>CM023105.1:20002836-20075492 GCA_013103745.1 Gardenia jasminoides
TGTCTTCATGTCTCAACCTCAGGGCTTCATAGATCGTGATCATCCTCATCATATTTGCAAACTTTGCAAAGCTATCTATGGTCTCAAGCGGGCACCCCGTGCGGTATCATGAGTTCTTGCACCTTTTCTATCTTAAAGCTTCCGTTAATTCTGCAGCTAACACCTCCTTGTTTATCTTTAACACCACGGTATTATCCTTTATCTTTTGGTTTATGTTGATGATATCATTATCATAGTGCAATAATTCTCAAGCTGCCCAACTCTTTATTCGCCAGTCTTCTCTCAACGCTTTTCTCTCAAAGACCTTGGTCCCTTGACATACTTCCTTGGTTTGAAGTTGTCTCTCACCCCGGTGGTCTCTTCCTCAGTCAACGCAAGTATATTGCTGATCTCCTTCAACGAACTCATATGACCACCGCTAAGCCTGCCTCTACTCCCCTAGCAACCAGTCCACCGCTCACTCTCCAATCTGGCACCATCCTATTCGATCCCAGAAGTTTCGCAGACAGTTGTTAGGAGTCTTCAATATCTCTCTCACTCACCCAGATATTGCTTATGCGGTGAACAAGCTCTCTCGGCTTATGCACCAGCCGACCAACTGGCAGACTCAAACGCTTCTTGGTATCTTTGCGCGGCACCTTGGACCATGGCATCACACTTCGTGCTCCCTCTCTACATGGGTTCTCGATGCTGATTGGGCTGGTAACAAAGATGACTTCACTTCTACCAAGGCCTACATCATTTATCTTGGTCACAATCCTATTTCTTGGAGCTCTAAGAAACAATCGAAGCTTCGCCTCCACTGAGGCAGAATACCGCTCTGTGGCTTCTACTGCTTGAACTTATTTGGATTTGCTCTCTTCTTTGTGAACTTCGGTGTCAATCTTCCCACTCGCCAGCTATTTATTGTGATAATGTTGGTGCCACAATCTGTTCCAATCCAGTTTTCACTCGGCATGAAGCATGTGGCTCTTGACTATCATTTCATTGAGAACAAGTTCAACAAGGTTGCCACATGTATGTCCCACGCTCTCCGATCAACTAGTCGATGCTCTCACCAAGCCTCTTCCCGATCACAATTTGATTCAATGACGCGTCCAAGATTGGCCTTGCTTCCACCGCCCATCTTACGGGGCATGATAAGAATACTCAATCCACCAAGATACGATAAGATTCTGCAGCGGTTCGGCTTGAGAAGTAGAGTCCTGTGTTGCACATCCCTGACTTGGCATTTAGTTTAGTTTCTGGTGTGCATTTCCTTATTTTCTGCTCTTGTACGTGTATATATATTTGGAGACTGTGAATGAAACATTTTGGTCTTCTCTTCTAAAACCTCTCTCACAACTTCATCACCCCTAGTTAGGTTTCACCCCCAATAAATAGGTAAGAGTAGGAGTAGATTATAGAAAACACCTTTGAAAAAAAAAATTAATTCTTTTCCCATCTTTCTCACAGTTTTCAAGTCGCTATCAGCTTTTTGAAGAAATTTTGTAAGAATTAATAGTAGATTTAGCTCAATTTTGTGGTTGTTTCTCTTCATTTTTGGGTCTTTGTGCAGGTGGGCTGGACGATTTTTACAAGAAGAAATTGTTCGTCCAAGCAGCACTGTTTAACGAAACCGTTGGTCTAGTCTTAAGAAAATTCTACAGTGAATCTCTTGGCTTTCCGTGATCTCATCTGATTCAAATGTGAGGTAATTAAAATTTCTTAATCTCTTTTCTTTTTTTCTCAGGTCTTTAATTTATATGGAAATTTTAATGCATAGAAGGAAATTAATTGTAAAACTTGGAGTAATTGATTTGTAACATGGATTCTTGTGGTGTTTTCACAATTTTTTTTAATTTAATGTGATTTAAAGTGGAATTTATGCTGCTCTGGTTTCAAAATTCAATTTGCGATATCTTTTGATTTACAATTATGTGATTTTGGTCCACTCTTCTAGGATCTGAAATTAAAGTTCATTCATTTTTTTTGGGTTTTTTTTTTGTTGGTGTAAAAGCTAGCACTATATAGGTAGATACAATTAACATTTATATGAAAATTTTCTATCTTAATTATCCAAAAAAAGGCACGAGGCAGAGTATTATATTCCCCATAAAGCTTATTTAAGACAATCTAGTAATCTGCCCTTTTTTGCAGATTATTGCTAGGCTTATGGAAGTGGAAGTTGAGGAACAAAGGAGAGCTGTGGAAAGTGCTACGATTGGTCTTTCTGGTGAGGAAATAAGTGAAGATTATAGTGACATTATCAGTTTCTTCATCTGCTTATTGTTGTCATTTGTTACGATTAGGTGTTGATGGTGTGCTTTGGTTGCAATTAGTTGTTTGTTTGCAAAGATTTTGTGTGTATTATTATTATTATTATTATAAGTATACAGCAAATATTAGAAGAAACATAATAACCATATAACCACTCCTAATCATACGTATCCCAATCCCTCATTGAACTACAAAGTAAGTCTTTCAAAGTGGTATAGTCTTGTTATCGATTCTTGAATTTTATGAGACTACACAATAATATGTGTAAGAAACATAGGGTGCTCTTGCCTAAGTCTCGCTTGAGTACTCCCTTAGACATGTTTGTGTGCCTATCAATTTGTTGTTTTACTCTTCCTTTATTCTCAAGACGTTTTTAATTGTCACTCCTATTTTTCCTAAAATATATATTTATACTTGTTTTGCAGTTAATAAAGCAGTTGACCAACCCTCACCTTCAAGTGATCCTCTCGTTGCATAATTATAATTATACAAGTATTTTTATTTGCAAGATTACTACATCTGGATTGAGTTCCTTTCTTTTCCATTTTTGGGTGTGATTTTGTGTTATAATGCTGTCGAGTTAACATTTTACTCCACTCATATCTGTAAGAAACAAAAAATTACCATAATGTGCTTTTCTTCCCTCCCTTCAAATTACTGATGTCAATGGAAGGACAAAAACTTCTTCTGAACTTCTCTTGGCCAAAGATATGGAACCAAGGATGATGAAAATAAAAAGAAAAGATAAGCATTAACTGTCTTGTCTTTTAGAGTTCCCAAGGAGGTCCTTGTTCAATGGTAAAGATTAAGGTCTCACAAGATAGAGCTTTTGAATTCAAATTCTCCTTCGTCCTCCCCTCTTCTTAAATCCCAACCCTCCCCTAGTTTAAAAAAAAAATCAAAAACTTGTAAGACAAAATTTCCAGCCTTTGATGTAATCATTTGTACATATAACATATTATTCATTGCATGAATTAGGTTTACTCTAACCTACAAGTCCAGCAACAGTTTACGCCCATGATTGGCCAAAAAGAGGTAAGGGATCACTATATGTAGATCATTTTTAACATAATTTATGGGATCTATAAAAATTTGTTCTATATTTACTTTGTATTCAATGTAAGTTGCATCTTGAAGAAATAGATGTACATCTAGTGGAATTGGACAAAACACCACAAATGGTCAACCTGATAACCTTTTGTGCCCCAAGTCCTGTGGTGTTGTGCAGCTGATATTTGGTTGATAGACCTGTTAAATCATGTCAGGCTTTTAGATTTAAGTCCTTCAAAGAATTAATTCATATTATAATATGGTATATATAGCATGAAACGTTGAATGCATTTCCTTTAAAGTCTGAAACTTCTTCCAGCTCTGAAAAAAGAAATGTCATTTATAATGTGGAATGGAAACTATATGTTGAAGACAAACGAATCATGAGTTATTGTAGTGACATGACAAAATTTTGGTCCAAAGAGATCCATCTTCATTAAATACACAAGTAACTGCTCCCAAGTGTTAAATCAAACAAGGCAAAGAGAGGCTGTGTGGAGTAATACTGCTCAAGCACTTGATGAATTCTTGATGACTTCCGTGTGGATCCTCCATTTGCGTAATTGAATTGGTGTGTTTTTGTTATATGAACTCGCCTTCTCTTTTTCCCATTTTTCCCTAAAGAACGAAGATAGGAGGAAATGCATCTACTTGTTTCTACTCGTTCTCTAATCCACTGCTTCACTGCAAGGGATGGCTGAGTCTCAGAAGCAATTCACCTCTAAACTCCACAATACTTCTTAGAAATTTCATGGAATCACACTTTTCAAGTTGCAACTTCTCCCTTTAGGCTGTCAACAAGAAAAGTTGTAGAAATGATGAAAATAAATTTTTGACTCCTAGCCATAGCTATGCTCACGGCTACTCACTTCGTCCCATTGAATAGGATTTTTTTATGGATGCTGGCGTGTAAGTTGCTTAGGTATCGTGACAAATTACCTGTTCTGTGGTGTTTGGATTGTAATTTTCTATCAAAATATTTTTATATTTTCTATGAATACATTTTCTAGTCACTTTTTTATTGCACGTACATTAAATCGTGACAGCACATTTTTTTGTAAAACCCAAAAACAACAATCCAAACCAGATTTTAACTTCTAACTTCACAGTTTCACGTTTGACTTGGGTCCTAGTTTTCATGGAAAGTGGTGTAGTTTACACATACAAATATTAATTTAGGTGAAAAATACACTTCGAAGTAGCTAATTATGTGATAGAATTTATTGTCAAATTATTTGGGTATAATCAACTAGCTAAAATTCCGTGTACATAAATAAATATGGGACCTCAACTGACTAATCCAATTGGTGAATCTAAATTAGATCAGATCAAATCCAGTGCAAAAGCAATAAAGAAGAAAGAATTTGGCTAAAGCCCCTTGAACAATCAATAAGACTCCTGATCAGTAGTCGTATTTTAGGGATGTTAATACACATTAAAGATTTAAATATCAATTCGAAGTCAAAAAAAAAAAGAGAAGAGATTTCTTCCCATTTACAATGTATAACCTCAAATAATTACCCACATCAACAATCTAGCACCCATATACCAGACCTAGTTATTAAGCCCATGCAACAGGCATTGTTCCACAGACAAAGCACAAACAACCAACTAATGGTCATCGTGGAAGAAGAACAAATGCATAAATTCATTTATCTAGACACAAATGACATCAAAAGCTCTCATCCATCGCAAGTGGAGGAATAATATCAATTTGAGAGAGAGAGAGAGAGAGAGAGAGAGATCTTAAATGGTCAACTTGGTAATAAATCATGGACAAGCCTTGGAGATAAGTTAGATTTCAATGATCACTTGGTTACTTTAATGTGCCAATTTGAGTTAACTGGTGGCAAATGGCAATCTACCATCAATCCACATCATTAGTTTTTATCTTAGACATCAGAATACAAAAGCACAAGTTGTAGGCTGCCGGAATTTCATATAAGATTCAAGTATGATAACTAAAGACTTGTGTAGAGTAAAGCTGGTCCATACTTTACAAAGAGCTCTATATTCTTTCTGAAGACGCTTTACACATGCATTTTCAGCCATCCTCAACTTGAAAAAATCAAGCCAACAGGAACTGCACCCAAGGAAGTCCCTTCACTTTTCTGGTTGCCGCTGATATTATCTGGCTTATTAATGAAAACAGTTGTCCAGTTACCTAGAGAAAGTAGTAATCACTTGAGTTAATGTTTCTATGAAACAAAAGTAGAAGCAGAAGATCAAAACATTGTCAAGGAACTAATCTTTCAAAAGAAAAGCATTAAATGAGTTCTAAAAATATATAGAAGAGACAAATTTTGATACATACACCTATATTTATGCAACTGAAACTAAAAGAAGGGCACAATCTAATGGCCAAAGAAGCCAAATCCTATCCACCCTTCCTGTAATTGCAATTAGGTGGATGACAGTATAGCTTTATCATGCCATTTAGTTCAATTTGAGACATGATCATATGATCGATAACATTCAGGTGTACTTCGGCAGATAAACTATGTAGAGAACTCCAAATATACAGTGGATGCACCGGTGCTGGGTGCCACGAACAGAACAGCAATAACAGTCAATGAGGATTGTCAAGTTACTGAGTTTAAGGCTCGAGTTGGATACCAAGCAGAAAAATTAAGCAAGAAAAGAAGAGAAAAGATAGGCGTTACTTCATTATGGTAGCATAATATTGATGAGGGGAAAAAGCCGTTGGAAAAATTATTTGCTTTCAGTGCGCTTCGTGAGAGATAATGGTGATTAAGAACATTTTTTAACCGACATGACTCATGCCAACCTAGATTCTCTGAGCATGATGGCGTGATTCAATAGTAAGCCTGTTGAGCACACTTGAAGTGCCCAAAAAATCACGCATAGGTGAAATATCAATCTCGGATTTTATGTCTAGACGGTTAATCTTTCTCCAAGGCCTCAGAGCATACACACTTAACGCAGTAGCGTTTGGATAGGAGATTATTTTACCAAAAAGAGAATGAGAGAGAGATGGGCTTTACTAATTAGTTATCGGCAATAGCCTGGAGCTAGCCATAAGGCAAAGTGGTTATTTGGGTCCGAATACTGTAGCTTAATCCAAGACCCGGTTTAGGGAACAAACCGTAAATACTATTACTAAAAGATTTTAGAAATTTCAATACAATTATTTACATACACCTACAAGTGATTGTTGTTTTGAGTTTTAATATTATCTTTTTTATTATTAGTATTATTTTTTGGAGTTGGAAATTTGAAAGGGACTAAACACTAGGTATGGCCTAGCAATAAAGTCAAATGATCTTTTCTTTACTCCCTTCCCTGTCCGTAGAAAAAGCCCAAAAAAAAAAAAATTAGGTATCTCTATAGTTTAAACATCTCTTGTTTTTGAAAAAAATTTTCTTGGGACAACCAAAAATAGGCAAACAAGAAAAAGAACGACTTAAATTCTTAATACTTTCAGCTAAAAAACAATCTAGTTTTGGATTAATTACGGGCTAACTAGAGCTGTTCCACACCATTGTTGAGAAGGAACAACAAAAACACTGGAAAAGTTTCCCAGCTTTCGAGAACTATATTTATGTACAAACTATTTTTTAGGCCAAGAAATGATCGGGCACTCAATGGAATTTCCTCAACTGAAACATCATGTTTGCCTAACTTAAAGACCATGTTTACATATTCAAAATTGTCGAAATTTGGAAGTGATTTCAGATGGATTGGGATTGATAACTACCCAAAAATAATTATAGCTTGTGAATATGCCTCAAGTCACAGGTAGAGTCTGAATAATGATAGGTGAACAACGTCCAGATTATGGTAAAATAAGTCACGTCCCTTCACTTGAATCAGGAGGTACTTTGTTCTACTTTTAATCTTCCTGTTTTCCCTTCTTAAATTTTTTACATATCTTTGTTAAATACAACAACTCAATGGCTTAATAACGTTAATTGTACTAATCGACAATGTTGTCGGGCGTAAACAATACATATCAACTGTTTAAACCATCAGTGTTTCCCATGTAGTTATAATTATTGTAAATTATCACTCCTATGAATCGAGGAATTGATTCCAATATCTTGCTGATTTAAACCCAAATATTTAAGAAAATTTCGTGATAAAGTAGAATTATGTTGCCTTCAGATCTTATTCATAGGATAGCCAAAAATCAGAGCACATGTTAATTCCATAAAGACTATTCAGTTTAATTCTTCGTACAGCAGATATATGATATATTTGTCAAGTGACATGTTAATTCCATCAAGGCTATCTCTTCATCCAAATTTGTTCTTGAATTTTGTGAGACAACCTAATTTGGGTTGAAGAAACATCTTTGTATGCATATTATGTTCTTTTCTAAAATCTTACTTTGTTTTCTTTTAATGTAAACTTAATGTTCATACTTGTTTTGCACAAAAGGGAACACCATATGGATTGGGATGCCGAAGTGGTGATGAACGCTCACATTCAGAACAATCCTCCCTGTTGTTGCCTAATTAAAGCTATTGTTGGGTTTCAATGGAATTTCTTTTGCTTCTTCTTGTGTGGTTTAAATTTTGACAACCCTTACTCCCGTCAAAAACTACCGCAAAGAGTAGCAGCAGCAGAAGTAGCAGATAGGAGGCACAATACGCAACAAGAGGTGTTTCCTTCCAATTGTAAAATGATACAGCTGAAGCTCAGGGAACACGTGCAAGTCACATGCTGAGTAGTTAAATGGCTTAGTCAGTAGGCAATTCTGTTAGTATCAGTCAGCAGTTATATTTTCTGTTATACGATTCTGTTAAGCCAAGCCAGCTAGGCAATGGCGGTTCCAGCTCTTATTAAAGGAATCACAGTAGAGGGGTAGGGTGTCGTGTATCATAATTCCAGTTTCCATTCCTCAGATTTCCTTCATGTATTCATTCTTTCGTCAATAAGATACAGCTCTGGTTCTCGGGTTGATTTCTTCATCATCATCAACTCCTGAATTAAGAGAATATTCCAGAAATCTCTACTGTCTTTCGCATCAGTGGTATCAGAGCTAGGTTAAACCAGCTCCAGATTAACAATGGCGGAAGGCACTAGATCACAGGACAATCGGAAGTTCGAGGAAAGCGTCAAGGCGATGTTGAAAGATCAGCGAGATCAATTCGAGCGGGAAATCTCAGCCTTGAAGAATTTAGTACTGGAGATGCATTCGCAGAGAGGTCAGTCCGAAAGGATTTCATCTTCTCCAAACAGCGACCCGCATTTGTCGCAGAGGACTGAGTATCATCCTCCTACGCGGTTCTCACGGTTAGATTTCCCCAAATTCCATGGAGATGATTTTAGGGGATGGCTATTCAAGAGCGAGCAGTTCTTCGAAATAGACGAAACTCCTAGCAGCGCAAAGGTGAAGATAGTTGCGATGAATCTCGAAGGGAAGGCTTTACAATGGCACCAAGTGTTCATGAGAACACGGCTCACGAGAGAGCTTCCTAGCTGGGAAGAATACGTACAAGAAATGGCAGCTAGATTTGGAGGTTGTTTGTATGATGATCCTATGGGTGAATTGATGGCTTTAAAACAGAAAGGGACAGTGGAGGAATACGAAGATCAATTTGAGAAATTGCTAAATCGAGTTGAACTCCCGTGAGGATTATGCGGTTAGCTGCTTCCTTAGTGGCTTAAAGACAGAAATCCAGTTATCAGTCCGGATGTTTTCGCCAAAAACGTTGCAACGCGCAAGAACCTTGGCTAGGTTTGAAGAGGCCAAAACTCAAAACATGATGAAGGGGAGGGGCAATGTAAAGTCAAGTTACTATTCCGAGGGTTCTTGGAAGAAAGAACTGAATCCTGACAGTTCTTGGAGAGGGAGTGTACCAGAAGATTCTTGGAGAAAAGAGATGAGACCATTGCTGCCTACACCACGGGCAATTCAATCAGGAAAATTATCAGATTTTTCCAAGAAGCCTTTCAAGAGACCTGTCTACACCAAATGGATGAAAAAAGAGCAAAAGGGTTATGTTTCTGGTGTGATGAGAAGTATGGAGTTGGTCACAAATGCAGAAATAGACAAGCAGTATAAGTTGGAAGTCATGCTGTGAGGAGGAGGAAATGGAGGTGGATGAGAGTGGCAAAATCCAGAGGAAGATGAGGAAATGCAGCCAATTTGGCTAACATATTCCGCTAACGCCATGACCCCTCACCGCAGTCCCTCGGGACTATGCTAATCACAAGCCATGTGGACAAGACCAATATTCACATTTTCATTGATTGTGGGAGTTCTCACAACTTCATACACCCAGACCTGGTCCGCAAGCTGGGATTAAGAGTAAAAGAAGTTCCCCCCCTACTAGTGGAAGTAGCAGACGGCAACAAACTTACCACCACACAACTGTGCCCAGGCTTCACTTGGAGAATGCAGAACCAGTCATTTCACGCAGATGTCATGGTATTACCTGTAGGAGGATGCGAAGTGGTGTTGGGAATTCAATGGTTATCAACATTGGGGGATATTAAGTGGAATTTCAGTGATTTAAGAATGGAGTTCGGGGTTAATGGCAGGAAGGTGGTCCTTAGAGGTATGAAGAGACAAGCCATTCAACTCATTCCCAAGAAGACCATGCAAAAAGTGCTGAAGAAGCCAGAGCAGATAGTATCAGCTCATCTCTGCTTTATTACCCCTGTTTTGGACCCCAGGGAAGGCCTGCAACCTCAATCACGTCAATCAGAAGAGGAAGCAAAGGTGAACTTCATTGACCATTCAGAGACAAGTGGTTTGGAATCGTTATTGGTAGAATTTGATGAATTATTTCAAGAACCTATTACCTTACCACCTATAAGGGCTCATGATCACAAAATAATATTGAAGGAGGGGGCTAAACCAGTTAATGTGAGGCCTTACAGGTATCCGGCATTTCAAAAAAATGAAATTGAGAAATTGGTAAATGAGATGCTGCAATCTGGAATCATCAGGCATAGTACGAGCCCTTTTTCATCTCCAGTAGTGTTGGTGAAAAAGAAGGATGCCACATGGAGGATGTGTATAGATTACAGAGAGCTAAATGCAGCCACTGTTAAAGATAAATTTCCTATACCCTTGGTGGAAGAGTTGATAGACGAATTATTTGCGGCACAATATTCACAAAATTGGATCTCAGATCCGGTTACCATCAAATCCGCATGTCTCCTGATGATGTTCATAAAACAGCATTCCGCACACATGAAGGCCACTACGAATTTATGGTCATGCCCTTTGGGCTCACAAACGCACCTTCCACCTTTCAAAGCTTGATGAACACTATTTTCAGACCTCATCTGAGAAGGTTTATCTTAGTCTTCTTCGATGACATCTTGGTCTTCAGTAGTAGCTGGCCGGACCATATGCAGCATTTGAGAACTACTTTTGAGATTCTACGAGAACATAGCTTGAAGGTGAAAAAAAGCAAATGTTCTTTCGCACAGAAACATGTTGAATACTTGGGTCATGTTATTACAGGGGAAGGGGTACAGGCTGATCCCCAAAAGGTGGTTGCAATTCAAAATTGGCCCCTACCTACTACCTTGAAGGCATTACGAGGATTTTTGGGGCTTGCTGGTTACTACAGAAGATTTATTAAGGATTTTGGGAAACTAGCCAAGCCCTTAACAGACCTCCTAAAGAAAAACAGTTTCCACTGGTCAGATGAAACTACGTTGGCTTTTTCCAAACTGAAGGCTGCCATGAGTTCTCCACCCGTGTTGGCATTGCCTGATTTTTCCAGCACATTTGAGGTGGAAACGGATGCTTCAGGAGGAGGGATCGGAGCAGTGTTAGTGCAAAAAGGGAGACCAATAGCCTATTTTAGCAAGGCCCTATCCTCAAAATATGGCGCCTCCTCCGTTTATGAAAAGGAGATCCTAGCAATTGTAAGTGCAGTAGATAAATGGCGGCCATATCTGTTGGGAAGACATTTCATAATCAAAACTGATCATCAAAGCTTGAAGTACTTGATGGAACAAAGAATCTCCACTCCTGCGCAACAGAAGTGGGTGGCTAAGTCGATGGGCTATGACTATGAGTTACACTACAAAAAGGGGGTGGAAAACGTGGTAGCAGATGCCTTGTCGAGGTGCCAAATTCACAAGACTCTCCGAGCACCCCGAAGTTGTCACCATCTCAAGCAATTAAATCACAGTTGCTCACTAAAATTCAACAAAGTTGCCAACAAGACGCACAAGTGCAAGACCTAATTCAGCAGTTGAATGATTCTACCTCTCACAGACATAAGCACTATACGTGGCAACATCAACAGTTGAGGAGGAAAGGGAAGTTGGTGGTTGGAGCTGACCCTATTTTAAGACAAAAAATCATTCAAATATGGCATAGCAGCCCCATGGGAGGCCATTCAGGAATGCAAGTGACATACAAGAGACTAAAAGGGGTGGTCTACTGGAAGAACATGCAACAGGATGTGGCTCAATTTGTAGCCGAATGTGACGTCTGCCAATGACATAAGGCAGATAATGCAGCATCTCCCGGGCTCCTACAGCCTTTACCGATTCCAGAGAAGGTCTGGGCTGATATTTCTATGGACTTCATTGAGGGCCTTCCACAATCTCATGGCAAGGACACCATTTTAGTGGTTGTTGATCGACTTAGCAAGTATGCCCACTTCGTAGCCTTATCACACCCTTATTCCGCGCTCACAGTAGCTCAAGCCTTCTTGGATAACATATACAAGTTGCATGGCCTACCTCAAACGATAGTCAGTGATCGAGACAAGACGTTCCTGAGCAGGTTTTGGCAAGAGCTTTTCAAAGTACTCCAGGTCCGATTGCATTTATCCACTGCTTATCATCCTCAGTCAGATGGCCAAACCGAGGTGGTAAACAGGTGTTTGGAGAATTATTTGAGATGTATGAGTAGTGATCATCCGAAACAGTGGATTCTCTGGCTACCTCTTGCGGAATATTGGTATAATACTAACTATCATACAGCCACCCAGAGCACCCCCTATGAGGTCCTCTATGGTCAAGCTCCTTCTCTGGATATACCTTATTTAGCAGGTACTTCCACTGTGGATACGGTTGACAGAAGTTTAAAGGCCAGGGAAACAGCAATGCACTTATTAAAGCACAACTTGCAGGTCGCTCAACACCGAATGAAGCAGCTAGCAGATAAACACAGGTCGGAAAGAACTTTCGAGGTGGGAGATTTGGTATATGTCAAGCTTCGACCTTACAAACAACATTCTCTCAGGAACCATGGGTGCCAGAAATTATCACCCCGCTACTTTGGGCCATTTCCTGTACTGGAGAAGGTGGGAGTGGTCGCGTACAGGCTTCAGTTACCTGCTCATGTTAAGTTACATTCCACATTTCATGTGTCTTTACTCAAGAAGCACATAGGCAGTCATGTCGCTCATCAGTATATCCCTTCCAAGTTGACTGATCAGGGACATTTACTGCTTGAACCTGTGGCCATTCTGGATAGAAAACTTGTCAAACGAGGAAGAGTGGCAGCAACACAAGTGCTGGTGCAATGGAGTAACAGCTTCCCTGAAGACGCTACCTGGGAATACTGGTTTGATCTTCAACAGCAATATCCTTCGTTCTGTTCTTGAGGACAAGAACAGTTTGAGGAAGGGGGTACTTGATACAGCTGAAGCTCAGGGAACACGTGCAAGTCACATGCTGAGTAGTTAAATGGCTTAGTCAGTAGGCAATTCTGTTAGTATCAGTCAGCAGTTATATGTTCTGTTATACGATTCTGTTAAGCCAAGCCAGCTAGGCAATGGCGGTTCCAGCTCTTATTAAAGGAATCACAATAGAGGGGTAGGGTGTCGCGTATCATAATTCCAGTTTCCATTCCTCAGATTTCCTTCATGTATTCATTCTTTCGTCAATAAGATACAGCTCTGGTTCTCGGGTTGATTTCTTCATCATCATCAACTCCTGAATTAAGAGAATATTCCAGAAATCTCTACTGTCTTTCGCATCATAAAATTATCTCCTTGGCCCAAGACCCCTCCTTGTAATAGAATAGAATTTCCATAAAAAAAAAATTTTTTGACAACATTTGTGTCGTTTTGCTGTAGTATCTTAACTACTTTGTTCTGCAATTGTTGTGGTAGTGTAATAAATTGCCATACCGTGCTTTTCTTCCTCTTGCCATTCATCAAATTACTGGCCAAGACAAAGATCCTTCTTGATTGTCTTGTCTTGGCCGAATGCCTGGACATCAAGGATGATGGACATAATAAGAAAGAGAGACATAATTGGCTAGTAAGACAAATTTTCCAGCCCTATTTTGAGATATATATATATATATATATATATATATATATATATAATCATTTTCTTTTGGAGAAATGCTGCCAATTTTGTACTCAAAACACGTTGTTCAACAAATAACCGGATTTCATACGACCTATAGCTCCAGTTACATTTATGTTGTGGAATGATTTTTAAAAAAAAATTCCAGTAGAAGAAGGGTGGGGCTTGAAAAGCTGTGAGAGGGTCAAGATCTTTAATTTCTGGGTTTTCAACTTTTGTAATTAGATCAAGTTCTCCTCCACACATTGTGGAGTCATATTAGATTGACAAACTGGACAGATCATGTGAAGCTTTTGGGCTTAAGGATCAAAAGATCAAGTCTGTATAGTATGGTATGTTAAAGCCATGTTACAACATGAAAGGCCTAATAAATCATGTGTGGCTTTTGGGTCTGAGGCCTCAAAAGTGTGTAGTTTGATGACAAGCAATCAAAAGTTGGTGTAGAGATGTCTAGATTTCGTCTTTGAACAAAAGAGAAGCCATGTTACATAAAGAAAGAAGTAACTGTTCCAAGTGTTAAATTCAAACAAGACGAGAAGATGCTGTGTGCAGTAGCACTAGTGCTCAAGCAACTTGATGGATTCTTTATTACTTGTCAATTCTCCATTTGCCTAGTTGAATTAGAAGTGTTTTAGTTATATCAAAATCGCTTTTAGGCACTGAATTTGGCAAAGATTTCCCAGTGCATTGCTGTACGTTTTGCTTAGTTGTTCTTGCTGTATTCTCATGTTTTGGTCTGAAAACATTCTTGACTAGATATCATGTTTTCAGATAGCTTTATCCAACTTTGGATTTGATTCTGAAGCAAGATAAATTACTTTAATCCTTTTTGCTGTATTCTGAAGCAAGAAAAGAAACACCAAATATTTTGGAAAAAATGGAAAGAATAGATTATATGTAGTCACATTTTATCCATTTCTTAATAAAATCTAATTGTAAACATATTTTAACACTTTACCCTCTTTTTGTGTATTTTCATATTTATGAAAATTTTATGAAATAATAATTTTTCAATAAGAATTCAAATCTTCTTTAGGGGGAAGAAATTGCAAGAACTACTAAAATATAGAAAAAGAATGTTAAAATGTTAACTATTATCATTATAAAATTCAGTATTCAAGATTTTCAAAATTTTTATATTCCACATTATGGTTAATTTAGTACAATTGACTCAATTGTTTCTCTTCATATAAGTACGTAATATTTCCTAAGTTGTAAGGACAATAAAGTCATTTGACCATTCAAGAGATAAGTATTGAGCCCCAAATGACTAATAGGGAAAATAAGTGATATGTCTAAAACTTTAGAGGAAGGCAGTGAAATTGTTAGAAATCTTAGAAGAGCTTTTGAAATTATATCAAGAAATAATGCACAGACTATCAAAGAAATATTATAATGCACAGACTGCAAAGGAAGGCTATGTGGGGAAGGAAAACTATTTGTGCTGGGGATTATTTTTTCAGTTAATTATTTTAGATTTCAAATATGAGAAAAGCTGAAAAATAAGCCTTAAGTATATAACTAATTTAATATGTTATTAAATTATTAAGGTGAAAGTAACTAAATGAAATATCCTTTATTTAAATGTGAGACCATCGATTGACAAAACCATTTACCAATGGATCAAATTAGATGGAATATGTGGGATGTTACTGTAGTTTGATTACCAATTTGAAATTAAAAGAATTCGATGACCAAAATATAGTGACGAGCATATGAAAGTCAAGCGGCCTTAATTCACGTTGCCAGAAAGAGAACCCATTGGACATTAACAAAATAAAATTCCTCAAGGATCAATTTACTTTCGAGAGTGCCCCAAGAATCCACACAGAAATTAACTCCAGCGGCTATGTAGCCACGCTAAGTGCCTTCCAGGCGAACGAATTATTTATTGGAGCGATTGCTGGAGTGGAGGGATCATCATACTTTTTAAGATGTGAAGGTGGTTTCCTTAGTAATCAAAGAGTTTTTGATGAAAAATTAGTGTAGTTTCTAAAAATATGACGCATGTAAAATGAAAAGATAATTGAAAAATATGAAAAAAAAAATTGCATAAAATGTAAAAATTTTTCTAAAAGTTACAATCCAAACAGGGTAAAATATTGAACTCCCAAATGAACTTTAATTTAACTCGAACTTGAATTATCCTTTCTACAAAACTTGGACCTGCAAGGGCCCTTCGAGCTGGAGAATATGTATCTAAAACAGCCGGATTAGGTTTCAAATAACAACCACGCAAGTAGAGTATAAATAGGATGAGAAAATGACCTCATTTTTTATTTTCTAATTCTTTTCTTTCCCATCATTTGATATATTTCACGACAATAATATGCCACAAAATAATCCTTCAATTTTCTCTAGCATCATTTAGCAATACTGTGTTGGGATCCAGACAAGGAATGCATGACTATTGAGAAATCAAGAATACAACAATTTAATAATAAACAAGTCACAAGCATGAAATATAAGTGACACAAGATTTAACATATTTGACTCCACCATTGAGTGTACATCCACGTAGATAAAATCCATTCTTTATTATGAGAGAAAAAATCCCATACAAGAATACAACTGGAATCCAAATCCAATCCCTTGTATAATTCTCTCACGCCTCAAGAACACTCTCTCACCCCATGTATAAGTCTACATGTCACCACTTGTGTGTCTCTCATGTGTCACCTTGTCGTATGTCAAATCTCATCTATTTATAGACCACATTATTTGGCCAACACCCAAGTAATAACGGGAAATAACTGCTAATTTCTAATTGTATACAGAATAGGAAATAATTTCTAATTCCTAAACTCATACAAATAGGAAATTTCTTGGCTACTACTCCAAGTAACTAATCCAATTAGGAAACTAGTTACTTTACACATAAAATAAGAAACCTATCTAAAAGAAATTAAACCAATTTCCTAACGAATCTCACCTTGGTGAATATTTCTTTTAGTAACCATTTGCCTTCAATTACCATATAATATGGTATTGAACTACACACCCGAATCAATACAATCCCAACACCAATTGATTCAATTGGCAAACGAACATGTATAGTTACTGCGAGTTCAACCTCTAATTGACTCGCGAAAAGGTGTATCAATTCACCATCTCTCTTCTGTAGGATTTTTTCTCATCACCACTTGCAACTTGGGATCCCTTACTTTGTTTCATGACCATTAAGGTAATCGAGTGGTAAAATCATCATACTTCTTCCTATCCTTAGAACTGTCTCGCCATGTATGATTTCCAAAACTCCACCTCTAACAAAAATCTTGTAGCCATAAGAGTCTCCTGGCGCATAGAAATTAGATTCTTTTGTCAATTTAGGACTTATGCCACACCACCTAAAGAACACAATCCGAATCTAAAAACCACCGGGATAAAATATCAACTGCTGGAATTGTAAGAAAGTTTCCACCAGTTCATGTCCAAAATGGATATTAGACTCCACTTTTTTCTTGAACCACAATCACCTATTTAAATTCACCATCAAGAATTTCCTTGCTTTTCAACTTTCCATCACCTCCAATGCTTCTTGCCAAGCCATTGACACAAGGATATTATCCATTAAATTGATGAATTGGTAACAACCACCAACCCACTTGATCTCAGTAGTCAATTAGGACCAAACTCAGAATCCCACTCAGATACCAATTTGTTGGGATTCGGATGCAAAATGCATGACTATTGAGAAATCAAGAATACAATAATTTAATAATAAACAAGTCACAAGCATGAAATACAAGTGATACAAGATTTAATGTGTTTCGACTCCACCATTGAATCTACATCCACGGAGAGAAAACCCGTTCTTTATTATGAGAGAAAAAACCCCATACAAAAATACAACTGGAACCCAAATACAATCTCTTGTATAATTTCTCTCGCCTCTCAAGAACAATCTCTCACCCTAGTTATAAGTCTACATGTCACCTCTTTTGTGTCCCTTGTGTATCACCTTGTAGTATGCCAAACCCCACCTATTTATAGACCACATTACTTGGCCAACATCCAAGTAATAACAGGAAATAACTATTAATTTCTAATTGTATACAGAATAGGAAATATTTTCTAATTCCTAAACTCATACAAATAGGAAATTCCTTGGCTACTACTCCAGCTAACTAATCCAATTAGAAAACTAGTTACTTCACACACAAAACAAAAAACCTGTCTAAAAGAAATTAAATCGATTTCCTAACATATTGTTTGTGTAATTTTCATCTATTATCGTCACGCTTTTTAGTTGTTAATAGCTAAATATTTTACAATATTTAAGATATAAAAATAGCTATATTTGATTATAGATTTTAGTTTTAATCTGGCTTTTTTTATTCAACATTGAACTAGCAATAACGTGAGATGATGTTATATGCAAAGCCAAAAGAACTTTTATTTTCTTTTTTCTCTTTTGTAGAGGGGGAAGTTGTCTCGTTTTACTAACAACATGTCCATGGTTTGTTGTCTTCAGATAAATCAGTTACAAATTTCTATCATAAAATGAAAAATAAAATTGCACTTAATTAGGTTTTCTTCTGAATATGTTTATCTTCAAGAAGATTTTGCAAGATTATTAGAATCATTAAAGTATAAAAGAAAAGGAGACATGGCCCCAGCTCAAATGAACGAAGGGCATGTTTGCCAAGTAAGTTTTTTGCCAAGTTTTTCTTCTGCAAGTTTTTTAATAACTTTAACTATAGTAATCTCAAATAAATTTTCAAAATACATATCTCAAAATATCAAAAAAGAAATTCTCTTCTTTCCTTTCTTTTTCTTTGTAACCCACCTCAACCCAGCATCGTAGCCACTCGAGACTCCTTTTCCTTTTTTTTTTTTTTAAACCTTTTCCTCCCTCACTTTTTCTCTCCTTCCTTCCTCTCCTCATCCCTTCTCCTGTGCCTCTCCGCCTACCACCTTAGTTGTCAGGATCGCGATCTGAATCGTGGGATCTTACGATCCGACGATCCAAACTATGACTTTCGATTTCAATCCGATTTTGATACGATCCTCCCATTTAAAGATATTATGATAAAAATTTTAATAATTTGATCATAATTTTGTACAGAAAATTCTGCTATTTGTTGCATTAGAAACTAGATTCAAAAAACTTTAAAATCACATAATTATGTTATACTAATTCCTTACCTATAAAAATTGGTGAATCTTTAAAAATTGGTGTTTAATTGTCTCATTAATAAATACTTAAATGATATACACACACACACACACATATATAAAGTCAATTTTTCCAACTACCTTGTCCAATAATTGCATTTGGACTCAAAATTGAGAAAGAACAATATTTTTAATTTAATCAGATTCATTTACAATATGTCACATGTAGTTCCAAAATTTTTATTTAATTTTTAGATTATCGCCAATATTTTAGATAATACGATTTTAATCTCAATTAATAATACTATTATATTGATTGTACATGAGTATCTATTGTTGTATATGTGACTTGCAAACATAAAAATTACTAGTAAGATTATTTTTTACGATTTTTGTAGGTTTTGTAGGATTGATCAATCCCAGGATCTGAACCTGCAAAGTAAAAAACGATCCACAGTAGAATTCCGATTTTAAAAACCTTGCCTGCCACCCTCTAGTTTTCCCAAGAACGACTCTAGTCATGCGACCACTTTAATTTCATGCATCTTTATTCATTATTTTAGAAAATACCTCCTTTGCACAATTTATACACCCTTATTTTGTATACATGTCTATGGGAGCTGTGCTAACTTTACTGTTCAAACTAATAAGCTTCCTCTCCTTAAGTAAGGGCGCGTTTGATAAATTTGAAATTTGAAATTTAAAATCTAAATCCATCAAATTACTAAATTGTTAAGTACTAAATATGATATATTTGAGTGTATATCACATTCAGTGATAAGTGAATGGCTTATCACTTATTTTTAGATACAAGTTTTACCTAAAAAATTCAGTGCCACTTAATTAATCAGATGTTCTATGTTTAGTTATCAAACACTCTTGAATATATTAAGATCTGAATTCATAAAATTTAAGTGTTGATCTGAGTTATGAAATAGGGCCTAAGTCATGAACTTTTCTACCCATACTAAGAGCACCAGCATCAGCACAAGCTCTAAGAGTCGAAACAGCCGTTGCTTTGTCATATTCAATATTCCATCATGTGCTCAAACAAGGCTATAGCTTTAACGAGTTTATCATTATCCACAAACCCATTGATTATAGAAGTCCAAGACACCACATCTCTATCAAGCATTTTATCAAACACCTTGAATGCATGGTCGGGAACCCTACTACCTGGATACATATGAATCATTGCATTGCTTATGTACATATCCAACCCAGATCCCAATTTCCAGGCTAGTCCTTGGAGTTGTTCTCCAAGACGCGTTTGATGTAATTTACAGCTTTAGGTCGGCGATTGCCAGCTAGAATGCATTCGTTTTATGGCTGGGGCCACTGAGCCTTCGCACAAGAATGCTAGCCCATGAGCTTATTATCTTAGGTTGGAACAAGTTGATAGGATTCCCTTTTTCTAATGAATTCATTAGGAACCTGTTTCCCTAGTTTGGTATGTACTTGTCAATTCCATTTCAGGGTTTGGTATGATTCATTTAAGTGGGAAAGCCTTTCTTTTTGAAATGCTCATTCCAACTTTTTTTTAAAATCCCATCTTTCCCAAAAAACTTACCCCTCGTTTGATACGTTGGAAAAGGCTAAAATGGAAACGCTTTTCCACCCAATATTCTTTTTTTACCAGAATAGACAGGAAAATATTTATCATACCAGTGTTTGGTAACCAAGTCAGAATGGAATGTTAATTTCTTTTCTCATGTCCGACATAATCATATTGGAAAGTTGGAATGGAATGAAAAAAAACTAATATATTGACTTAATTGCCCCTATATATAACATTTTATACATATCTTGATTTAGAGATAAATGAATTATTAATTAGTAAAGAACTTTTTAATAGCATAAAATCACAATAATTTATTAAGTAAGAACATAACTTTTTAATAGTGTACAATTACAATAGGTGAATACTAAATGTAATACAATTGCAATAGGTGAATACCAGTTAAAACTAAATTAAAATTTTAAATTGCATGTATGTTGAATTTCATATATTTTTCATGCATGTTAAATTCATTATTCATGCACATT
Organism: Gardenia jasminoides; assembly: GCA_013103745.1. Classification (NCBI taxonomy): domain Eukaryota; kingdom Viridiplantae; phylum Streptophyta; class Magnoliopsida; order Gentianales; family Rubiaceae; genus Gardenia; species Gardenia jasminoides. The sequence continues at coordinate 20,023,573 of CM023105.1, forward strand.
AAATTCTCTGCCCTTGATTTGCTTTTGAAGGGTTTTAAGAACTATTTGTAAATAGGAAAATGTAATTGTGCCTTAACAAATGGTCTAGTGGGTTTACTCTTTTTCTTTTAATTTTTTTAACTTCATATGAATGTATTTTGGCATGTTATTGTTTGTTTGAGTTAACAAATGTTATTATATAATCCGATATTGTGAATAAAAATATATTAAAAATGTCAACTAAATATTTTATTTCAAAATAAAAAGAAAGAAAAGTCATTAAATAAAATTAGAATTATTCTTAAGTAAAAAAGTAATAAACTTATTAACCAAACTCACAAAATGGACCTAACATTTGACAAAGCAAATAACAAATTAATATGTGTATATATATATATATATATATGAAAGATAAATACGTACACAGGAAATAGAGATATAGAATATAGAAGGGTAATTTTGACTCCTATAATTTAGGTATTTCCTGAATAGAGTGGGAGTGGTCTTTCCCTAAATTTTTGCGAGGAGTGGGATTTCAGGAAAAAATTGGAATAGGTTTTCTAGGGGGAAAGGGCCTTCCATTAAAAAATGTCTATACCAAACAATGGAATGAATGAACAAGTTGGAAAGACCTTTGTATTCTAGACCTTTCCTGTATACCAAACGAGAGGTTAGGAAAAACTCTTTCCATTTCTAGTTTAGAATGTCTAAATAGTAAGATATCAAATTTATCCTTATAAATATTTTATTCTGCATCATGATATCTTAACCTATTGTAACCTCAATTAATATTTGAATTTAAGTTTTCATAATAATTAATTTTTCTTTTATTTGAAATAATTTTTTCTTTTAAACTAGGAAACAAATTTTTTAAGATATTTTATCCTTTGAGTATTGAACAATTGTGAAGAATTTTTTTGAATCTTATCAAAATTTAAAATGGATTAAAAATAAATAATAATTGTTTGACTTCATGTTATTTATATTTTGTATTACTAATTATATTGTTAGTAAATAAAAATTTTTTAATTTAAAAAATATATATATTAGACTAAGTCTAAGCATTACGATTGAAGAATTTTGATGTCAATCTTCATTTATTTTTGAAGTAAAAATATCAAAATTTCACATAATTTGACAAATATTATTATAGAATAAATATAAAAGTAATAAGACATATTCATCCTATAAACTAATTCAGGACAATTAAGTCAAATTTGTATTTACTATATTCCATCCTGATATTTAAATATTGATTATACCAAATATTGGAAATTAAGTAAGCATTCCATTTTGACTTGTCTACCAAACTCTGGAATAATAAATTTTCCCCCCATCCATTTTGGATAGAAATGTATTCTGGATTGAAAGACCTTTCTATTCTAAGCATTCCTACAGACCAAACAGGTAAATGAAATACATAGAATTTTGATCAACCAAATATTGCAAGGTCTCGGTATTTATTACCAGTCAGAATTCAACAATAACGGAATTTCTGTGAGGACCCGAAAATTTATTTTATTTGACCTACTTATTTAATATTCTGTTTAAATTTTAACATCAACTTTAACACAACATAATGTTAATTCTAATCATTACCGTTTACCAAAGTGTTTATATGGTTTGTGTTACTTCACAAAAGGTTTTGTTTTAGTTATTTTGTTTTACAAGTCTAAAAACCCTAATTTGAAATTTAAACCCTGGTTTGCTTTGAAAACCCTAATTTGTTTGCACACTAAACCTTAAATGTACTAACCCTAATATATTTTCTCGAAACCCTAATTATATGTACAAATCAAACGTTTGTTATTTCATGAATTTTCAGTGTGAATTGGTACGCGCACGAGAGTTATTAGGGTAATTGGGTGATTAGTGGCCTAAGCAAGTGTGATTAAGCTTTGATAGGCTAGGTTAAATTGAGTACCTATGGACTAATTTGATAGGAAAAGAAATTATGTGGGTAAGAGTGGAAATAATCTAAGTTGGTGGTTTTATTGGCATGCTATTTTTGACCAAATTTTGACTAAGTAAAAATATCTAATTGAGCTTATCATTTGGACTATTTAATGGCTTGAGGTTGCCGGCCAAGCTAAGGAAAAAACCAAGAGGAAAACCGTGAGAAAAAGAGAAGAAAAGAAGGAAAAAAAGAGAGGAAAAAAAAGAAGAAAAGCTTGGAGATTTTGCAACTTTCAACCATTTGATTTTTCTTTGGAGCTAGTAGGTGGAGCTTGGACTTGGAAACTTGGGGTTTCACCGAGAACATCATCTAGAAAGGTTCCTTCTATTTTCTACAAGCTTGAATTTGGATGAAGATTATGAATTGTGGGGTTTTGTGATTCCCATGGCTTGGTTCATGCTTATTTTTAGCTTATGGAATGATTCTATGGATTAGATTGGTTGATTTTGATGTATTTATGCCTAGCCATGATTTTGAGTTAGGGTTAGGGTTTTGTTTTAGTGGTAATGGTAGGAATTAATGTTGATTCATTGATTTAAATGGTTGTGTGGGCTCTTGGATTCCCACTTGGTTGTGTGGGCTCTTGAATTCCCACTAGTAAGCTAAGGATTTCCGTTTGGTTTAGTTTCTTGGATTGTTGTGTGTGGTGTGTGTACGTGCGTGTTTGGGGCAGTGTATGTCATGTAAGGGGCTGCATTGCATTTTTGTTATCGCAATCGAGTCAATGAGTTTGCATGTGTGTGATTTAGTTGATTGTAATGTGGTTTGGGCGCAAAAACAGAAAACAGGGTTGGTGGATCAGCCACTTTGTCTTCGTTTTTCGTGTTGATCCTTTGTGATTTGGTTTTTGGCCAAAACACGAAATTTATAGCCCTTCATTCTAGCTTTCCAACGCCGCTGGAATTTCTTGATTTGGAGTTGTGAGCACCAAGTTATGACCATTTGAATATAGCCTGTCGGAAATTCTGACGGGAAAATTTCTGAAATTGTTTTTGAACTTTTGACCTAGAAATAGTGAATATGAGTAAAAGTGGCCTTCATGAAAGTTATAGCTTGTTCTCTTAGCTTCGAAATGACACCCCGTTTACTTCAATCCGATACTCGTACCATGAGTTATGGTCAAAATGGCAAGAGGTGTCAAATCTGCCTTTCACACCTTTTAGTGTGTGTTTTCCGTTTTCGTTCCGTTCTTGTCCGTTTTCCTTCTAACGCCCACGCGTGTGTTCCTTTTTGCTATATTAAGTATTTATAAGTGTTTCTCGAGGGTTTAATTCATTGAGTATATGCTTGTCGCGTTATTTCACATTTGAAAATGGGTTTTCCAAACCTTTTAGTTTGGAGTCGAAAAGTAATTTGCTTGCACTTGCATATCTCAGGGGATTCCGTGGATCTCAAGGAACGTGTTTGGTCCTCTAAATTTTCTCGCTTGCTCTCAGCTGTTGGTGAGTGTTCAAGTGCTTGTTACTGAATACTTGGTTTTGTGAACTTCGTTTGAAAAGCATGCTTGTTTGACTTGGTGAGCGTGTACTTTATCGCGCTCACCCTTGCTGAATTTGCTTGAGTTGAAGTCGTTAAATGCTTGTACTTGTGCTTGTTCTTGACTTGATAAGATCAAACGGTTGCATGTACCACACTCGAGTGAGTGGGAGGTGCCTCTCCTCCCGTTTTGGTCGGGTTCTAGTTAAGTCGATTGGAGCGTAGTCTCGTCGACTCATTTACCAAGCGGTAGTATGTACCACGCTTTATGGAGCGGGAGGTACCGCTCATCCCGACTTGGTTTGATGTTAATTCCCCAAGCGGTAGTATGTACCACGCTCTATGGAGCGGGAGGTACCGCTCATCCCGACTTGGTTTGATGTGAATACTATTTTGACGAATGCAGGGGTGTAAGTAGGCGGGTGAGAGTAAAGTGATTTCTACGGTCGGTGAGATAGTGGTTGACGGAGTGTCAACATTCCTGCTGAAACTACGGTTTGGGACCGGACCGAAGCTAGATGTGGAAAATGGCGGAAAGATGGAACGACACTGTATCCTTTTATTGTGATTACTTAATATTGTCTTATATGATTTCCAAGTTTTCTCATATTGGTTGTCATGAATTGTTACCGCTTTCACGCTTGTGCATGCATTCTTGACCTCATGGGCTTTGCTCACCCCATAAGCTTTGTTTTCCTTACAGTGCGGAAGTGGGGCACGAGAATCGAGGAACCTAGTACACTGCGGGATTACCTCTTAGTATTTTTGTAGGATTTCCTCTTTTGTATAAGATTGAACCATTTGGATGATTTTGATAGTTGTGGTATTTTGGAGTTATTATCAATGTCTCCTTGATGAAATGTCGGGGGTCTGTATTTTGCGTGAATTTGTCAGTGATTTTAACTACCTTTTATCAGTGGTTTCATAAATGAATGTTTGAGTCCTGGCGAGAGCCGGGCAGGCGGTCCGCTTGCCTCTCTGGTTCGCCTTAGGGGAAGTGGGGCTGTCACAATTTCTATCTATACCGGTTACATAATATCAGATTGGGGAGGAAGATCAAAATTACAAATTGATAGAAAAGCAAGGATATGGACTCATGTGAGTAGGAAGCAAAAAATATCTATTCTAGTTTTATCATCGATTATGCCCAAATTCGTTACCTTAACTACAAGGAGAGGAATGCTGAAGGCAGAGCTAGTGACTGAAGTGAAGTCATAACAAGGTAGCTCAGAGATGTAGAACAAAAATTCAATTATTTGCATCAACCTTTTGAGGGCCCATTCAAGACTTACGCAAACTACAAAAAATAAGAGCTTTGATTTTGACTCATCGAGATCAGGATAGTAAAAAGAGAAATTTTTGTCATTTGTGGATCATTCAGATAAATGCAATAATTCATAAAAGAGTAGTAGAGTAGGAACTATCCTATAGTTATAGTAGAATAATACACGATTTGTACAAGAGACAGCTGTTTCTTAATTGTAAAATACTTGCACAAATAGCTATATCAAATGGGGATTGTCTTTATATCATTTCCAATGAGATTATATAAATATAAAGAAGTCGATTGTAAAGAATCCAGTTGAATAATTTAAACAGACTTTCCCGGAGTTCATTTTCCAGGAAAGTAGAGTTGAAATTACTATAATAAAAAAAATGCTAAAGTAGTCAAATCAATGAATGCGTTCATGAAAAAAAAAAACTTTCTTTGATTCGTTTTTGTTCTTACGACACGATAATCAAATCTGGATTCTCAGAAAAACACTAATATGTGTTTGAGTTCGGATTAAAATTATGATTCAAGTGAAAAAAGAGTAAGCCTACTTATTTCCAGTTCTAAGACCACTACAAGAAATTTGATTTTTAGTGATAACTGATTCTCGTCACAAAAAAGTAAAAAGTCGTCACTAATGACTTTTACTGACAACTTATCAGTCGTCACAGGGTTGTCACTGAATGCCCGTTGGTAAAAGTATATACTGACAACATAAAAGTCGTCAGTGAATATATCGCTTTTTGTGACAACCATGTTTGTCAGTAAATGTTTTATATTTAGTGACGACAAGCCTGCTTGTCAATAATGCGTGAACCAAAGTCGTCACTAAAAGTCAATAATAACTCAACCATGGTTATCAATATGATTCAATTACTGACAACAATGTTGTCACTAAACCCCTACAAACAGTGACAACATTTTGTTGTCAGTAGACATTTTAATTCAGTGACAACAATTGTTGTCAATAAAGGCACCTGTTTCATTGATAATAAGCTCTTGTCACTGGAGAAATATGATTCAGTGACAATATCTTGTCTGTTGTCAGTGTGCCGTTTGATTATTTTCCTGCTAAAATCAATATCTACAAAATTGAACCACTAATAATGCTTAATGAATAACAAGCACATTCACCCATTACAACAGAAAATGCCAAAATATCCTAATAATCATTGAAATATCATAAATATATCCAACATCACATTACAAAGAGTTTGACAAGTAGTATTAAATTAACTTTGAGTCAATAAGTTAAGGGAGTAGTACAAAGCGAGTCAAGTCCAAAACATTTCTATGCTATCAAAACATTTCCTAAGCATAAGATAGCTATAACCAGCCTTTGAGTCAAAAGTAACCCCACTCTGATCTTCTAAAACTCAAAATGTGCAATATATCTGCAGTAAAGGAGTACAATTATTAGTAGAGGACAAAACCAACTTGAGACAATGAAAATCAATTAAGGAATCACCAGAAAATAAGGTATATCTTTTGCTTAAATTTTTATCTAGATAGCGACCATGTGAAGAGCATGGTTAATAGAGAGAGTTTTTCTCCATTACAATGCACAGTGCCAAGCCAACTACAGGTCCAAAAACTAAAAAAAAAAAAAAAGAAATCACCTAAAGTAAAAAGGAAAAAGGGAATCGTGGACCTTTTCATCTGAAAGCGAAGAAAGCTTTACTTCAATTTGAGGTAATGGCGCATATATCCTCAAGTACTTTGAGAAATTTATCCCTGACATATCCTCGTCATGATTAAGAAATGCGACGGTAGAATCACTATTGTACAGCTATTCCCTCAAAAAAAAAACCAAATTAAGAAAGACAAAATTGTTGTTGAGCATACAGAGCATGATACAAGAATAGGATTAGATAAAAAGGAAACAAAATGGAGAGGGAAAACAAAATATTAACTTTTCTGACCTGATTATACTTGGCCAGCCGTTCGCTTCGGCAGGGTGCTCCGGTCTTGATCTAGACGACAAAGGATGCAACCGTTAGTAAAAAATTAAGAGTAGACAGAACATGAATTATCCATGAGAAAGAATAGCCAATATAAAAACCTGTCCACTGGCCAGACCCACAGACAAATCTGCAATGAAGTTATCTTCTGTTTCACCACTACGATGACTAACCATGGCACCCCACCCAGCAGCTTTTGAGTCAAGGGCTGCTTGGATTGATTCAGTTACTGAACCAATTTGGTTAACCTGCAATGCTTAAGAGTAGAAATAAGCATAAGTTCTTCCTCACTAGGTAAGCATCAACAAGTAACCAACCATGACCCAAATATGAGAACTGCTTCACACCATAACTCATATGGGAACCACAGCATCTATCACAGTTTTCTATCCCAAAATAAAATAAAAAAAATAATGCAAGTTATGCATAAAGCAAAACAATTTACTTATTAATGCATGCTAAGATTCTGTCTCACACTTTTTTTTCCTTTTTACTGGTCTTATGATCAAAGATAAAATGGTCATAGAGGGGAAAAGCAATCTAAAGATGCAAAGTCAAGAAGCCAAACAAACCCATTCTTACATATTCAAAAATCATCCAAAAACAATAACCATGTTGTTTCTATCAGCTACTTGTAAAATTTGGAAATAAATTGCATCCACATACAGACAGCATTTTATTTATATTAGAAGCAACTATAATCTTCAAAGAGCTGGATACATATAAGAAATAAAGACAACTAGGAAAAGATTGTCAAGGCATATTAATGTATCCACTGAGATGTAAAACAGCCTTCAAATTTCCTAAATAAACAACAAAAGTACCAAGCATTTACTAAATTCTTAAAGCCTGATACAAATTAATATTGTTGTAGGCCAAGAACTAATGTTCAACAATTTGTGCTATTTTTCAATTGCAACAGCCACTATATCTAAAATAAACCTATGTCTTAGTCACAATTCAAAGTCTCATAAATGATAGGAAAATACAAGAGCATCACATTTACAAACATATCTCAATCTAGACAAGTATATACAATTGAAATTTACAATGGTATATACAATGGGATACTTGTGAGTTGTGACAAAATATGAAGTTAACTACCAATTATTTTGACAAGAACTGTCAGAGATTAGTAAGTTACAGGTTGTGTCTGAATTACCTTCCATTTATCAAATCCTAGCGTTTCTTTAGACAACAAAATTTTTAACAGCAATTACTTATTTGTATTCTACAATAGACCAAAATATATTTTTCCACAAGTTTCTTATTGGATGGAATGATGTAAGTGAGAGTATTTGCAATCAAATCCTCCATGCCGTAACTAATTCAAGCAGAAGCTTTCCAAAGCAATAAACGTCATAGGCACAAGTTCCCTCTAATGTACCTAGCCATTCCAGGAACAATTTAGGGGAGAATGTTTGTGTAAATTTTTGAGACTCAGATGTACGTCTGAAAAGAACTCCAACAGTACTAGTTAGTGATAAAACAGGACAATTGGGAGCATTAAGGATGGTATCACAAGACAAGATCAATGTAGTTGCTTTACTGACTATCATATAACATTGAAAAGAAAGGAAGTGTATGACTAGATAGCCAAAATTTCAAGCTTTTCAATCGCACATAAAGAATTCAATTCATTAATTTTGGCAAAACACAAAAGCAGATTCTAGCAATCACAGTCAAGAAATTTTGTCCGATCACGTGCACACATAAATGAATATGCTTCGTCTTACAGAAGTGTGTAACTACCAACTTAAGCTTTCTAGTCCAAAAAAGACTCGAGGAGATGGAATATGAAGAATTGAATGCAAGTGCTTACTTGACAACCGTAGTAACCTGGCAATTGCCTTGTATATACTTGTATATACTCGAGTATGATAAATCTAGGCATTTTCACCTCTTTTTTCCCCTTACCACTCCTCAAATCTTTTGAAACTTTATGTATAATTTGACATCTTTTCATTCAGACATTTCATCAAACATCTTTCAAACATCAGTTTTAGTGCACGAAAAAATTAAATAGCACTAAAAGAAAATTTTTATCCATGGTTTTATTCTCAACAATTATCATATCCTTTACTTTTTATACTTACCCTATTACTAAAACTCAAGCCACCGCAGTACAAATCTTCAAACAAAAAAACTAGGGAAAATAAAATTTAGAAAATGAAAATCGCATACAAAGAAGATTGCACTCAAAACTCAAAAGATCTGAAAAGATTTAGTCAGAAATTTATAGAAAATAAAAGAAAGAAAAACTAGGGAAAAAGTAACTGGAAAATAAATTAGGGAGAAATTGGAGAGAAAAAGAACCAACCTTTGTTGCAGAGACTTGGAGACAACAATTGTTGTTGAACATCATAACAGCCAAGGAAGATCGGTGTGTGCATTTCCATCTTTCCAAAATTGCAGAGGTTATTTTTCACTTTTTGGAAAGAAATCTCCAGCCAACTTGGGGGAAGATCTAAACCCATGGTGATGGAAAATGGCGATGATAGCAGAGGTGAGATAAATTGAACCGACGGCTTTTACCTTTGATCAATTCCTGATATGAAAGGGCAGAAAACCCCAGATTAGATACAATGCCAAAAAAAAATCAGATTAAAAAAAATCTGCAAAAGGGAATTAGACGCAGAAGACATACAAGGAATGGAATAGGACCTTAAGAGAAGAAATGATTGGCTGCTTCTTGAGATTAGATAATTTGGATAAAGAGAGGTGAAAGAAAAAAAGTGTCGAAGAGTTTTGTTGTCTGAGGAAATGGTGAAGTAAGATAGGTATAATGTAAATTCAGAGCTAAACTACGTCGTTTTGGCTGAAAGTTAAAATGCCCGCCCATGCTTTGAAAATTTCACAACTTCGCGCTTCTTCTATCCTAAATATATGACACGCCTTCTCATACCTGAAAAAAAAGGGACACGCCTTCAACCTTATCAAGAGACAAACTTTAACGCTTTCTTTCTTTCTTTCTATAATTTCTGTTCTCTTTTGCTTCATGAATGATAAGTACGTCATATAAGCTTTTTATATATTTTTTCATTTTCATCCAATATTTCTTTTGGTTCACTCAAATTATTTTAGAGATGACCTTTAAGAATAATTAACCACTCAACTCATTAATTAATAATTACGCGAGTTAGAATAATATTACATTTTGGAGTCTAAATCATATTTTAGTGTGGCTTACTAGAACATGATAAACTTATTGGTGTTCAAATCATATTTTTAGGGTATCTAAGTATACCAAGATAAACTTATTGGCCAATGAAGTATTGTTTAGTGGCTAAGGTTAAAACTTTAGGTATTAGAGGTTTTGGGTCCAAATTCCCCTACCTCCTCGGTTAAATCGTAGTGCTATTAATGATGAATTTTCTTGTAGTGCTTAATCCTACATGTTCCACTGATAATTAACTATTGAGATGTCTTTTGCCTATTGTTAATGGAAAAACTTTGGGGTTAAATCACAATACTTAGGTAGTTATAATAGAATTAACAAAATTAGTCTATGTAAGGAAATCTGATGTCAACGTACCTAAATAATGTGCGAAATTAATGTGAAAGTTTAGTTGGATGTCAAACTATTTGCCAAAACATGTACATAATACAAAATTCAATTACTTCAAACACTATTTCCTAAAACTAGTTACTAACATGTGACTACTATACTGTATGTGATAGTCATTTACTTGTACACACTTGATTATTAGTTTTTTAATATAAAATTCTTCAAGTTATTGATTAATCATTATTCAAATTATAATAAATTTTCAAGATGATTAGTATAAGGAATAAAGAACTTATGAATGTCTTCTTTTTTTTTTTTTTTGAGATTTAGGTTTAGTTATAACTTAAATTTTGGGGAAATATAAAATATCTAAAGTAGAGAAAATATAGGGGTTAATCTATAAAATTTAGGGTGCCATAGTAGAATTAGTGTGAAAATGAGTTTGTCAATGATGAAAAATATCGTCACTACCATTCAATTAACAACTCTAACTTAACTTTTAGGAAAATAAAAAATTTCTATACTATATCTTGTTCAAATGTCTAATGCATTTTACAAATAGAGAAAATATAGGCTAAACTGTAAAGATTAGGGTGCCATAGTAGAATTAGTGAAAGTCAAGAATGAAAAGGAGTTTTATAATTACGATAAATGTTGTCACTAACATTCAATGATATTAATAATATATTGCAAATGTTATAATGACAACAAAAAAGATCACTAAACAACTATCGGTGACTAGAAACTAAAGTCAATAAATAGAATGAGCAATAGTGATGGCATCTAAAAGTCGTCACTACTACATGCTCCAAACTCTTCCAACCTCGTGAGATATGTTGGCGGGAATGTATTAGTGATGACATAACCAAGTTGTCACTAATCAATTCACCCCCATAAGACGCCTGTGACAAGATGCAAAGTCGTGGGAAAAGAACCATTTTGTGACGACTTCTTTTCGTCACAGAGAAAAGTTGTCACTGATGACCAGTTTTCTTGTGGTATAGTGACAACACAATAAAATTGTCAGAGAAAGGTATGAAAATAGTGGCGACTTTCAAAAAGTCATCACTATTCCTTTCCCAATTGTTCCCACGCCTTGTAAATATTATGGTGGAATTTGTTTTTGACAACAATTCAAAATTTTGGTACAAATCAATTAGGATTAATTTCAACTTTGTTTCTTATTTAAATTTGTGAATATTTTATTAATTATTGATTCTTAACATAGTAATTAAAATTATAATAGATATTCAAACAACTGCTAAGTGTGATACAAGTTGTCACTAACAAGTATGTAATTTTAGTGGCGACAATATGTTGTCAAAAAAAGAAATAGTGACAAAAGTAAAAAATTGTCAATAAAAGAAAGAGAAATCTTGACAACTCATGTCATGTCGTCACTGATATTAAACCGCCCTTTTCAAGTCTAATGGCGCGAAATATATTCTGACAACAATTTTAAGTCGTCACTAAAGACTTAGCTGTTATAAGTCAGTTGTGACAACTGCCATAGTCGTGGCTAAAGGGCCTTCTTCTGTGACGACTTTTTTTTGTCGCTGGGAAAAGTTGTCACTAATGACCGATTTTCTTGTAGTGGACCAATAGTTCTAGCAATCAACTCCATTCTTTCAAACTGTTTCTCATTATTCAAAAAGAGTAACAAATATAAAATATGAGCTTGTTTTGTAGCAACAATAGTTAATTGTTGTTGCTCCAAGGTCAATCTATTCGCCCGTCTGGATAATATTTTCCCTTTTTCACTACTAAATCGACTAATTAAACTCATATTCTATAATCAATTTGAGGGGCAAACACCTATGAACATTGGATATAAGAAAAGATCGCTTGGATTTATCCATGGCTGGTTTTAGTTTATTCCTTGCAAGTCTTGGATAAGAATCTACAACGCCAAGGATTATGTTGCTTCTACTTTTTATGAAATACAATATGCTCATTGAAGGATAAGAAACTAGAGAATAAGCCTTAATGGCCAACAGTTAATGATGGCTCTTATGGGTGATTTTACTAGAATAGGCAATAATGACATCACTATTTTAGTAAACAATGCTAAGAAAGGTACTGACATTGATCCACAAGAAACTTAGCAAACTCTTGAAATAGCGGAAGCTAATTTGAAAAAAGTTGAAGGAAAGAGAAAAACAATTGAAGCAAATCTAGCTCTCCAACGAGCTCGGACACAGGTAGAGGCTATCAATGCGATTTGATTTCATAACTAGTTGATACATTCAAATAATCCTGTTTTAAATCCTATTTGAATTTGATTCTGTCTAGTGAATAGAATCAAATAAATCAAGCAAAATCCAATTTTGATATAACTTAACTAAAAGAAATTTAAAAATGAAATAGCAAAGATAAAAAGTCAATAAAATATAACAAAGGGGGTGGGCCAAAAAACCTATTAGATACCGGAGTTTATGGTATTTAATAAGTTCTACCTACTATTTGAACCAATGACTTTCGCCGTATGAAAGCAATACTCTAACCACCGAGTTAAGCAGGTCATTTATCATTTCAAAGAGAATAAAATGGAACCTATCCCGTGGATGTGGATTATAAATATCATATTGCAGCAATACCACTCAAAGAGAACAAAGATTTTGATATTTTATCAAGGAATATTCATTCATCTTGATAAGAAATTATCTACATGATAAAATATGTATCAAAAGTTGTAAGACCATGTATGGGGGTTGACGCCTGCCCAGTGCTGGAAGGTTAGGGATATTAAAATATCATAATTTATGATCAAATCATTCACCATTTCATTTCTTAGAGAGCAATTTTTCACATTTAAATTCTGTGTTAGATATACTAATACCCCATCTCATCCATCTGGAAATCTTGGTTCAAAACCTTGGCTATTGGGCAAAAAATGGCTCTTCCTTGTATTTATTACAATTCTTTTTCCATGAATATTGGAATTGAATACTTTTATTGTGAGAAAGAAGCCCAGTTTTGATTTTTCACCAAAAAGAAATAAAAAAATATTCTTCTTATTATATAATTCTCATGTGTGTGAATACAAATCCAATTTCTTCTTTCTTTGTAAGCAACCTTCTCATTTGCAATCAACATCTATTAGAGTCTTTCTTGAATGGATATATTTCTATAATAAAAAAAAGGAACATTTTGTAGAAGTCTTTGCTAAGGATTTTCAAGTTGGTTTATAGTTGTTCAAAGATCCTTTCATGCATTATGTTAGGTATCAAGGAAAAACCATTCTGGTTTCAAATGCGATGCCTCTTTTGATGAATAAATGGAAATCTTATCTTGTCAATGTTGTACTGGGGGAGGGAGGAGGTGAGGGAGGAAAGAGAGGATAGGGAGGAAGGGAGAGGGGGGGGGGGAGAGAGAGAGAGAGAGGCAAAGACACATAGAGGGACTGCTAGTCATCAGCAAAGGTGCCTGTGGGGAGGGACGGAGGAGGTAGAACATTGAGGTGGGGAAGAAGACAAGGAGAAGAAAGAAAAGGAAGAAGAAAAAGAAAGAAAAAAAAAAGAAAAGAAGGAAAGTTTTTACATAACTAAAAAATTGCTCGACAAATTCTATAGTAAGTTATAGTAAAATTTTATACAAACATCCAAAAACTCACTTGTCAATTAGAGCCAGAATTTGTCATCACCACACAAAGTGAAAGGATTAGATAAGTCTACCAATCTTGCTTCCATAGTAGGCACTATGTCCCCTTTTACTATTATAGAGCTGGTAGTAATTTTTGAGTATGGAAAATATTGTGTCCCTTTCATCTATCGTAGAAATGATACTGTTGAGTGTGACTGTCCCAGGTTAGCTGTTTTATGAAGGAGCTTTTTTCTTTATTACATATAAATAGAAAGGACATTTGATGAGACTAAATATACCCAGGTAAGAGAGTGTTTAATGAGCCATTCAGGCCTTTAAGATATTAAGTCTTTTGTAATAAATACTTTGGGACGATTTTGGGTCCAAAAAGACCTTTCCAATCTTTTTTTCATAGTGAAATATAGCCTCTCCACTATTGTCTGCTATGGATGCTCTTTCATGGTGAAATGTTGCTTCTCGTTGTATACTATTCTTCTTCATAGTGAAATATTGCTCCTCCTTGTATAGGTCAACTGAACCACTCTGAATTATTCTAGTTTGGTGCGTCATAATTATACACAGTCTGGGGATGGAATGAACCAACCAATACTGTGTGGGGCCTAACAATAATAATGCACTATGCAAAAATTTCAAAGACTTTGTCCATTTAGAAATTAAAATGCATACAAAGTTTTCAGACTTCCAGAGTCAAGATGTGAAAGTCTTCTATAACATTTGTCAATATCTGAGTCAGATAAATTGTGAAAGTCAAGATGTGAAAGTCTTCTAACATTTGTCAATATCTGAGCCAATAAATTGTTTCCCTTACTATGTAAAAATAAAAAATCCATAATAGAAAATTTACATCAATATCGTCCACAATGGAGGAAGCAATCTTATCTTTTTTAGTAAAGAATAAAGGTAAATTGCTTATTGAAGAAGGCATTTTCTAAAAGGAATTAGCAAGAAAGTTAGACTCCTTCGTGACAATCTCAAATAAATACAAATGCTTTTAAGATTTGTAGACATAAAACAGATTGTATGGGATCCTATATGGTAGTGATTTTCAGAATTTAAAATAGTCACTTATGAATCAAGTAATTTGGTTGAAGATTATGCTTTAAAGGTTTCAATTTGAAGCAAGCTTTACAAATACTCTAACGAGGATTGCTCGTATCGTCATAGAAGGTTACACCCGTCAAAATTTGGGCTTAGATATTCAAAATTTCAGAATAATGATCTCTAATCTCACCAAAAATTTTGGTGAATATGAATGTGTAATGGCCAGAATCGAGAAAGGAGAGTTGAGTGCTCCATATATTAGCAAAAATTAAGGCAGACTTACTCCTTTGTGGCAGAGGAGGATGTGGTTGGATTGCATAATGATGTTGAGGTGCTGGTTAAATATTTGTTGAATGAGGAGGTGCTGGTTAAATATCTGCTGAAGGAGGGCGAAAATACAGAGCATAAAATAAGTGTGGCTTTGATTTTTGACATGGGAGATATAGACAAAACCACTCTTTGCTAGAAAGGTATATCACCAAGGAAGATTGAAACATTATTTTGAAGGTTTTGTCTGGGTTTTTGGTCACAACAATGGCAATCAAAAGTTCTCTTGCAAGGCATTCAACTCAAATTTATTCCTGAATAAAAATATTTGATTATGATGGGCAAACAAGATGAGCTAGCAAGGTTTCTTCAACAACACTTGCGAGTTAGGAGATGCTTGATAGTCCTCAATGACATTTGGTCAGCAAATGAATGGGATTGCCTAAAAGATGCATTTATTTTCTAATTCTCTTCTTTCCCTTTATTTGATGTATTTACGACAATAGTATTTCATAAAATAATCTTTCATTTTTCTCTCACATCATTTAGCAATGCTGTTTTGGTAATTTTTATCTATTATCGTGAAGTTTTTTAGTTGTTAATACTTAAATATTTTACAACTAGTTTTATTCCCGTGCAAATGCGTAAACTTTTTTGCACTAGACAGTAACATAAAGTATTTCAATACACACAAATTTAAAAAATTGTCTATATAAAATAAATTCTATAAAAATGTCTATATAAGCACAAATTTAGAAACATGTTATTAAAATTGATAAACACAAATTTTATAAAAACATCTATATAAAACACAAATTTATTGTATACATGTGCCCCAACTAGCATTAAAGAACATTCTACACTTCAAGAACTTTTAAATTTTTTGAATTTTTTGATATAAGTGAGAGGTTTCGAACCCAAAACATCTTATTTACATTCTCTCCTCTCATACCACCTCAAAGACAATTTACTCAAAATTCAAATACTAAAATTTGTTTGAGTTAATTCATAATTCAAGGATGTTAGCAAATACTAAAAACTTGTTTGAGTTAAATTCATAATTCAAGGATGTTAGTAAAACTTGGTTGAGTTACATCACAATTCAAAGATGTTAGTAGATTAGGCCGCTGCTGTATATGTACTAAGATACATATTACGTGTGTTATTTGGGAAACACATCTGAACCCATCTTTTATTGATTTCCTGTGAGTGACATATTAATTCGCATTAATAACATTTTAAAAAAATTTTTAAACGGGAATGTAATATTTTATTAAGTGATTTGGTTAATTTTGAAATAAAATGAATAAAATAACCATACATTTTTTTTGTTAAAAAATTAAAAGCCATCTAATTATAATCTGTAATTGATATCTAATCATAATCTGTAATCGAATATCTTATGCCTTATGCTAATGGAATTTGGTATGAAAATAAGATGCCAAGAAAGCAAAGTAACCAAACAAATATTCTTAGCAACAAATCAAGAAGAAAAGTGGCCATTTACAAAAATTTGGAAACAGTGTTTCCTTTCACACATATCTGCAATCCCAATTCCAAATCCCTGCCAACACTATTTCCTCTCATGTATTTCCTCTCCTCAAATTTTCATTTCTCCTGACAACAAAAAGCAACTCTCCAAATTCCTCTTCCTCCTGCATAAAAGCAGTAAACAGACCAAAACATGTGCACAAACTAATAGAAAAGTATAAAAAATATATACTATCCTTATTAATTCCTCTACATCATCGATTATTCAAATTAATATAAATAATCAATTATAAATTACTGCTAAATTTTTTTACTTGTGTAAGCTTTGCTTTTTTCTTCAATTTGGGATTTGCATTCGCTGGTAGCAAGATAGACGAGGATCACTGATGCTTGTGGGTATGGTAGATTAAGTGGTCGTGGATATGGTAGAGTAAGTAGACCATGGAAAAAACTGTCATGTTATACTAAACAACCCAAAATAAAACCTATAAAACTAAAAAATGTTAACAAAAAGTGACAAAAACATAACTACTTACTATTGGACAAAATAGAACTACCTACCGCTGCTCATGAAATTAGGCTAGGTTGTGGCCTGGCGTTTTGCTGCCTATGAAATGATTATGGTAACGAAACACAAAATTAATTTTCTATAACCATAATCATGGAAACCCAAATTTCTTCTAAAAAGTAGAATTAAATAGTCAAATTAGTGGATTCCTAAATTTCTCTGAAAAGTAGAATTAAGTAGTCAAATTAATGAATTGCTGAATTTCTTTTGAAAAGTAGAATTAAGTAGTCAAATTAATGAATTCCTCTCAGAATCAAATACTGATAATCATTGAAAGTTAGATAGATAGAAATTTCAACTACTTCGATACATTAATCTCAACAAATTTTACATAGTTTTCTTTTAATAGTTTCTCACAATAATTTTTCTACTAAGTTTAAACTTTAAAAGTAATGAACTAAGGAGAAGCTTATTCACCAATGATTGAGGGCAGCCTTGAATTAAATTCACATGGATGGTATTTTGGTTATTGTTGCCATGCAATAAATCAGTCAACCAAAACCTAATAGATAAACTTTGAAATCTCAGGAAAAAGTTTGTTGTAAAACCAAAAAATACCCAACAAATTTTGTAAAAATTCTTTGAAATCTACAAACTGAAAATAGATAAAAATGTATGAATATGCAGAGAATTTTTCTCCAAAAAAAAATGAATTAATATAATATTGAGAAATTGATATAGAGGAGGATGGTTCTTGACATGTTTAATCTTTGATAAACAAGAAGGGAATAGTAATCAAACAAAAGAAGGGAAGAGTAATCGAATAACAAAACTTACATGATAGGAAAAACTTATATGATAAGAATAATCTAAGTTTTAAAATTTCAAAGAAGATCAGACGGATAAGAGGCTAAATTACTTGAATGTGAAGGAGGAGATAAGATATCCAATTGCAGAGTGATTGAGAGAGAAAGGAGAGGAGAACACGAAAACGAAAAAAAGGAAAAAAAAAAGAAGTAAAGTGCGTGTTTAACCACATAGTGCATTATATCTACTTGCTTTGTCGTTAAGCCATGTAGGAAAGAGAAAGAATGAAGTGATAAGTAACAGCACACGACTTTATTTTATATATATATATATATATATATAAAATTTTTAAGATATACAAAGAGCTATATATATATATATATATATATATATAATTTCTAAGATATACAAAGAGCTATAATTGATTCTAGATTTTAGTTTTAATTTGATTTTTTTTTCGGCATTGGACTAGCAATAATGTGACATCATGTTTATATGCAAAGCCAAAGAATTTTTCTTTTGTTTGTTCCTTTCTTGTAGAAGGGGAAAAGAAAAGGCAAAAATGTTCTCTCCATACCATAGAGCTTTTGCTTTCATGTCTCTATACCAATAACATGTCCATTGAACTTTTGCTTTAATATATTGTGTGGGGACAGAATTGTGGGGACAGAATGAGCTCGTCAGTTCCTATAAAGCTCCAGAGACCTTGTCCATGGGGAAATTTAATAGCATACAAAGTTTTCAGACTTCTAGTGTCAAAGATGTGAAAGTGTTCTAACATTTGTTAGTATTGAGTCAGATAAATCTCTCCAATTGCTATGTAACAGTAAAACCATCATATTTTGCTAGTGAATTCCATCAATTCTAGAAAATATACATCTCATCCAAAATGACAGAAGCAATATTATCCTCCATCCTATCCTCCGCATTAGACAATATAGGTAAATTGCTTATTGAAGAAGGAAACTTTCTACGAGGCATTCATGAGCAAGTTACACTCCTTCGTGATGATCTCAAATGGATACAAATGTTCTTAAGGTATGCAGATACGAAACAGACTACAAGGGACACTATACAACAGTGGGTTTCGGAATTTAAAGCAGTCACTTATGAAGCAAGTGATTTGGTTGAAGATTATGCTTTGAGGGTTTCAATTTCAAGCAACAAAGGGTTTACAAGCACTCTAAAGAGGATTGCTTGTATCACCAGAGAAGGTTATACCCTTCATGATTTGGGTTTAGAGATTCAAAGTCTTAGAACTAGGATCTCTAATCTCAACAAAAATTTTGCCCGGTATGTAAATGTAATGACTAGAAGGGATGAAGGAGAGTCAAGTGCTCCATCCAGGCAGCAACAATTAAGGCAGACTTACTCCTTTGTGACTCAGGAGGATGTGGTTGAATTGCCTAATGATGTTAATGTGCTGGTTGAATATTTGCTGAATAAGGGTGAAATAGATCACAAAGTAAGTGTGGCTTCGATTTACGGCATGGGAGGTATAGGCAAAACCACTCTTGCTAGAAAGATATATCACGATGAAAGATTGAAGGATTATTTTAAAGGTTTTGCTTGGGTTTACATGTCACAACAATGGCAACGAAAAAATCTCTTGCAAGGCATTCTACTCAAGCTTACTCCTGAAAATAGAGAACAGATCATGAAAAGTGAAGAAAATGAGTTAATAAGTTCACTTCGACAGCACTTGCAAGATAGGAGATGTTTGATAGTACTCGATGACATTTGGTCATCAGATGATTGGGATTGCCTAAAAGATGCAATCCCAGTTTCAGAGGATGGAACCAAAATTTTGCTCACAACTCGCAAAGAAGATGTGACAAAACACGTTGATCCAAATGGTTATCACCATCGACTGCGTCTTTTGTCTGACAATGAAAGTTGGGACTTGCTACGAATGAAATCATTGTGGGAAAGTACTGGTGCAGGTAAAAATTTTCCCCTTTATTCACATTAATTCATTTTATGTAAAAGGCTGCCGATATAAATACATTTTATACATATCTATAAACACCAAAAACTGATAGTCCTACAATTTCATCCGCAGGATGAAAAATTTTGGAGTTACATCTTTGAGTTGCTAACCAAGACATATAAAACATGTTTCATGTGTATCAGCGCCAATTTCTAATGATACCTTCTCTCAAATTTTAACAATTGAAATACTACAATGGAAACATAATTCCTTTTGCATTGCAACCATTTACTTATACAACCTGATCTTTTTTTTTTCTTTTAGATTCATACAATTAAGTAGATTTTAAAAAAAAAATAACATGTCTTTTGGTCCAAGACTATTGGTAGGTCTCAAATCTTTGGGCTGAGACTTGTTCAGTTAACAATCTGGTTAAGGTTTTCATATAGTTGTGGAATGATAACCATGATGCTTGTTTCTCATTATGAAAGATCTACTATGATTGAACCAAGGATTATATGAGAAATGAATGATAGATATGTTGTTGTTGATATTAAATTAATTTTGTTTAATTCTACATAGGTTGTGAAGATTTGGACAAAATGAAAGATTTAGGAAAGAAAATGTTGGAAAACTGTGGGGGTCTTCCATTAGCCGTGGTGGCTCTGGGTGGAATTCTTCGAACTAAAAAAAAGCCTCAGGGAATGGAATACAGTGTATGAGAATATCAAATCCTATCTGGCTAGGGGAGAAAAAATTGGAAAAGAAGGAGAGGTGCCAACTATCTTAGCTTACAGTTACTATGACCTCCCTTGGCAACTGAAACCATGCTTCCTTTACTTGGGTAAATTCAGGGAAGATTCCGACATTGAAATAGAGAGTTTATATCAGATGTGGATAGGAGAAGGTATGATATTTGAGAACGACAGATTGGGTCAAGAACCAATGATGGATGTTGCAGAGCGTTACTTGGAAGAATTGGCAAAAAGATGCATGGTTGAGATTAAAGTACATGAGGAGGGGAAGTGTGCAGTAACAAGGTTGAAGTCATGTCGGCTTCATGATCTCATGAGAGACCTATGCTTGGCCAAGGCAAAAGAGGAGAATTTGTATAAGGTGGTTGATCGAATTACTTCACCAGATTCTTCTCCTGCAATTGAAGCAGCACAGTACGGTTTAGTCCTTCGCTTGCTTCCAAAGGATATCTCTGAATACAACCTTCCGCTGAAAGAACAAACTAAGCATCTTCGCTCATTCCTGTGTGAAGGAGAATGGGAATTTTTTTCAAGGGTAAGAATAATGTCCCAAATCAGCAATTTGAAGATGCTTAGAGTTTTGGCAATTTTAGGCTTAGATATGGCCTTCGATATCGCCTTCCAAAGTTGTTTTTGTTGGAATGTATGCCCAAAAACAATTGACTTGTTGAAATACATTCCTAATTAAAGTTTTTGTATTTTATGAACTTCCAATTTTATCTGTTTAATATATGATATAACTGGTAAAAGTCCTTAGAATATTTATTAATGTGATGATAGTCACAAGAGTTGCTGACTATGAGATATCAATCACATTTATAATAAATATTCTTAAATGTCCCTAGTCATAGTATTAATGAGCGGGACATCATTAATGACAGAACTAGTACGCTAGCCCCTACTTAATGTAAGTAGTGGTTGTTCTCATCAACCATGGTATAGGGATACCTAGGCTAATGTGTAGATGAATTATAGAGTAATAATTCATTGGAGTGATCCACACAGAGATCCCATTAGGATATTTAGTGCCAATGGTTGAATCTCTTATGGGAAATTGTGTAAGTGATCCTAGACTTGAGATCACCATAGTATCTTGAGTGTGAATCACTACCTTTTGATTCTGTTTCTTGTTACTCACCAGGAGTGACTTAAAGAATAGAAATTGGGGGTAGTGTGAAGCATGGAAAGATAGTGAGTGATCAAGAGAGGATTCACCACCCAATAGTGGGGCGATATCCGGTAAGGCCACTAGTTGGAATGTAACCTTAGTAGTCGACTACATTAGATTAATTGAAGAGTGTCTTCAAGTTAATCTAATCTAAGGTTAATTCCGGGAACTAGAAAATTAATTAGTCATTAAGGGAATTGGCACTTGTTCCTTATTCCCTGACTAATTGGATATCAATGGTGAAAGGATAATAATTACACGGTAATTTTCCATGGAAAAGGTTAGGTCGGAATTTCCCTTGATCAATTCAATACACGGGTAGTTGTGATGTGTTGCTAGACACCGCTCACAATTTATAATTATGAATGATTAATTATTGTAATTAATGATAAAATAAAAGTGTTTATTTTATCTAATTCTTTTAAGAATTATAATTCATAATTATTACCAGTGTATTTGGGACCTATTGGATCACACACATAGAGATTGGGTTCTGGATTAAATTGTGTGTCCAAGTAGGGACTTGGAAATAAATACTTCTAGGGTTTAATTATAAAGATAAATAAATCTTGGGGTCGTCTGACAGATAAGATAAAAGTGTTATCCTTTATCTGTCAGATAACAGAAAGATAGAGTCTCATCAGATGTTACGGTGGTTTGATTTTGAATCAAACCACCAGACTCTATCCTTCTGTTTTCTCCTCTCATCTCTCTCTCTATCTCTCTCCTACCAATAAGTATCAGATACTACGATAGGTGAGAGAGTGAGTTAGTCATTATTCTGATAGTCAGAGAAACAGAGAGAGAAGAGTTCTCCAAAAACTCACGTAGAGAGGAAAAAGAGTCTGTGAATTAGAAGAGAGAAAGGCTAGCACCTCTTCTCCATTCTCACACACACACACGGATCGTAGAGACGATCAGGAGTCCAGGAGCAATCTCGCGTGGATATCAGTAGAGGCAGGACATCTGGACTGCTACACAAGGGTCGTCTCAGCCTTTCCAGCAAGTTAGAGACACCATTTACGGATTAAGGTAATCCTCAGAACCTCTTCTGTGAAGTCATATGTAGAATTAGGGTGATTCCTGGTGGGAGTTGGGGCTAAATTTTTTTTTTAAATTCCGCTGTGCCTGATGCCCCAATTCCTAACAGTTTTCTCAAATCACCTCTGAGATATGTTCGTAATCTTATCCATTTAAGATGTTTGAGATTGTGTTGTCATCATACAAACTTGCCATCTTTCTTGGGCAATTTAAAGTATTTGGAAACTCTCGATTTATCCTATAGTAATCGTTGTAGGATACCGAACGTGCTATGGAAATTGGGACGCTTGAGATATCTTTATCTTCCATACTCGTGGGGCCACCTTCAGCCTAAGCTGCTGTTGAGCAAGCAGCTGGAGATACTTGAATCATTCGATAATAAATTTTGCTATGCTAAAGACGTATGCAAATTATCGAATCTCAGAGCTTTCAAAGGAAGAGTGTATGAAAATCTTGAGGACCTGGAGCGCATCATCAATCATATATCAAACTTGGACTGCATGCGCATTTGCTCACTCGAAATCTGGTACTGTAATTTTGGCCAGATCGACTCCAACAGCTCGAGCAGCAATAGCAGGGGTTTGGCTGTTCTTTCAGGGGCGTTGTTTAGTAGGAATATTCATGAATTAGGGATCATTGGAAGGTTATGTAGGAAGTTACCGGATTACCCATCCCATATGTTTCCTGAACCTGCGGGCCTTACTGAATTAAAGCTGGGGCAGACTGAAGTTGAGGAGGACCCGATGGGAATGCTCGAGAAGCTTCCTCACCTAAGAATACTGGAACTTGGGCCACGTTCTTTTTTGGGCCATGAAATGTTTTGCCACGCAACGGGATTTCCCCAACTAAAGCATCTCAGCCTTATGCTTTTGCCTAACTTAAAGCAGTGGAAAGTGGATGAAGGGGCCATGCCTAAGCTCTCAAGTTTACTGATTTTAGATTACCATCCCTATTTAACCAAATATCTTGGATTAAACTTAAAATCTATTTAGAATTTTGTGATAAAGAAGGAGCATGTTGACTTCAGGTCTTATTGTTATCAAAATCAACAATAGGAGCTTGCTTTAATCCCATCAAAACTCTTTATTCGTAGTACAAATGGCATGACATCTTTGTTGAGTGATGATGCACTTTGATTCCATTCTCTCAGTTGATATTGTTATTTTTTATTGCTCATTGGACAGCATGTAATATATATATATCCACACACACACATATATATTAACGATTGTTAAATATATATACGAGAGAATTACTATTGCATAGAATGAAATATCTAAGTTAAGTAGGGAAAGATGTAAGATAATTTTTTATTGGTTATAAATTTATAAGCTTATTTGGCAGAATTTACATTTGTTTAACTTGCTTGTCCTAGTTATATTTGTCTATAGTGTTGTTTCCTTCTTGTATTTTTAAATTACAAACCATGCAATCCGTATATTTGCTGTAGAGTCAAATTTGCTTCGCTGTTTGGCTGCTTTTATCGTGAATGTCATCCGATATACATCAAATTTAGTGACAACACCTTGTGGCAAGATCTTTTTATTATAAATAAGTTACTTTACTAACAATAGTACTTATTGTCCCATATTATTAATTTTTTATGACAATTTGTGTTATTGTCATTAATAAAACACATAATTTTGTTAAAAGAAAATCACTAGAATATTGTTACAACATGAATTTTTTGGCTATGACAACACATTATTGTTGTCAACTTGTCATTCCTTGTTTTGTGAAAAATATCTCCACTTCCAAATGGTGAAATGGACACCAAACACCCTCCCCCCCCGGCCCCCAAAAAAATGCCACTCCCGATCTCTCTCTCTCTCTCTCTACACTATCTATCTCTTGTCCTTTGTTTAATCTTTTTTCCCAATGACCTAATTGGGTCCCCCCTGATAAGAATACTCAATCCACCAAGATACGATAAGATTCTGGCAGTTTCTGGCTGTTGAGGAAGTGTAGGAGTCTGGTGTTGCACATCCTACAGACTTGGCATTTAGTTTAGTTTCTGGTGTACATTTCCTTATTTTCTGCTCTTGTACGTGTATATATATTTGGAGACTGTGAATGAAACATTTTGGTCTTCTCTTCTAAAACCTCTCTGTCACAACTTCATCATGGTATCAGAGCAGGACCGGGCTCTTTAAACATTTGGTCATACTCCCTTCTCCTCAAACAATTCTTCTCATCCTTAATATTCAATGGCTGCAGAAAATGCTCAATCAAATCTCATAACTCAAGTTGCCATGCAGAATGCTCAGGAACTTACAAATCCCTTAAGCATGATCACTATCCACAACTCCATCAAACTCAACCCCACCAACTATTTGTCATGGAAAATACAATGGAAGCAATTCTCATTGGCTATGATCTGTAGAAATTCATTGATGGCTCCTGTCCTCCTCCTCCTCCCACTATCGTCACCAATGATACAGTTTCACCTAATCCTGCATATCGAACTTGGCTTCGTCAGGACAAGTTATTGTTTGGTGCACTCGTAGGGACTCTTTCACCAACTCTGGTTCCTCTAATCACTCAATCCAAATCCACCCATGAAGCTTGGCAGATCCTCGCCAATACATATGCTCGTCCATCCCGTGGTCATATCAAGCAACTCAAAGACAGCCTGAAAAATATTACCAAAGGCACTCAATCTATCACAGAGTATATGCAAGCCATCAAAACCCAGGCTGATGAACTAGCTGTCCTTGGGAAGCCAGTTGACCATGAAGATTTGATTGAAAAAGTGCTAGACGGACTTGATGAAAACTATCAGCCCATTATTGATACTGTAAATGGTAGAGACTCCACCATTTCATTTGATGAACTTCATGAAAAACTCATAAACAAAGAGTTGTCTCTGCGTAGTATGTCAAGCTCCCCATTCCTGCCGGCGTCCGCTCATGCTACCACTGTTCGTTCCACCCCCAGGTCTGTTAACAAACAACCTTCCTGGTTGGGTAGCAATCAGCCTCCTTCTCGTTCTACAACTACACCTGCACAATTTCAAGGCACAGCAAACTCTCGAAACAGCCGTGCTCCTCGTCCTTACCTTGGCCGATGCCAGTGGTGCAATGCACAAGGCCACATTGTCTCTCGCTGCCCTCTCTTCCGCCAGCAGTTTCCTCATGTGCAACCCCCTTCTCGCCAAACTTCTTCATCCCCATCGTTCACATCTTCCCCTTGGCAGGCACAGGCACATGTGGCCACGCATTCATCATCCGACACTCTCAACCCTCCATGGTTGCTTGACAGTGGAGCCATACATCATGTCACCACAGATCTTCGTAATCTCGCACTCCATAGCCCTTATCATGGAACAGATGAAATTATGATTGGAGATGGCTCTGGACTTCCTATATCTCACACGGGTTCCATTTCTCTCACCACTCCCACCTCCTCCTTTACTCTCTCTAACGTCTTATGTGTCCCAACCATGAAACGGAACTTAATTTCTATTTCACAGTTCTGCAAATCTAACAATGCTTCCATTGAATTCTTACCCTCTTCCTTTTGTGTGAAGGATCTTCGCACGGGGGCACTCCTTTTGCAGGGCCAAACTCGGAACGGGGTCTATGAATGGCCGACCTCTATCTCAAAACCACCATTACTCGCCTTCTCCAGTGTCAAGACTAACTTGCCTGCATGGCATCACCGGCTTGGCCATCCATCTGTGTCAACACTCAAAAATATTTTGTCACAATTTAATTTAGATGCCTCCTCTCCATCTGATCTCAATTTTAATTGTAATTCCTGTCAGTGTAACAAGAGTCACAAACTGCCCTTTTCCTCTTCCTCCCTCTCTACGTCCTCGCCTCTTGAGGTTGTATTCACTGATGTCTGGACATCACCAATTCATTCTATCAATAACTACAAATATTACATCATATTTGTTGATCACTTTACCAAATATATCTGGCTATACCCCTTACGACGAAAATCTGATACACGTGATGTCTTCATTCGCTTTAAGGCTCTCGTTGAAAAATATTTTGCTCGCCCAATCATAACTCTTTACTCCGACAATGGGGGGGAATATCAAGCACTTTCTTCATTTTTAACAATCAATGGAGTCTCTCATCTGACAACACCACCTCACACTCCTGAACACAATGGGTACTCAGAACGACGTCATCGTCACATTGTCGAAACTGGTCTTTCTCTTCTTTCTCATGCATCCATGCCTCTTTCATATTGGTCCTTTGCCTTTTCTACAGCTGTCTACCTTATCAATCGTCTTCCTTCTCCTTCTTTAAATAATGTCTCCCCATTTCTTAAACTCTTTGGCACTCCTCCTAACTACACCAAATTGCGCACAGTTTTGGATGTCTTTGCTATCCTTGGCTTCGTCCATACACATCTCACAAACTTGAGTCACGCTCTGTTCCGTGTGTGTTTATTGGTTACTCTCCCACTCAAAGTGCTTATCTTTGCCTTGACACATCTGCTCATCGTATATATACCACCCGTCATGTACGTTTTGTCGAAAACATTTTTCCCTTTGCATCATCTCACCCTCTCCTATCTGGTGGCTCTACATCTACCATATTTGACTGGTGCTCTATGACACTACCTGTTGCTCCCTGTACTCCTTCTCCTCCTTTGTCTCCCACCACTCACTCCCCCCAACCTCCTGAGCAAAATACTCCGCTTAACACTTCAACTATACCTCTACCTGACTCAGAAATCGACAATTCTTCCCCTAGCACTTCATCTGCTACACAACCCATTCCTTCTCCGACATCTACTCATCAGTCCTCCCCCCTTGTCATAGTTACCCGTTCCAAACACAACATCCATAAACCTGTTCAAAAACTTAACCTCTCGGCTGAACTCCAACCCACCACCTTGGCTCCCACCTCTGTCCCTCAAGCTTTGAAGGATCCTAAGTGGCGACAAGCTATGTCTGAGGAATTTGATGCTTTGCTTCGTAATGGAACCTGGCAACTCGTTCCACCTCACCCTGCTCAAAATGTGGTTGGTTGTAAATGGATCTTTCGCACTAAATATAAACCTGATGGTTCGGTGGACAGGTATAAAGCCCGCTTGGTCACCAAAGGCTTTCACCAACGTCCTGGTGTTGACTACTCTGAAACTTTCAGTCCTGTCATTAAACCCACTACTGTTCGTCTGGTTCTCAGTCTAGCAGTTAGCCAAGGTTGGTTGCTTCGACAACTTGATATCAACAATGCCTTTCTTCAAGGCACTTTCACTGAGGATGTCTTCATGTCTCAACCTCCGGGCTTCATAGATCGTGATCATCCTCATCATATTTGCAAGCTTTGCAAAGCTATCTATGGTCTCAAACAGGCACCCCGTGCCTGGTATCATGAGTTGCGCACCTTTCTTCTATCTTCTGGCTTCATTAATTCTGTAGCTAACACCTCCTTGTTTATCTTTAACACTCCTGGTATTATCCTTTATCTTTTGGTTTATGTTGATGATATCATTATCACAGGCAATAATTCTCAAGCTGCCCAACTCTTTATTCAGCAGTTCTCTCAACGCTTTTCTCTCAAAGACCTTGGTCCCTTGACATACTTCCTTGGTGTTGAAGTTGTCTCTCACCCCGGTGGTCTCTTCCTCAGTCAACGCAAGTATATTGCTGATCTCCTTCAACGAACTCATATGACCACCGCTAAGCCTGCCTCTACTCCCCTAGCAACCAGTCCACCGCTCACTCTCCAATCTGGCACCATCCTATCTGATCCCACTGAGTTTCGCACAGCTGTTGGAAGTCTTCAATATCTCTCTCTCACTCACCCAGATATTGCTTATGCGGTGAACAAGCTCTCTCAGTTTATGCACCAGCCGACAACTGATCACTGGTCTGCACTCAAACGCCTTCTTCGGTATCTTTGCGGCACCTTGGACCATGGCATCACACTTCGTGGTGCCTCGCCACTTTCTCTACATGGGTTCTCTGATGCTGATTGGGCTGGTAACAAAGATGACTTCACTTCTACCAGTGCCTACATCATTTATCTTGGTCACAATCCTATTTCTTGGAGCTCTAAGAAACAACGAACTGTAGCTCGCTCCTCCACTGAGGCAGAATACCGCTCTGTGGCTTCTACTGCTGCTGAACTTCGCTGGATTTGCTCTCTTCTTTGTGAACTCGGTGTCAATCTTCCCCACTCGCCAGTTATTTATTGTGATAATGTTGGTGCCACGAATCTCTGTTCCAATCCAGTTTTTCACTCGCGCATGAAGCATGTGGCTCTTGACTATCATTTCATTCGAGAACAAGTTCAACAAGGTCTGCTACGTATGTCCCACGTCTCTGCCTCTGATCAACTAGCTGATGCTCTCACCAAGCCTCTTCCCCGATCACAATTTGATTCAATGACGTCCAAGATTGGCCTTGCTTCACCGCCGTCCATCTTGCGGGGGCATGATAAGAATACTCAATCCACCAAGATACGATAAGATTCTGGCAGTTTCTGGCTGTTGAGGAAGTGTAGGAGTCTGGTGTTGCACATCCTACAGACTTGGCATTTAGTTTAGTTTCTGGTGTGCATTTCCTTATTTTCTGCTCTTGTACGTGTATATATATTTGGAGACTGTGAATGAAACATTTTGGTCTTCTCTTCTAAAACCTCTCTGTCACAACTTCATCACCCCCTAGTTAGGTTTCACCCCCCCCAATAAATAGGTAAGAGTAGGAGTAGATTATAGAAAAACACCTTTTGACAAAAAAAAATTAATTCTTTTCCCATCTTTCTCACAGTTTTCAAGTCGCTATCAGCTTTTTGAAGAAATTTTGTAAGAATTAATAGTAGATTTAGCTCAATTTTGTGGTTGTTTCTCTTCATTTTTGGGTCTTTGTGCAGGTGGGCTGGACGATTTTTACAAGAAGAAATTGTTCGTCCAAGCAGCACTGTTTAACGAAACCGTTGGTCTAGTCTTAAGAAAATTCTACAGTGAATCTCTTGGCTTTCCGTGATCTCATCTGATTCAAATGTGAGGTAATTAAAATTTCTTAATCTCTTTTCTTTTTTTCTGCAGTCTTTAATTTATATGGAAATTTTAATGCATAGAAGGAAATTAATTGTAAAACTTGGAGTAATTGATTTGTAACATGGATTCTTGTGGTGTTTTCACAATTTTTTTTAATTTAATGTGATTTAAAGTGGAATTTATGCTGCTCTGGTTTCAAAATTCAATTTGCGATATCTTTTGATTTACAATTATGTGATTTTGGTCCACTCTTCTAGGATCTGAAATTAAAGTTCATTCATTTTTTTTGGGTTTTTTTTTTGTTGGTGTAAAAGCTAGCACTATATAGGTAGATACAATTAACATTTATATGAAAATTTTCTATCTTAATTATCCAAAAAAAGGCACGAGGCAGAGTATTATATTCCCCCTAAAGCTTATTTAAGACAATCTAGTAATCTGCCCTTTTTTGCAGATTATTGCTAGGCTTATGGAAGTGGAAGTTGAGGAACAAAGGAGAGCTGTGGAAAGTGCTACGATTGGTCTTTCTGGTGAGGAAATAAGTGAAGATTATAGTGACATTATCAGTTTCTTCATCTGCTTATTGTTGTCATTTGTTACGATTAGGTGTTGATGGTGTGCTTTGGTTGCAATTAGTTGTTTGTTTGCAAAGATTTTGTGTGTATTATTATTATTATTATTATAAGTATACAGCAAATATTAGAAGAAACATAATAACCATATAACCACTCCTAATCATACGTATCCCAATCCCTCATTGAACTACAAAGTAAGTCTTTCAAAGTGGTATAGTCTTGTTATCGATTCTTGAATTTTATGAGACTACACAATAATATGTGCAGAAGAAACATAGGGTGCTCTTGCCTAAGTCTCGCTTGAGTACTCCCTTAGACATGTTTGTGTGCCTATCAATTTGTTGTTTTACTCTTCCTTTATTCTCAAGACGTTTTTAATTGTCACTCCTATTTTTCCTAAAATATATATTTATACTTGTTTTGCAGTTAATAAAGCAGTTGACCAACCCTCACCTTCAAGTGATCCTCTCGTTGCATAATTATAATTATACAAGTATTTTTATTTGCAAGATTACTACATCTGGATTGAGTTCCTTTTCTTTTCCATTTTTTTGGGTGTGATTTTGTGTTATAATGCTGTCGAGTTAACATTTTACTCCACTCATATCTGTCCTGTAAGAAACAAAAAATTACCATAATGTGCTTTTCTTCCCCTCCCTTCAAATTACTGATGTCAATGGAAGGACAAAAACTTCTTCTGAACTTCTCTTGGCCAAAGATATGGAACCAAGGATGATGAAAATAAAAAGAAAAGATAAGCATTAACTGTCTTGTCTTTTAGAGTTCCCAAGGAGGTCCTTGTTCAATGGTAAAGATTAAGGTCTCACAAGATAGAGCTTTTGAATTCAAATTCTCCTTCGTCCTCCCCTCTTCTTAAATCCCAACCCTCCCCTAGTTTAAAAAAAAAATCAAAAACTTGTAAGACAAAATTTCCAGCCTTTGATGTAATCATTTGTACATATAACATATTATTCATTGCATGAATTAGGTTTACTCTAACCTACAAGTCCAGTTACGAACAGTTTACGTCCATGATTGGCCAAAAAAGAGGTAAGGGATCACTATATGTAGATCATTTTTAACATAATTTATGGGATCTATAAAAATTTGTTCTATATTTACTTTGTATTCAATGTAAGTTGCATCTTGAAGAAATAGATGTACATCTAGTGGAATTGGACAAAACACCACAAATGGTCAACCTGATAACCTTTTGTGCCCCAAGTCCTGTGGTGTTGTGCAGCTGATATTTGGTTGATAGACCTGTTAAATCATGTCAGGCTTTTAGATTTAAGTCCTTCAAAGAATTAATTCATATTATAATATGGTATATATAGCATGAAACGTGAATGCATTTCCTTTAAAGTCTGAAACTTCTTCCAGCTCTGAAAAAAGAAATGTCATTTATAATGTGGAATGGAAACTATATGTTGAAGACAAACGAATCATGAGTTATTGTAGTGACATGACAAAATTTTGGTCCAAAGAGATCCATCTTCATTAAATACACAAGTAACTGCTCCCAAGTGTTAAATCAAACAAGGCAAAGAGAGGCTGTGTGGAGTAATACTGCTCAAGCACTTGATGAATTCTTGATGACTTCCGTGTGGATCCTCCATTTGCGTAATTGAATTGGTGTGTTTTTGTTATATGAACTCGCCTTCTCTTTTTCCCATTTTTCCCTAAAGAACGAAGATAGGAGGAAATGCATCTACTTGTTTCTACTCGTTCTCTAATCCACTGCTTCACTGCAAGGGATGGCTGAGTCTCAGAAGCAATTCACCTCTAAACTCCACAATACTTCTTAGAAATTTCATGGAATCACACTTTTCAAGTTGCAACTTCTCCCTTTAGGCTGTCAACAAGAAAAGTTGTAGAAATGATGAAAATAAATTTTTGACTCCTAGCCATAGCTATGCTCACGGCTACTCACTTCGTCCCATTGAATAGGATTTTTTATGGATGCTGGCGTGTAAGTTGCTTAGGTATCGTGACAAATTACCTGTTCTGTGGTGTTTGGATTGTAATTTTCTATCAAAATATTTTTATATTTTCTATGAATACATTTTCTAGTCACTTTTTTATTGCACGTACATTAAATCGTGACAGCACATTTTTTTGTAAAACCCAAAAACAACAATCCAAACCAGATTTTAACTTCTAACTTCACAGTTTCACGTTTGACTTGGGTCCTAGTTTTCATGGAAAGTGGTGTAGTTTACACATACAAATATTAATTTAGGTGAAAAATACACTTCGAAGTAGCTAATTATGTGATAGAATTTATTGTCAAATTATTTGGGTATAATCAACTAGCTAAAATTCCGTGTACATAAATAAATATGGGACCTCAACTGACTAATCCAATTGGTGAATCTAAATTAGATCAGATCAAATCCAGTGCAAAAGCAATAAAGAAGAAAGAATTTGGCTAAAGCCCCTTGAACAATCAATAAGACTCCTGATCAGTAGTCGTATTTTAGGGATGTTAATACACATTAAAGATTTAAATATCAATTCGAAGTCAAAAAAAAAAGAGAAGAGATTTCTTCCCATTTACAATGTATAACCTCAAATAATTACCCACATCAACAATCTAGCACCCATATACCAGACCTAGTTATTAAGCCCATGCAACAGGCATTGTTCCACA
This sequence comes from Gardenia jasminoides, assembly GCA_013103745.1. Lineage (NCBI taxonomy): Eukaryota > Viridiplantae > Streptophyta > Magnoliopsida > Gentianales > Rubiaceae > Gardenia > Gardenia jasminoides. Next base: position 20,056,532 of record CM023105.1, read on the forward strand.
GACAAAGCACAAACAACCAACTAATGGTCATCGTGGAAGAAGAACAAATGCATAAATTCATTTATCTAGACACAAATGACATCAAAAGCTCTCATCCATCGCAAGTGGAGGAATAATATCAATTTGAGAGAGAGAGAGAGAGAGAGAGAGAGAGATCTTAAATGGTCAACTTGGTAATAAATCATGGACAAGCCTTGGAGATAAGTTAGATTTCAATGATCACTTGGTTACTTTAATGTGCCAATTTGAGTTAACTGGTGGCAAATGGCAATCTACCATCAATCCACATCATTAGTTTTTATCTTAGACATCAGAATACAAAAGCACAAGTTGTAGGCTGCCGGAATTTCATATAAGATTCAAGTATGATAACTAAAGACTTGTGTAGAGTAAAGCTGGTCCATACTTTACAAAGAGCTCTATATTCTTTCTGAAGACGCTTTACACATGCATTTTCAGCCATCCTCAACTTGAAAAAATCAAGCCAACAGGAACTGCACCCAAGGAAGTCCCTTCACTTTTCTGGTTGCCGCTGATATTATCTGGCTTATTAATGAAAACAGTTGTCCAGTTACCTAGAGAAAGTAGTAATCACTTGAGTTAATGTTTCTATGAAACAAAAGTAGAAGCAGAAGATCAAAACATTGTCAAGGAACTAATCTTTCAAAAAGAAAAGCATTAAATGAGTTCTAAAAATATATAGAAGAGACAAATTTTGATACATACACCTATATTTATGCAACTGAAACTAAAAGAAGGGCACAATCTAATGGCCAAAGAAGCCAAATCCTATCCACCCTTCCTGTAATTGCAATTAGGTGGATGACAGTATAGCTTTATCATGCCATTTAGTTCAATTTGAGACATGATCATATGATCGATAACATTCAGGTGTACTTCGGCAGATAAACTATGTAGAGAACTCCAAATATACAGTGGATGCACCGGTGCTGGGTGCCACGAACAGAACAGCAATAACAGTCAATGAGGATTGTCAAGTTACTGAGTTTAAGGCTCGAGTTGGATACCAAGCAGAAAAATTAAGCAAGAAAAGAAGAGAAAAGATAGGCGTTACTTCATTATGGTAGCATAATATTGATGAGGGGAAAAAGCCGTTGGAAAAATTATTTGCTTTCAGTGCGCTTCGTGAGAGATAATGGTGATTAAGAACATTTTTTAACCGACATGACTCATGCCAACCTAGATTCTCTGAGCATGATGGCGTGATTCAATAGTAAGCCTGTTGAGCACACTTGAAGTGCCCAAAAAATCACGCATAGGTGAAATATCAATCTCGGATTTTATGTCTAGACGGTTAATCTTTCTCCAAGGCCTCAGAGCATACACACTTAACGCAGTAGCGTTTGGATAGGAGATTATTTTACCAAAAAGAGAATGAGAGAGAGATGGGCTTTACTAATTAGTTATCGGCAATAGCCTGGAGCTAGCCATAAGGCAAAGTGGTTATTTGGGTCCGAATACTGTAGCTTAATCCAAGACCCGGTTTAGGGGAACAAACCGTAAATACTATTACTAAAAGATTTTTAGAAATTTCAATACAATTATTTACATACACCTACAAGTGATTGTTGTTTTGAGTTTTAATATTATCTTTTTTATTATTAGTATTATTTTTTGGAGTTGGAAATTTGAAAGGGACTAAACACTAGGTATGGCCTAGCAATAAAGTCAAATGATCTTTTCTTTACTCCCTTCCCTGTCCGTAGAAAAAGCCCAAAAAAAAAAAAATTAGGTATCTCTATAGTTTAAACATCTCTTGTTTTTGAAAAAAATTTTCTTGGGACAACCAAAAATAGGCAAACAAGAAAAAGAACGACTTAAATTCTTAATACTTTCAGCTAAAAAACAATCTAGTTTTGGATTAATTACGGGCTAACTAGAGCTGTTCCACACCATTGTTGAGAAGGAACAACAAAAACACTGGAAAAGTTTCCCAGCTTTCGAGAACTATATTTATGTACAAACTATTTTTTAGGCCAAGAAATGATCGGGCACTCAATGGAATTTCCTCAACTGAAACATCATGTTTGCCTAACTTAAAGACCATGTTTACATATTCAAAATTGTCGAAATTTGGAAGTGATTTCAGATGGATTGGGATTGATAACTACCCAAAAATAATTATAGCTTGTGAATATGCCTCAAGTCACAGGTAGAGTCTGAATAATGATAGGTGAACAACGTCCAGATTATGGTAAAATAAGTCACGTCCCTTCACTTGAATCAGGAGGTACTTTGTTCTACTTTTAATCTTCCTGTTTTCCCTTCTTAAATTTTTTACATATCTTTGTTAAATACAACAACTCAATGGCTTAATAACGTTAATTGTACTAATCGACAATGTTGTCGGGCGTAAACAATACATATCAACTGTTTAAACCATCAGTGTTTCCCATGTAGTTATAATTATTGTAAATTATCACTCCTATGAATCGAGGAATTGATTCCAATATCTTGCTGATTTAAACCCAAATATTTAAGAAAATTTCGTGATAAAGTAGAATTATGTTGCCTTCAGATCTTATTCATAGGATAGCCAAAAATCAGAGCACATGTTAATTCCATAAAGACTATTCAGTTTAATTCTTCGTACAGCAGATATATGATATATTTGTCAAGTGACATGTTAATTCCATCAAGGCTATCTCTTCATCCAAATTTGTTCTTGAATTTTGTGAGACAACCTAATTTGGGTTGAAGAAACATCTTTGTATGCATATTATGTTCTTTTCTAAAATCTTACTTTGTTTTCTTTTAATGTAAACTTAATGTTCATACTTGTTTTGCACAAAAGGGAACACCATATGGATTGGGATGCCGAAGTGGTGATGAACGCTCACATTCAGAACAATCCTCCCTGTTGTTGCCTAATTAAAGCTATTGTTGGGTTTCAATGGAATTTCTTTTGCTTCTTCTTGTGTGGTTTAAATTTTGACAACCCTTACTCCCGTCAAAAACTACCGCAAAGAGTAGCAGCAGCAGAAGTAGCAGATAGGAGGCACAATACGCAACAAGAGGTGTTTCCTTCCAATTGTAAAATGATACAGCTGAAGCTCAGGGAACACGTGCAAGTCACATGCTGAGTAGTTAAATGGCTTAGTCAGTAGGCAATTCTGTTAGTATCAGTCAGCAGTTATATTTTCTGTTATACGATTCTGTTAAGCCAAGCCAGCTAGGCAATGGCGGTTCCAGCTCTTATTAAAGGAATCACAGTAGAGGGGTAGGGTGTCGTGTATCATAATTCCAGTTTCCATTCCTCAGATTTCCTTCATGTATTCATTCTTTCGTCAATAAGATACAGCTCTGGTTCTCGGGTTGATTTCTTCATCATCATCAACTCCTGAATTAAGAGAATATTCCAGAAATCTCTACTGTCTTTCGCATCAGTGGTATCAGAGCTAGGTTAAACCAGCTCCAGATTAACAATGGCGGAAGGCACTAGATCACAGGACAATCGGAAGTTCGAGGAAAGCGTCAAGGCGATGTTGAAAGATCAGCGAGATCAATTCGAGCGGGAAATCTCAGCCTTGAAGAATTTAGTACTGGAGATGCATTCGCAGAGAGGTCAGTCCGAAAGGATTTCATCTTCTCCAAACAGCGACCCGCATTTGTCGCAGAGGACTGAGTATCATCCTCCTACGCGGTTCTCACGGTTAGATTTCCCCAAATTCCATGGAGATGATTTTAGGGGATGGCTATTCAAGAGCGAGCAGTTCTTCGAAATAGACGAAACTCCTAGCAGCGCAAAGGTGAAGATAGTTGCGATGAATCTCGAAGGGAAGGCTTTACAATGGCACCAAGTGTTCATGAGAACACGGCTCACGAGAGAGCTTCCTAGCTGGGAAGAATACGTACAAGAAATGGCAGCTAGATTTGGAGGTTGTTTGTATGATGATCCTATGGGTGAATTGATGGCTTTAAAACAGAAAGGGACAGTGGAGGAATACGAAGATCAATTTGAGAAATTGCTAAATCGAGTTGAACTCCCAGAGGATTATGCGGTTAGCTGCTTCCTTAGTGGCTTAAAGACAGAAATCCAGTTATCAGTCCGGATGTTTTCGCCAAAAACGCTGCAACGCGCAAGAACCTTGGCTAGGTTTGAAGAGGCCAAAACTCAAAACATGATGAAGGGGAGGGGCAATGTAAAGTCAAGTTACTATTCCGAGGGTTCTTGGAAGAAAGAACTGAATCCTGACAGTTCTTGGAGACAGGGGAGTGTACCAGAAGATTCTTGGAGAAAAGAGATGAGACCATTGCTGCCTACACCACGGGCAATTCAATCAGGAAAATTATCAGATTTTTCCAAGAAGCCTTTCAAGAGACTGTCTACAGCCGAAATGGATGAAAAAAGAGCAAAAGGGTTATGTTTCTGGTGTGATGAGAAGTATGGAGTTGGTCACAAATGCAGAAATAGACAACTGTATAAGTTGGAAGTCTGCGCAGAAGCGGCTGAGGAGGAGGAAATGGAGGTGGATGAGAGTGGCAAAAATCCAGAGGAAGATGAGGAAATGCAGGCCAATTTGGCTAACATATCTGCTAACGCCATGACCCTCACTGCAGTCCCTCGCTTCCGGACTATGCGAATCACAGGCCATGTGGACAAGACCAATATTCACATTTTCATTGATTGTGGGAGTTCTCACAACTTCATACACCCAGACCTGGTCCGCAAGCTGGGATTAAGAGTAAAAGAAGTTCCCCCCCTACTAGTGGAAGTAGCAGACGGCAACAAACTTACCACCACACAACTGTGCCCAGGCTTCACTTGGAGAATGCAGAACCAGTCATTTCACGCAGATGTCATGGTATTACCTGTAGGAGGATGCGAAGTGGTGTTGGGAATTCAATGGTTATCAACATTGGGGGATATTAAGTGGAATTTCAGTGATTTAAGAATGGAGTTCGGGGTTAATGGCAGGAAGGTGGTCCTTAGAGGTATGAAGAGACAAGCCATTCAACTCATTCCCAAGAAGACCATGCAAAAGTGTCTGAAGAAGCAGATAGTATCAGCTCATCTCTGCTTTATTACCCCTGTTTTGGACCCCAGGGAAGGCCTGCAACCTCAATCACGTCAATCAGAAGAGGAAGCAAAGGTGAACTTCATTGACCATTCAGAGACAAGTGGTTTGGAATCGTTATTGGTAGAATTTGATGAATTATTTCAAGAACCTGTTACCTTACCACCTATAAGGGCTCATGATCACAAAATAATATTGAAGGAGGGGGCTAAACCAGTTAATGTGAGGCCTTACAGGTATCCGGCATTTCAAAAAAATGAAATTGAGAAATTGGTAAATGAGATGCTGCAATCTGGAATCATCAGGCATAGTACGAACCCTTTTTCATCTCCAGTAGTGTTGGTGAAAAAGAAGGATGCCACATGGAGGATGTGTATAGATTATAGGGAGCTAAATGCAGCCACTGTTAAGGATAAATTTCCTATACCCTTGGTGGAAGAGTTGATAGACGAATTATTTGCGGCACAATACTTCACAAAATTGGATCTCAGATCCGGTTACCATCAAATCCGCATGTCTCCTGATGATGTTCATAAAACAGCATTCCGCACACATGAAGGCCACTACGAATTTATGGTCATGCCCTTTGGGCTCACAAACGCACCTTCCACCTTTCAAAGCTTGATGAACACTATTTTCAGACCTCATCTGAGAAGGTTTATTTTAGTCTTCTTCGATGACATCTTGGTCTTCAGTAGTAGCTGGCCGGACCATATGCAGCATTTGAGAACTACTTTTGAGATTCTACGAGAACATAGCTTGAAGGTGAAAAAAAGCAAATGTTCTTTCGCACGAAACATGTTGAATACTTGGGTCATGTTATTACGGGGAAGGTGCAGCTGATCCCAAAAGGTGGTTGCAATTCAAAATTGGCCCCTACCTACCTTGAAGGCATTACGAGGATTTTTGGGGCTTGCTGGTTACTACAGAAGATTTATTAAGGATTTTGGGAAACTAGCCAAGCCCTTAACAGACCTCCTAAAGAAAAACAGTTTCCACTGGTCAGATGAAACTACGTTGGCTTTTTCCAAACTGAAGGCTGCCATGAGTTCTCCACCCGTGTTGGCATTGCCTGATTTTTCCAGCACATTTGAGGTGGAAACGGATGCTTCAGGAGGAGGGATCGGAGCAGTGTTAGTGCAAAAAGGGAGACCAATAGCCTATTTTAGCAAGGCCCTATCCTCAAAATATGGCGCCTCCTCCGTTTATGAAAAGGAGATCCTAGCAATTGTAAGTGCAGTAGATAAATGGCGGCCATATCTGTTGGGAAGACATTTCATAATCAAAACTGATCATCAAAGCTTGAAGTACTTGATGGAACAAAGAATCTCCACTCCTGCGCAACAGAAGTGGGTGGCTAAGTCGATGGGCTATGACTATGAGTTACACTACAAAAAGGGGGTGGAAAACGTGGTAGCAGATGCCTTGTCGAGAGTGCCAAATTCACAGCACTCTCAGCAGTCTGAGCACCCCGAGTTGTCAGCCATCTCAGCAATTAAATCACAGTTGCTCACTAAAATTCAACAAAGTTGCCAACAAGACGCACAAGTGCAAGACCTAATTCAGCAGCTGAATGATTCTACCTCTCACAGACATAAGCACTATACGTGGCAACATCAACAGTTGAGGAGGAAAGGGAAGTTGGTGGTTGGAGCTGACCCTATTTTAAGACAAAAAATCATTCAAATATGGCATAGCAGCCCCATGGGAGGCCATTCAGGAATGCAAGTGACATACAAGAGACTAAAAGGGGTGGTCTACTGGAAGAACATGCAACAGGATGTGGCTCAATTTGTAGCCGAATGTGACGTCTGCCAATGACATAAGGCAGATAATGCAGCATCTCCCGGGCTCCTACAGCCTTTACCGATTCCAGAGAAGGTCTGGGCTGATATTTCTATGGACTTCATTGAGGGCCTTCCACAATCTCATGGCAAGGACACCATTTTAGTGGTTGTTGATCGACTTAGCAAGTATGCCCACTTCAGTAGCCTTATCACACCCTTATTCCGCTCACAGTAGCTCAAGCCTTCTTGGATAACATATACAAGTTGCATGGCCTACCTCAAACGATAGTCAGTGATCGAGACAAGACGTTCCTGAGCAGGTTTTGGCAAGAGCTTTTCAAAGTACTCTGTGTCCGATTGCATTTATCCACCGCTTATCATCCTCGCCGATGGCCAAACCGAGGTGGTAAATGGTGTTTGGAGAATTATTTGAGATGTATGAGTAGTGATCATCCCAAAGCAGTGGATTCTCACGGCTACCTCTTGGAATATTGGTATAATACTAACTATCATACAGCCACCCAGAGCACCCCCTATGAGGTCCTCTATGGTCAAGCTCCTTCTCTGGATATACCTTATTTAGCAGGTACTTCCACTGTGGATACGGTTGACAGAAGTTTAAAGGCCAGGGAAACAGCAATGCACTTATTAAAGCACAACTTGCAGGTCGCTCAACACCGAATGAAGCTAGCAGATAAACACAGGTCGGAAAGAACTTTTGAGGTGGGAGATTTGGTATATGTCAAGCTTCGGCCTTACAAACAACATTCTCTCAGGAACCATGGGTGCCGAATTATCACCCCGCTACTTTGGGCCATTTCCTGTACTGGAGAAGGTGGGAGTGGTCGCGTACAGGCTTCAGTTACCTGCTCATGTTAAGTTACATTCCACATTTCATGTGTCTTTACTCAAGAAGCACATAGGCAGTCATGTCGCTCATCAGTATATCCCTTCCAAGTTGACTGATCAGGGACATTTACTGCTTGAACCTGTGGCCATTCTGGATAGAAAACTTGTCAAACGAGGAAGAGTGGCAGCAACACAAGTGCTGGTGCAATGGAGTAACAGCTTCCAAGACGCTACACGGGAATACCGGTTTGATCTTCAACAGCAATATCCTTCGTTCTGTTCTTGAGGACAAGAACAGTTTGAGGAAGGGGGTACTTGATACAGCTGAAGCTCAGGGAACACGTGCAAGTCACATGCTGAGTAGTTAAATGGCTTAGTCAGTAGGCAATTCTGTTAGTATCAGTCAGCAGTTATATGTTCTGTTATACGATTCTGTTAAGCCAAGCCAGCTAGGCAATGGCGGTTCCAGCTCTTATTAAAGGAATCACAATAGAGGGGTAGGGTGTCGCGTATCATAATTCCAGTTTCCATTCCTCAGATTTCCTTCATGTATTCATTCTTTCGTCAATAAGATACAGCTCTGGTTCCCGGGTTGATTTCTTCATCATCATCAACTCTGAATTAAGAGAATATTCCAGAAATCTCTACTGTCTTTCGCATCATAAAATTATCTCCTTGGCCCAAGACCCCTCCTTGTAATAGAATAGAATTTCCATAAAAAAAAAATTTTTTGACAACATTTGTGTCGTTTTGCTGTAGTATCTTAACTACTTTGTTCTGCAATTGTTGTGGTAGTGTAATAAATTGCCATACCGTGCTTTTCTTCCTCTTGCCATTCATCAAATTACTGGCCAAGACAAAGATCCTTCTTGATTGTCTTGTCTTGGCCGAATGCCTGGACATCAAGGATGATGGACATAATAAGAAAGAGAGACATAATTGGCTAGTAAGACAAATTTTCCAGCCCTATTTTGAGATATATATATATATATATATATATATATATATATATATAATCATTTTCTTTTGGAGAAATGCTGCCAATTTTGTACTCAAAACACGTTGTTCAACAAATAACCGGATTTCATACGACCTATAGCTCCAGTTACATTTATGTTGTGGAATGATTTTTAAAAAAAAATTCCAGTAGAAGAAGGGTGGGGCTTGAAAAGCTGTGAGAGGGTCAAGATCTTTAATTTCTGGGTTTTCAACTTTGTAATTAGATCAAGTTCTCCTCCACACATTGTGGAGTCATATTAGATTGACAAACTGGACAGATCATGTGAAGCTTTTGGGCTTAAGGATCAAAGATCAAGTCTGTATAGTATGGTATGTTAAAGCCATGTTACAACATGAAAGGCCTAATAAATCATGTGTGGCTTTTGGGTCTGAGGCCTCAAAAGTGTGTAGTTTGATGACAAGCAATCAAAAGTTGGTGTAGAGATGTCTAGATTTCGTCTTTGAACAAAAGAGAAGCCATGTTACATAAAGAAAGAAGTAACTGTTCCAAGTGTTAAATTCAAACAAGACGAGAAGATGCTGTGTGCAGTAGCACTAGTGCTCAAGCAACTTGATGGATTCTTTATTACTTGTCAATTCTCCATTTGCCTAGTTGAATTAGAAGTGTTTTAGTTATATCAAAATCGCTTTTAGGCACTGAATTTGGCAAAGATTTCCCAGTGCATTGCTGTACGTTTTGCTTAGTTGTTCTTGCTGTATTCTCATGTTTTGGTCTGAAAACATTCTTGACTAGATATCATGTTTTCAGATAGCTTTATCCAACTTTGGATTTGATTCTGAAGCAAGATAAATTACTTTAATCCTTTTTGCTGTATTCTGAAGCAAGAAAAGAAACACCAAATATTTTGGAAAAAATGGAAAGAATAGATTATATGTAGTCACATTTTATCCATTTCTTAATAAAATCTAATTGTAAACATATTTTAACACTTTACCCTCTTTTTGTGTATTTTCATATTTATGAAAATTTTATGAAATAATAATTTTTCAATAAGAATTCAAATCTTCTTTAGGGGGAAGAAATTGCAAGAACTACTAAAATATAGAAAAAGAATGTTAAAATGTTAACTATTATCATTATAAAATTCAGTATTCAAGATTTTCAAAATTTTTTATATTCCACATTATGGTTAATTTAGTACAATTGACTCAATTGTTTCTCTTCATATAAGTACGTAATATTTCCTAAGTTGTAAGGACAATAAAGTCATTTGACCATTCAAGAGATAAGTATTGAGCCCCAAATGACTAATAGGGAAAATAAGTGATATGTCTAAAACTTTAGAGGAAGGCAGTGAAATTGTTAGAAATCTTAGAAGAGCTTTTGAAATTATATCAAGAAATAATGCACAGACTATCAAAGAAATATTATAATGCACAGACTGCAAAGGAAGGCTATGTGGGGAAGGAAAACTATTTGTGCTGGGGATTATTTTTTCAGTTAATTATTTTAGATTTCAAATATGAGAAAAGCTGAAAAATAAGCCTTAAGTATATAACTAATTTAATATGTTATTAAATTATTAAGGTGAAAGTAACTAAATGAAATATCCTTTATTTAAATGTGAGACCATCGATTGACAAAACCATTTACCAATGGATCAAATTAGATGGAATATGTGGGATGTTACTGTAGTTTGATTACCAATTTGAAATTAAAAGAATTCGATGACCAAAATATAGTGACGAGCATATGAAAGTCAAGCGGCCTTAATTCACGTTGCCAGAAAGAGAACCCATTGGACATTAACAAAATAAAATTCCTCAAGGATCAATTTACTTTCGAGAGTGCCCCAAGAATCCACACAGAAATTAACTCCAGCGGCTATGTAGCCACGCTAAGTGCCTTCCAGGCGAACGAATTATTTATTGGAGCGATTGCTGGAGTGGAGGGATCATCATACTTTTTAAGATGTGAAGGTGGTTTCCTTAGTAATCAAAGAGTTTTTGATGAAAAATTAGTGTAGTTTCTAAAAATATGACGCATGTAAAATGAAAAGATAATTGAAAAATATGAAAAAAAAAATTGCATAAAATGTAAAAAATTTTTTCTAAAAAGTTACAATCCAAACAGGGTAAAATATTGAACTCCCAAATGAACTTTAATTTAACTCGAACTTGAATTATCCTTTCTACAAAACTTGGACCTGCAAGGGGCCCTTCGAGCTGGAGAATATGTATCTAAAACAGCCGGATTAGGTTTCAAATAACAACCACGCAAGTAGAGTATAAATAGGATGAGAAAATGACCTCATTTTTTATTTTCTAATTCTTTTCTTTCCCATCATTTGATATATTTCACGACAATAATATGCCACAAAATAATCCTTCAATTTTCTCTAGCATCATTTAGCAATACTGTGTTGGGATCCAGACAAGGAATGCATGACTATTGAGAAATCAAGAATACAACAATTTAATAATAAACAAGTCACAAGCATGAAATATAAGTGACACAAGATTTAACATATTTGACTCCACCATTGAGTGTACATCCACGTAGATAAAATCCATTCTTTATTATGAGAGAAAAAATCCCATACAAGAATACAACTGGAATCCAAATCCAATCCCTTGTATAATTTCTCTCACGTCTCAAGAACACTCTCTCACCCCATGTATAAGTCTACATGTCACCACTTGTGTGTCTCTCATGTGTCACCTTGTCGTATGTCAAATCTCATCTATTTATAGACCACATTATTTGGCCAACACCCAAGTAATAACGGGAAATAACTGCTAATTTCTAATTGTATACAGAATAGGAAATAATTTCTAATTCCTAAACTCATACAAATAGGAAATTTCTTGGCTACTACTCCAAGTAACTAATCCAATTAGGAAACTAGTTACTTTACACATAAAATAAGAAACCTATCTAAAAGAAATTAAACCAATTTCCTAACGAATCTCACCTTGGTGAATATTTCTTTTAGTAACCATTTGCCTTCAATTACCATATAATATGGTATTGAACTACACACCCGAATCAATACAATCCCAACACCAATTGATTCAATTGGCAAACGAACATGTATAGTTACTGCGAGTTCAACCTCTAATTGACTCGCGAAAAGGTGTATCAATTCACCATCTCTCTTCTGTAGGATTTTTTCTCATCACCACTTGCAACTTGGGATCCCTTACTTTGTTTCATGACCATTAAGGTAATCGAGTGGTAAAATCATCATACTTCTTCCTATCCTTAGAACTGTCTCGCCATGTATGATTTCCAAAACTCCACCTCTAACAAAAATCTTGTAGCCATAAGAGTCTCCTGGCGCATAGAAATTAGATTCTTTTGTCAATTTAGGACTTATGCCACACCACCTAAAGAACACAATCCGAATCTAAAAACCACCGGGATAAAATATCAACTGCTGGAATTGTAAGAAAGTTTCCACCAGTTCATGTCCAAAATGGATATTAGACTCCACTTTTTTCTTGAACCCTGAATCACCTATTTAAATTCACCATCAAGAATTTCCTTGCTTTTCAACTTTCCATCACCTCCAATGCTTCTTGCCAAGCCATTGACACAAGGATATTATCCATTAAATTGATGAATTGGTAACAACCACCAACCCACTTGATCTCAGTAGTCAATTAGGACCAAACTCAGAATCCCACTCAGATACCAATTTGTTGGGATTCGGATGCAAAATGCATGACTATTGAGAAATCAAGAATACAATAATTTAATAATAAACAAGTCACAAGCATGAAATACAAGTGATACAAGATTTAATGTGTTTCGACTCCACCATTGAATCTACATCCACGGAGAGAAAACCCGTTCTTTATTATGAGAGAAAAAACCCCATACAAAAATACAACTGGAACCCAAATACAATCTCTTGTATAATTTCTCTCGCCTCTCAAGAACAATCTCTCACCCTAGTTATAAGTCTACATGTCACCTCTTTTGTGTCCCTTGTGTATCACCTTGTAGTATGCCAAACCCCACCTATTTATAGACCACATTACTTGGCCAACATCCAAGTAATAACAGGAAATAACTATTAATTTCTAATTGTATACAGAATAGGAAATATTTTCTAATTCCTAAACTCATACAAATAGGAAATTCCTTGGCTACTACTCCAGCTAACTAATCCAATTAGAAAACTAGTTACTTCACACACAAAACAAAAAACCTGTCTAAAAGAAATTAAATCGATTTCCTAACATATTGTTTGTGTAATTTTCATCTATTATCGTCACGCTTTTTAGTTGTTAATAGCTAAATATTTTACAATATTTAAGATATAAAAAATAGCTATATTTGATTATAGATTTTAGTTTTAATCTGGCTTTTTTTATTCAACATTGAACTAGCAATAACGTGAGATGATGTTATATGCAAAGCCAAAAGAACTTTTATTTTCTTTTTTCTCTTTTGTAGAGGGGGAAGTTGTCTCGTTTTACTAACAACATGTCCATGGTTTGTTGTCTTCAGATAAATCAGTTACAAATTTCTATCATAAAATGAAAAATAAAATTACTTAATTAGGTTTTCTTCTGAATATGTTTATCTTCAAGAAGATTTTGCAAGATTATTAGAATCATTAAAGTATAAAAGAAAAGGAGACATGGCCCCAGCTCAAATGAACGAAGGGCATGTTTGCCAAGTAAGTTTTTTGCCAAGTTTTTCTTCTGCAAGTTTTTTAATAACTTTAACTATAGTAATCTCAAATAAATTTTCAAAATACATATCTCAAAATATCAAAAAAGAAATTCTCTTCTTTCCTTTCTTTTTCTTTGTAACCCACCTCAACCCAGCATCGTAGCCACTCGAGACTCCTTTTCCTTTTTTTTTTTTTAAACCTTTTCCTCCCTCACTTTTTCTCTCCTTCCTTCCTCTCCTCATCCCTTCTCCTGTGCCTCTCCGCCTACCACCTTAGTTGTCGGTCAGCGATCGAATCGTGGGATCTTCGATCCGACCGATCCAAACTATGACTTTCGATTTCAATCCGATTTTGATCTGATCCTCCCATTTAAAGATATTATGATAAAATTTTAATAATTTGATCATAATTTTGTACTGTAAAAATTCTGCTATTTGTTGCATTAGAAACTAGATTCAAAAAACTTTAAAATCACATAATTATGTTATACTAATTCCTTACCTATAAAAATTGGTGAATCTTTAAAAATTGGTGTTTAATTGTCTCATTAATAAATACTTAAATGATATACACACACACACACATATATATAAAGTCAATTTTTCCAACTACCTTGTCCAATAATTGCATTTGGACTCAAAATTGAGAAAGAACAATATTTTTAATTTAATCAGATTCATTTACAATATGTCACATGTAGTTCCAAAATTTTTATTTAATTTTTAGATTATCGCCAATATTTTAGATAATACGATTTTAATCTCAATTAATAATACTATTATATTGATTGTACATGAGTATCTATTGTTGTATATGTGACTTGCAAACATAAAAATTACTAGTAAGATTATTTTTTACGATTTTTGTAGGTTTTGTAGGATTGATCAATCCCAGGATCTGAACCTGCAAAGTAAAAAACGATCCACAATTAAATTCGATTTTAAAAACCTTGCCTGCCACCCTCTAGTTTTCCCAAGAACGACTCTAGTCATGCGACCACTTTAATTTCATGCATCTTTATTCATTATTTTAGAAAATACCTCCTTTGCACAATTTATACACCCTTATTTTGTATACATGTCTATGGGAGCTGTGCTAACTTTACTGTTCAAACTAATAAGCTTCCTCTCCTTAAGTAAGGGCGCTTTGATAAATTTGAAATTTGAAATTTAAAATCTAAATCCATCAAATTACTAAATTGTTAAGTACTAAATATGATATATTTGAGTGTATATCACATTCAGTGATAAGTGAATATCACTTATTTTTAGATACAAGTTTTACCTAAAATTCAGTGCCACTTAATGAGTAATCAGATGTTCTATGTTTAGTTATCAAACACTCTTGAATATATTAAGATCGAATTCATAAAATTTAAGTGTTGATCGAGTTATGAAATAGGGCCTAAGTCATGAACTTTTCTACCCATACTAAGAGCACCAGCATCAGCACAAGCTCTAAGAGTCGAAACAGCCGTTGCTTTGTCATATTCAATATTCCATCATGTGCTCAAACAAGGCTATAGCTTTAACGAGTTTATCATTATCCACAAACCCATTGATTATAGAAGTCCAAGACACCACATCTCTATCAAGCATTTTATCAAACACCTTGAATGCATGGTCGGGAACCCTACTACCTGGATACATATGAATCATTGCATTGCTTATGTACATATCCAACCCAGATGCACTTCCAGGCTAGTCCTTGGGTTGTTCTCCAAGACGCGTTTGATGTAATTTACAGCTTTAGGTCGGCGATTGCCAGCTAGAATGCATTCGTTTTATGGCTGGGGCCACTGAGCCTTCACACAAGAATGCTAGCCCATGAGCTTATTATCTTAGGTTGGAACAAGTTGATAGGATTCCCTTTTCTAATGAATTCATTAGGAACCTGTTTCCTAGTTTGGTATGTCTTGTGCCAATTCCATTTCAGGTTTGGTATGATTCATTTAAGTGGGAAAGTTCTTTTGAAATCTCATTGCAAAACTTTTTTAAAATCCCATCTTTCCCAAAAAACTTACCCCTCGTTTGATACGTTGGAAAAAGGCTAAAATGGAAGCGCTTTTCACCCAATATTCTTTTTTGGGAATAGAGGAAAATATTTATCATACCGTGTTTGGTAACAAGTCGAATGGAATGTTAATTTCTTTTCTCATGTCCGACATAATCATATTGGAAAGTTGGAATGGAATGAAAAAAAACTAATATATTGACTTAATTGCCCCTATATATAACATTTTATACATATCTTGATTTAGAGATAAATGAATTATTAATTAGTAAAGAACTTTTTAATAGCATAAAATCACAATAATTTATTAAGTAAGAACATAACTTTTTAATAGTGTACAATTACAATAGGTGAATACTAAATGTAATACAATTGCAATAGGTGAATACCAGTTAAAACTAAATTAAAATTTTAAATTGCATGTATGTTGAATTTCATATATTTTTCATGCATGTTAAATTCATTATTCATGCACATTAAATTCTCTGCCCTTGATTTGCTTTTGAAGGGTTTTAAGAACTATTTGTAAATAGGAAAATGTATTTATTGTGCCTTAACAAATGGTCTAGATGGGTTTTTTTCTCTTTTAATTTTTTAACTTCATATGAATGTATTTTGGCATGTTATTGTTTGTTTGAGTTAACAAATGTAATATTATATAATCCGATATTGTGAATAAAAATATATTAAAATGTCAACTAAATATTTTATTTCAAAATAAAAAGAAAGAAAAGTCATTAAATAAAATTAGAATTATTCTTAAGTAAAAAAGTAATAAACTTATTAACCAAACTCACAAAATGGACCTAACATTTGACAAAGCAAATAACAAATTAATATGTGTATATATATATATATATATATGAAAGATAAATACCACATTGGAAATAGAGATATAGAATATAGAAGGGTAATTTTGACTCATAATTTAGGTATTTCCGAATAGAGTGGGAGTGGTCTTTCCCAAATTTAACACTTTGAGGTGGGATTTGGAAAAAAATTGGAATAGGTTTTCTAGGGGGAAAGGGCCTTCCATTAAAAAATGTCTATACCAAACAATGGAATGAATGAACAAGTTGGAAAGACCTTTGTATTCTAGACCTTTCCGTATACAAAGCGAGAGGTTAGGAAAAACTTTCCATTTCTAGTTTAGAATGTCTAAATAGTAAGATATCAAATTTATCCTTATAAATATTTTATTTGCATCATGATATCTTAACCTATTGTAACCTCAATTAATATTTGAATTTAAGTTTTCATAATAATTAATTTTCTTTTTATTTGAAATAATTTTTTCTTTTAAACTAGGAAACAAATTTTTTTAGATATTTTATCCTTTGAGTATTGAACAATTGTGAAGAATTTTTTTGAATCTTATCAAAATTTAAAATAGATTAAAAATAAATGATAATTGTTTGACTTCATGTTGTTTATATTTTGTATTACTAATTATATTGTTAGTAAATAAAAAATTTTAATTTAAAAAATATATATATTAGACTAAGTCTAAGCATTACGATTGAAGAATTTTGATGTCAATCTTCATTTATTTTTGAAGTAAAAATATCAAAATTTCACATAATTTGACAAATATTATTATAGAATAAATATAAAAGTAATAAGACATATTCATCCTATAAACTAATTCAGGACAATTAAGTCAAATTTGTATTTACTATATTCCATCCTGATATTTAAATATTGATTATACCAAATATTGGAAATTAAGTAAGCATTCCATTTTGACTTGTCTACCAAACTCTGGAATAATAAATTTTCCCCCCATCCATTTTGGATAGAAATGTATTCTGGATTGAAAGACCTTTCTATTCTAAGCATTCCTACAGACCAAACAGGTAAATGAAATACATAGAATTTTGATCAACCAAATATTGCAAGGTCTCGGTATTTATTACCAGTCAGAATTCAACAATAACGGAATTTCTGTGAGGACCCGAAAATTTATTTTATTTGACCTACTTATTTAATATTCTGTTTAAATTTTAACATCAACTTTAACACAACATAATGTTAATTCTAATCATTACCGTTTACCAAAGTGTTTATATGGTTTGTGTTACTTCACAAAAGGTTTTGTTTTAGTTATTTTGTTTTACAAGTCTAAAAACCCTAATTTGAAATTTAAACCCTGGTTTGCTTTGAAAACCCTAATTTGTTTGCACACTAAACCTTAAATGTACTAACCCTAATATATTTTCTCAAACCCTAATTATGTACAAATCAAGCGTTTGTTATTTCATGAATTTTCGATTGTGAATTGGTACTGCGCCGCGAGAGTTATTAGGGTAATTGGGTGATTAGTGGCTAAGCAAGTGTGATTAAGCTTTGATAGGCTAGGTTAAATTGAGTACCTATGGACTAATTTGATAGGAAAAGAAATTATGTGGGTAAGAGTGGAAATAATCTAAGTTGGTGGTTTTATTGGCATGCTATTTTGACCAAATTTTGACTAAGTAAAATATCTAATTGAGCTTATCATTTGGACTATTTAATGGCTTGAGGTTGCCGACCAAGCTAAGGAAAAAAACCAAGAGGAAAACCGTGAGAAAAAGAGAAGAAAAAAAGAAGGAAAAAAGAGGAAAAAAAAGAAGAAAACTTGGAGATTTTGTTTCAACCATTTGATTTTTTTGGAGCTAGTGGGTGGAGCTTGGACTTGGAAACTTGGGGTTTCACCGAGAACATCATCTAGAAAGGTTCTTCTATTTTCTACAAGCTTGAATTTGGATGAAGATTATGAATTGTGGGGTTTTGTGATTCCATGGCTTGGTTCATGCTTATTTTTAGCTTATGGAATGATTCTATGGATTAGATTGGTTGATTTTGATGTATTTATGCCTAGCCATGATTTTGAGTTAGGGTTAGGGTTTTGTTTTAGTGGTAATGGTAGGAATTAATGTTGATTCATTGATTTAAATGGTTTGTGGAGCTCTTGGATTCCACTTGGTTGTGTGAATCTTGAATTCCACTAGTAAGCTAAGGATTTCCGTTTGGTTTAGTTTCTTGGATTGTTGTGTGTGGTGTGTGTACGTGCGTGTTTGGGGCAGTGTATGTCATGTAAGGGGCTGCATTGCATTTTGTTATCATAATGAGTCAATGAGTTTGCATGTGTGTGATTTAGTTGATTGTAATGTGGTTTGAAACAAAAAGAAACAGGGTTGGTGGATCAACCACTTTGTCTTCGTTTTCGTGTTGATCCTTTGTGATTTGGTTTTGGCCAAAACAAATTTATAACCCTTCATTCTAGCTTTCAACGCCGCTGGAATTTCTTGATTTGGAGTTGTGAGCACCAAGTTATGACCATTTGAATATAGCCTCGGAAATTCTGCGGAAAATTTCTGAAATTGTTTTTGAACTTTGACCTAGAAATAGTGAATATGAGTAAAAGTGGCCTTCATGAAAGTTATAGCTTGTTCTCTTAGCTTGAAATGACACCCGTTTACTTCAATCCGATACTTTTACCATGAGTTATGGTCAAAATGGCAAGAGGTGTCAAATCTGCCTTTCACACCTTTTAGTGTGTGTTTTCCGTTTTCGTTCGTTCTTGTCCGTTTTCCTTCGCATGCAGCGTGTATTCCTTTGCTATATTAAGTATTTATAAGTGTTT
>CM023105.1:20076492-20327742 GCA_013103745.1 Gardenia jasminoides
ATCGGTACTTCGTTCAGTTACGTATTGCTAAAGTAGATCATTGGTAATTCTAAGGAAACCATAGCATGTTCGGTATGAAAGTTCAATAAAAAGAACTGTGGCTTGTTTCAATACCTATCTTTCTTGCTTTCTCTATTCCCAATAAATCTTCATGTTGATTCTTTTTTAGGGTGAAGTTTTCCCCCTAGAAATAAAGTTTACTTAATAATCGCAATAGGCAAAGATGCACTCAATTGGAACTTGAAACGAAATAAAACAAAATAAGAAGAAGGTTCTTTTGTTTTTCTTTCCTAGTTCAGTTTCAAATTCTACAAGAAAATGTTCCTTTGATTCTTATTTAGCTCCCTGGTTATTCCAAAGGATTACATTTCAAAACATATTTTATACGAGAAATTGACTTCAATGATTTTTATTAAACCCTCAATATCATAATGATCGAGAATCTTAAAAACATGAATGTAATTATGAAAGATAATTGTGATTAGATTTACAATGAATATTCTTGAAGAGAATTTTGGGAAGCGTTAGTCTAGTGATTAAAGTTGAGACTCCAAAATGTAGATTTTGGATTTTAATCTACTACCCTTTTCCGTTTCTTAAATCTCATCCTTTCCATACTAGAAAAATTTCAAAATCAGAGGATATTCTAGAAAAGGAAATCAATAAACTTGTCCAAAATTCAAAGGAAAAAATGTAAATAAAAAATCTGATTAGATATAATTAGGGTGTTTTGAAAATTAATATATTCTAAGTGTCCAACTGGTATAGCAATTTTTAAAACTGCAAGCATTTATTATAATGGAATAGCTTGTCTGCAAGGTATACCAAAGATTGATAGATATTATTAGATCAAATTAAAGTAAAAATTGGGCAAAATGCAAAAAAACTCCCTTGGTTTACATAATGTTTAATTGCTCCTTATGGTTTGGAAACCCACAATTTAACTCCTATAGTTCTAACTAAAATGTAACTTTAATAAATGCGTTCAAACCAGTAGATGTAAAATGTCAGAATTATCCTTATGGTAAAATACTGAGAAGCTGTAGGATTGGTTAATATTTATTAACTGAGATTGAGACATGAGACTGGACCCAGGAATTGGGTTCTAAATTGCTGAAACTATTTTGTTAACATACTTCAGTCATTATTATGCTTGTAGTATCGTTATTGACAGGTTGAATGAACTCCATTAAAATTCAAAAAAATAAAAACAAAAAATAAGGAATAATAGAGATAGAATAAAGAGAATCATTACATGGTTTTCAGTGTTGGAATGGCAACATCTTCATTAGGGACGGTATAAACATATTTTCTTTCGTCCTTAATTTACCTAGATTTCTTTTGTAATTTGGAAGTGCAATTGGATTTGTATAATTTTTGTAACTTCACTAAAAATCCAAACCCAGGGACCTAAAGTGCACTCGGGAGAATACAATGATCCAAGGATGTATCCATCGTTTTGCTACTATAGAAGAGCCATGGAATGGGGTTTTGGAACTCTAAAACTGAGTCTTCATTCATCCATAGGGGTAAAATTATGGTAATTTGAATGGTTTCTGTCAAATTACATTTAGTTTAGAACCACTGAGCTAAATTGTAAATTTTCAAACCACAAAGGGAGTTAAAGCGAACATCAAAGCCTTGATATCTCTCAAACTCGGTTAGTTTGGGCGGTTTACATTAGCTTTTCACTTTGGGTTAAAAACACAAAAGCCCCCTGTGGTTAGGCTAATATCTGAGAAAAACCCTTATGGTTTCCAAATGGTACATGTGGGGCATATGGTTTGAACTAAAGTGAAAATTAGTGGAAACATTAAAATGCAGTTTTAGCTGAAAAATAGTTTTTTAATACAATTTTTGACCTAAATGCCTATTTTGGACATTAATAAAACTCTAAATTAGGAAAGTTAATGATATATTCATAAGGGTAAATCTGTCATTTTACTTAAAACCGTTACTGGCGAACATCCAATTTTCACTTTAATTCAAATCCTGAGCAGAGAAATATACGATTTGAAACCATGGGAACTTTACATTAGCCTAACCACGCGGGCGGAGGGGCTTTTGTTTTAACCTTTCACTTTGTTAAAACTTCAAGGAGTCATAATGTAAGTTTCGAAACTTCAGAGTTAAATTGAACATAAAACTAAACTACAGGTTCTATATTTTACCCTAAAGATTACCAAAAATTAATTATTAATGCCTTGTGAGAATGCACATTGTAAAATTGCTAAATTAATTTACTCCTCACAAAATCATTCTTCAATCTTAAGCTAAATTGAATGCTAAAAACTCCTTAAACTTAAGAAACCACAAAATTTTGTCCATTTTCCTTTTTTGATGTTGCTTGAGGTGTTATGGAAATTGTTTCTAATTTCTACTACTTCTAGTCCGATTTCCCTATTGATTTTCTAGCCACTGGAAACATTTCTTTCCTTGTTTTCCACTTACGATCGAAATCCTAGTGGTTCTCTTGGTCTTCTATAAGATCAAAAATAATAATTTTATAAGGTATATGAAAAGCAAAAATAAAGAAGATTGAATAAGGTCCATTCTAATATAAATTTGTATTAGAATGTGATGAGAATTTTGAATAAAGTAAATGAAATGTATAAAATCAACTATATATGTGGAATGAAAACATAAATTAAAATTGATTCTCACATAGAAAAAATGAGAAATAATTTCCATAATTATTTTAAGCTTTTTATATTAAAATGGATCTCTAGGGCTAGAGTTCCATTATATCTTTTTTTTTTTTTAATTTTTGCATTGTCAGAAAGATAGTATTCACTCATGTTAATTAACTTATGGTTCTAAAAGAGTCTTTGACTATATTAAAGTTATATAACATAAATTATAAACTCATGAAATTGTTGTATAATTACTAAACTTCAATTAATTTTTTCTAATTATAGTTACAATTCACCAATATATGCTTTTCTGTTATCTAAGTCAAAGCTAAAATTTTTTTTAGGATAAGCAATTGTTTCACTTTTTAACAGAATGAGACTATGAAATAGCCTAGCAAATTCTGTTTAGTTGCTTCACATTTTTGCAATTTCTAATTTCGTTCCTTCATTATAGTCCTTGTTTTCTTATGTTTCCTCCTAAAACTTCAAAATTTTCTTAAATTTCCTATGAATAGTAGACTAAAAGTATTTCAGACCAAAAAAAGAAAAAGAAAAAATGGCTTGACCAATAAAAATATGTGTTTTTTATTCAAAATGTATTAAATAGTCAAATATTTTGAGCATGCTCACTACAAGAAGATTTGGATTTTTCACAAAGTATTGAGAGTTCTCATCAACATAATTCTTATTCCCAACTAACTGACAAATCTAACTTCTTCCCTATTTTGTTAACATAAAGTAAGCATACGAATTTCATACTATAATAAACAAATTTGATAAAATAAAAGAAATTGCAAAGTAATGTTCCTATCTAAAAGCACAATTTTGAATTAAACAAGAACTTTAGTTATTTCCATCTAGTCAAAAAATTCAATATATTCATGTGAGTACAAATTCTTATTTCCATTTCTAGAATATGCTTAATGTGAGAACCCTAGAAAAAAAAAGAAAAAAAGAAAAAGAGATTTCTAAAAGAGATTTCTAAATTTATTGCACCATTTAATCAATTGGTGCATTACTCTCCTTAAAGTACTCTATTTTGTGTGTATTGCATGGCATTAATCTAGAATTGCATTTTACATGTTTCATGTAACCAAATATATAAAACTTATATGGTATTAAGTGGGTTATATTCTAAATTGAGGGATTAGAAGTTAATTGCATAGATTTTATCCAATTCTTGGTCCAAATTGGGACACTTGTCAACCATCCATTAACACCTTGACTTAAGACTTTCTATTTAACCTCTTGTTTTCAAAAATTCAAATCAATTTTCCTCCACTCTTCTCTCATGCCGAACCTCAAGGAGCAAGAAACACTAAACCCTAAACTTGATTCTAGCAATTTTAGGTGAGGATGAACATCTTCAAGTGAAACCCTAGCTTAGATTGTTACTTAAACATCAAGTTTGGTTGGAAGAATTGGAGCTTTTGGGTGGATTTTCTCTCTCATCTCAAGGTAACTCACCACTTATCTATGCTTTAATGACCTTCAAATCCAAAGAGGATGCATGATAGTTAAGTTTAAGGTGTTTGAGGTTGATTAGGAGGAAAAATTATGGAAGAGTTTCTTGTGTTTGAGAACTTGAACTTAGGCTTTTGTTTGCTTCTATGTGTTTGATGAAATGTCTAAGGGTTTGTGATGTTTTATTGATGGATTTATTTGATGTTTTAGCATGTTATACACCTTACTAAGAGATGGAAATAACCTTAAAGGATTAATTGTAGTGATTGTGTTGAAACTGGAAATTTTCACAGAAATCAATGGAATTCAGTGAAATTTGAAACTTTCTGTTGATTGTAGAAATTGAATTAGAGCCTGATTTATACCACTAGAAAGGTCTATGAACCTAGTTTTAAACGCTTGTGAACTCGATTTGATTTTCTACATTGAGTTATGGCGTTCTTCCATTAGCCAACCTCATGCGACAGTTTTCTGATGTCTCTGAGTTTGCCATTTCGACCCTGATTTAGTGTTTGATGTTCGACCTCTTCATGAAAATTGTAGGGCTATGTCTTAGTTTCGAAACGCCATAAAGTACACCTCAATCTGATAACCATAGCCACAGTTATGATTAAATTACTGAAGGGAAGCAAACCTGTCAATTGTTGTTTTCATCTCCACAATTGTTTTCCTCATTCCTCTTGACTCTTGTGCATTCTTGCCGTGTCCCGACCTGCTAATTCATGATACTAATATGTTGATAAGATTTTCGTTTGTTCACCCTTATAATTTGGATTGGTCATTTTGTGGTTTGTGCATCCAAGTTGTGATTTCTATCAAGTAAATAGAACATATGCATTAGGTCTTTCTTGTTTGGGGTAGCAGATTTAAATACCTTTCATTTCATTTGTTATTAGACTTGGAAGGAGGAAATAGAGGAGATTTGGTGCGAGCACTGAAGATACTGGCAACTTCGGTGAGTATTCCATGCTTGTTACTTAACCAACTTGATAGCTGAAATACTAGACTATTTGAATTATGTGATGATTTGTTCTTTTGTGATTTGCGAACCAATTAATATGATCGAGACGAGTGCATACTTTATCACACTGGATCTCCTTTGCGTAAAATTTTGTACTTTGATGTTTGAATCCGTGTGAATTGACCTTTGGCCTACATTTGATTTGTGAGTCGCTTGGGTGATATCGCATCTACAAATCTAATTTGTTTGGAGCTCCAATACCTATATGGTGAGTCAATCAACTTCGAGCCTACGGAATTGCTTGGTCGAGAAAGTTGATGGAGCCATTGGGTATGATGTGAATCAGAAACGGTATACTGAGTATTACCTAAAATTTGATTTGTTGGGGTGTTCGGTCCCGGTAAGGGGGTGAAATGGTGGATGGTATCCGGTGTAAAGTGGGGATCTACGGTCTTACCTCTGAATTTTAGCGTTGGCGGAGGTCAGGATATGACATGATGTTATAGTGCCTACGAAATTGGCTTTTGAAAGCCATCCGTATCCTTCAATTGAGTGTGTTCAATTTATTTGGTGATTTTATTTGTGATACCTGTTTATTAAGTAAATTCTAATTGCTTACATAGATGCATGTTTTTGGGACCTCATTGAGCTTTTCACCCCCTTTCCCCTTTGTTTTTCCTTAATAGGAAATTTCTGGATCATGGGGATTGGAGAAAGCTTGATTAGTGTAGATTTTGTGTTACTTTTGCTTAAGGGTTGTTGTTCTAGAAAACCCTATCTTGGTTTTAAGTTTATCTTTTGGTTTGTAACCTTAGCCTCATTGAATTCTAAGTTTGAATTGTTGTTTGAATTTATGTAATTATGTTGGTTTGAAATTTGAATTTGGAGATTTAGTTTAGTAAGTATTGGACTGTTGGTTTTTTTTCCATTAGTTATCCCGAGTCACTGGCGAGTTGCAGAACAGTCCGGAACACTGGCTTAGGGGAGGTGGGGCTATTACAGGTTGGTATCAGAGTTTAGGTTTCAAATCTACGTAGTGTATCTAAGGCTTAAGTTTAGGATGCGGTTGTGGGATTGAATGTTGCGCAAATTGGAGAATCACTGTATTTTGGTGGTTAAAGAGATATGTTACTTGAAAGTTTCTTGTGGGATTGGTGGAAAACAAAGCGAGGAATTAAGTAATGTTACATGGAAGTGAAACATTATGTGGGAGAGTTGTAGTGAAAGATTGGTGAGACTTGAATGATCATTGTACTCGTAAGGATGGAAGGAAATGGGAGCGACTAACGGTATTGGCTATAGAAGTTAAGAGATTGAAAATTATTAGTTGATTCTTTAGATGATGGTTTTTAGCCAAAATAAAGGAGGTTTTAAAAGAATAAAATGCGTTTTCCCACTTAACTACCTGCTGAAAATTTGCCACTCTGAAACCTAAAAGAAAACCGAGGGGTACTAGTTTTATTTTCAAAACAATGATTAAACATGATACTTATGTGTTTTAAAAACTTTTATAACATGTCACTCTTGACATGTATGTAATTCCACTATCTTTTGAATTAAAGTTGGAAGAAATTGCTGAGTTTGTTAGATTTCCATATATTGGGTCTGAGTTGAAGTTTTCTAATTGTATCTTTCAATTCTTGATTATAAATTTACATAATTTCACACATGAAATTGGCCATGTATGAATAAGAAAATCTTGAGTTTCGAAAGAACTATGAATTTCCATTCTAGTAAGGTAAGCCATGAACTTGATGAGAAGTTTGTAACTTAAATTGCTTTTGGCATACTTTTACAAGCTTATTTGAGAATTAAACAAACAATTCAGGCATAAGGTTAAGAAGATTGAGTAATCACCTCAGAGTTTGAAGTTAGTGTGATTGAGGATCGAAATATTAGCGATTTTGTGAATAGTTTTAGGAATTCAATAATTGTGATAATTAAAGGGAAAGGCAACTATGGGGATAGTCTGGGCGTTGGATGTCTTCTTCTAACGGATTGTGTAATCTACTTGGTATATTAGACAAGAATGAGGACGGAATTACTTGACTTCTGGGGTAGTCAACCATAAGGTGAGTTGGCTTCCTTCTTATTTTGGCGCTCGAAAATGTGTGTTGGATATTTGGCTTCTTTATGAAGTGAACGAACAATATGATACTAAGCCCAGTAGAAAGGTTGGAAGTTGGAATACCGAGTATCCTTTTTGTGAGAAAATCACTAGATGGTTCTCCTCCCTATAAATGCATGTTTATTAATTGTTTTAGGTGTTGTTTTTTTAGTTCAGTGTATTTGCAAATTCTATGTAACTTTTGTACTTCTTTTGATTTGAACATGCTTTATGATGTACCCAACGCACTTCTCTCATCCTTGATTAAATATAAAGTACTTTGGTTCTCCTTAGAATTTGGTCTACTAGTAGTTTACCTTGTTCTATTTCATTACTTATGTTAAACTTGAGCCCCATAAGAATCATGAAGAAGTTAGTAACCCTTCTACCGGTTAGGATTTTGATTATTAGTGATTTGATTTAAGATTAGATCCTTGCCTAAAATATGTGGGCGCTAGTATCTTGGTACTCATTGAAATTTAGTGAGATGTGGTACTATGGCGACTTGGGAAGCAAAGTGTAGAAGCTGGAGGTTCTTCAGAGAAGTGGAATTTAGAAAGAAGTTAGAATATTGGGAAAGATGTTGAGACAAGAAAACACAGAGAAAATTTAGTTCTGAACAAGTATGTGGAAGTAAGAACAAAATATGATGGGGTGATAGAAAATTTGCATAATGAGCTTGAGAAGATCACGTGATCCTCTAAGTATACCCCTTAGCGGCCAATTTCAAGGTGGCGAAGAAAGCTCCCGATATGTTAACAAGAAATGTAAAGAGGTTAGTGGGAATGCACATGCTATGCAAGGATTAAATGTAGAGATACAAGCAGGTTTGGCGGCGACTCCAGTTACTAATTCTAGTGACATGATTGAGAAGGCCCAAAGAATTGGAAGTATGACGGCCCAAGTGAGGGCTTCCAATGCAAGTAAAAGGAATGCTCCTAGTAGTAGTAGTGAACCAGTGGATGTAGATGCTCCACCTCCCAAGCTTACTAGAGAAATAAGTGAAGCAAACACCCTTGGAGCATCAAGAGAAGCTATGATGAGAGGGGCATTCTCTAGCAGGTCACCAAGTGGAAAGGGACAAACAAGGAGTGTCCTGCAAGTAAGCCAAGCATTAACTCCTGGCGTGCGTTGCAATTTTTGTGGAAGGATAAATCGTACTGAGAATGAATGTTGGAAGAAGGCAGGGAGGTGTTATCGGTGTGTCGGTACCAAACACCAAATAGCCACATGCCCCAGGCTCAAGAAATAAGTGGGGTTCGACAAAAGGAGAGGTTAAACCAAGCGTTTGGGTTATGTTAAATTTGCTGTGATGATTAAAGTTTGCGACTTGTGGTGATGTAATAGGATTAATTATATCTTTTGGTTTATAGTTGTAACTTTTGAAAACTATGTGGAGAACACTTAATGTATTAATGTGTATCTGTTGTAAGACCGTTGAACTTGGTATTTGATGTTTCAGTTGATGATATCGAATGTTGGTTTTGTTTGAAGTCAATGACTGCAGTTACCTAGTTGGGTGTAAATAAGAGGTTTGTCTATACTATTCTCTCTACTATTAAGTGATTAACTTATTCGAGAGGCAGTTTGAGAGATACATAGTGGGGGGAAAGAAAATTTGAAGTTTTCTCTTTAGAGTGATTATGATAAATATTCGTACCAGACATTGATGTATGGCAGTAAAATTTTTCATGTAGGTAAGATGGAGGTACTGTTATGTGGGAGAACATTTGAGGTTTATACAAACCAGAAAAGTCTTGAATAATTACCTTCTTGAAAGGAATTAAGTTTGAAATAGAGGCGTGGGGAAGTTTCTTGAAGATTACGAATGCACCACATGAAATCTTATGGAAGTAGATGTCGGTTGCTCATACATGAGGATGAAGCAAAGGAGAGAAAGATTTTGGGATCTGATTACTATACCCTGGGTTAAGAAAGCCCATGAAGAAGTAAGGTTAATCCAAGAAGGTTCCAAACAGCTTAAGTCGTGAGAAAGATTTGAAGGATTGGAGAAAAGACTTGGAATTCAAAATGAGAGAGAAGGTAAAGTGACCCCATCCGAGAACTTGAGGTTAGTATGAATGGGAAGTAAAATATACTAGTAATTTTGTAAATAGATCTGTGAATTCACTAACTACATTGATTATAAGAAAGACATCTAAGGGATTAAATGGAAAAGCCAAAAGCTGATAAAGTGTATTGGTGAAGGTTATAACATGAGGAAATCTGAGTGCTAGATCTAAAAGGTGAACCAATTGAAGAAATTGGAATTTCGCGGGTCAAATGGAAATTTAGCTGAGAGAAGGCATTATGATACCTAGTCTTTCTGACTATGCCTTGAGAATAAGATGAAATTTTATAATAAAAAAAAATATTGTCAATGGAAGATTGGCAAAGATATATATTAAAAGCATTGTTATTGACTGATATGGACATTATGGATTTATAGTGATGCTATAAGACTAACCACTACATCAGTGGCCTTCATGGGGCTAGTACACAGTATTTGAGCTTTATCCGGATTGCATTGTGGTAAGTTTATCCAAGATACCATGGTATATTTAAGATTCGAGAAGAGCATGAGCAAGACTTGAAGGTAGTGTTGCAAACCTTGAGGAAGTACTATTTTTAGAATAAAATCTATGGAAGGAAAATTTTGGTGGGAACATAATTGCAATAGGGTGATCTCTGGGGTATATATATAAGCATCTGGAGAGTTTTAAGTGATGATCACCTTATAAAAATTGAATCCATATCGTTGTCGATGAAATGAGTGCTGTCATGGGAATTGGAAGATATCAGAGTAGAGGAGATGTTATCATATGAAGAACATCATGTGCAGATTCCTGGTAAGAATGTAAAGAACTTGGGAAATAAGCAAATTCTTCTAGTTAAGGTTTTATGGAGAAATCAAGGGATCAAGGAAGTAACCTGGAAAGTTGAAGAGGAGATCTGAAGGAATTATCCAGAATGGGTTGTAAACTGAGATATGAATTTTGAGGACGAAATTCTTTTAAGGGGGAGAGAGTGTGAGAACCCTAGAAAAAAAAAGAAAAAGAAAAGGAGATTTCTAAATTTATTGCACCATTTAATCAATTGGTGCATTACTTTCCTTAAAGTACTCTATTTTGTGTGTATTGCATGGCATTAATCTAGAATTGCATTTTACATGTTTCATGTAACCAAATATATAAAACTTATATGGTATTAAGTGGGTTATATTCTAAATTGAGGGATTAGAAGTTAATTGCATAGATTTTTATCCAATTCTTGGTCCAAATTGGGACACTTGTCAACCATCCATTAACACCTTGACTTAAGACTTTCTATTTAACCTCTTGTTTTCAAAAATTCAAATCAATTTTCCCTCCACTCTTCTCTCTCATGGCCGAACCTCAAGGAGCAAGAAACACTAAACCCTAAACTTGATTCTAGCAATTTTAGGTGAGGACGAACATCTTCAAGTGAAACCCTAGCTTAGATTGTTACTTAAACATCAAGTTTGGTTGGAAGAATTGGAGCCTTTGGGTGGATTTTCTCTCTCATCTCTCAAGGTAACTCACCACTTATCTATGCTTTAATGACCTTCAAATCCAAAGAGGATGCATGATAGTTAAGTTTAAGGTGTTTGAGGTTGATTAGGAGGAAAAATTATGGAAGAGTTCCTTGTGTTTGAGAACTTGAACTTAGGCTTTTGTTTTAAGCTTCTATGTGTTTGATGAAATGTCTAAGGGTTTGTGATGCTTTATTGATGGATTTAGTTGATGTTTTAGCATGTCATACACCTCACTAAGAGATGGAAATAACTTTAAAGGATTAATTGAAGAGATTGTGTTGAAACTGAAAATTTTCACAGGAAATCAAAATGGAATTCAGTGAAGTTTCCAAACTTTCTGTTGATTGTAGAAATTGAATTAGAGACTGAGTTTTATACCGTTAGAAAGGTCTATGAACCTAGTTTTAAACGCCACTGACGGAGCTCGATTTCGATTTTTCTACATTGAGTTATGGCCGTTCTTCCGAGACTGTTCGACCAGTCTGTTTCATGCCTAACAGTTTTCTGGTGTCTCTGAGATTTGCTATTTCAACCCTGATTTAGGGTGATTTGATATTCGACCTCTTCATGAAAGTTGTAGGGCTATGTCTTAGTTTCGAAACGCCATAAAGTACACCTCAATCTGATAACCATAGCCACAGTTATGATTAAATTACTGAAGGGCAGCAAACCTGTCAATTGTTGTTTTCATCTCCACAATTGTTTTCCTCATTCCTCTTGACTCTTGTGCATTCTTGCCGTGTCCCGACCTGCTAATTCATGATCCTAATATGTTGATAAGATTTTCGTTTGTTCACCCTTATAATTTGGATTGGTCATTTTGTGGTTTGTGCATCCAAGTTGTGATTTCTATCAAGTAAATAGAACAACGAGCATATGCATTAGGTCTTTCTTGTTTGGGGTAGCCGAACTTAAATACCTTTCATTTCATTTGTTATTAGACTTGGAAGGAGAAAATAGAGGAGATTTGGGTGCGAGCACCTGAAGATACTTTGCTTAACTCGGTGAGTGTTCCATGCTTGTTACTTGACCAACTTGATAGCTGAAATACTAGACTATTTGAATTATGTGATGATTTGCGAACCAATTAATATGATCGAGACGAGTGCGTACTTTATCACACTGGATCTCCTTTGTGTAAAATTTTGTACTTTGATGTTTGAATCCGTGTGAATTGGCCTTTGGCCTACATTTGATTTGTGAGTCGCTTGGGTGATATCCCATCTACAAATCTAATTTGTTTGGAGCTCCAAAACCTATATGGTGAGTCAATCAACTCGAGCCAGCATGGGCTTGGTCGAAAGTTAATGAACCATTGGGTGATATGTGAATTAGGAAAAGCGGTATACCTCAGGTATTACCTAAAATTTGATTTGTTGGGGTGTTCGGGCCCGGTAAGGGGGTGAAATGGTGGACGGTATCCGGTGTAAAGTGGGGATCTACGGTCTTGCCTCTGAACTTTAAACGTTGACGGAGGGTCAACGGGATATGACATGATCAAGCTACGGGGAAATTGGCTTTTGAAAGCCATCCGTATCCTTTAATTGAGTGTGTTCAATTTATTTGGTGATTTTATTTGTGATACCTGTTTATTAAGTAAATTCTAATTGCTTACATGGCTGCATGTTTTTGGGACCTCATTGAGCTTTTAGCTCACCCCCTTTTCCCTTTGTTTTTCCTTAACAAGGAAATTTCTAGATCATGGGGTCGGAAAAGCGCGCAGTTAGAGTAGATTTTGTGTTACTTTTGCTTAAGGGTTGTTGTTCTAGAAAACCCTATCTTGGTTTTAAGTTTATCTTTTGGTTTGTAACCTTAGCCTCTGTTGAATTCTAAGTTTGAATTGTGGTTTGAATTTATGTAATTATGTTGGTTTGAAATTTGAATTTGGAGATTTAGTTTAGTAAGTATTGGACTGTTGGTTTTTTTCCCATTAGTTATCGAGTCCTAGCGAGAGTTGGGCAGGCAGTCCGTTGAACCCTTTGGTTCGTCTTAGGGGGAGGTGGGGCTGTTACACTTGACTTTAAGATTATTGTGTCAAATTCTGAAAAGAGTAAAAGCAATACAAAATAACATGTAATACAGTTCATGTTCAATTTATTAATATACATGAGAAAATATCTCAAAAGATCAAAGAATAAATATACTATAGTTGTATTAATTTATTGGCCTAGTAAGTTAGCGAGTGTTTGCCGACCAAAAAATAGAATGATAATGAATTGCTAATCCATTTGATTAAAACAATAGGTGTAGTAAAATGCTCTTAATTTCTTAGTGTCTCAAAACTATGACTTTGAGTAATAAAGAATCTGTCGCAAGAGAATTTTGAAAATAGGCCTGAACATCATACCTCAAAACTTATAATGTGGCCTTATTATTGAGTGTTTTAGATTTTCAAAATCTGATTATGAAAAGTAATTGTAAAGAATGGTCAGAATTAGTTAAAGTTATTTTTTAGTTGATTATATTTCAGTACCGTAACAGAAACTAAACTCTTTAGTTGATATAGTTTTTAGCTTTTTTGCTTATTAAAAACATCTATAATCTGAATACAAAAGCAAGTGAGAATATCATAAAAACTGATTATCTGAAAGCAAAATCTATAGTCAACTAAAATAACCAACCAAGAGCAAAACTATGTTATATGAATATTCTCAAATGCTATCGACTTCTTAGTAAATTGATAGATTCCTAATTTTTTTCTAAGAGATAATTTCCAAACTTTGAAGTTTCTAACAATATCCTTTAACATCACTCAATTTTGAAAAGTCTTACAAACCTCTGAAAAAGTTGTAGCATTGTCAACCCCTATTTTAAAACACATTTTCGAAGAGAGAAGAAAATTTTATTTTAAAATTGGCTTTTGTTGTCCTATTTTTTTCAAGATAGTAGATATATCAATCAAAGTTGAATACAAGCACAAAAGCATAAAAATGCAAGTTTGATAGGAGGAAATATAATAGCAGCAACCATAAGTAGCATTTGTTTTAAGGTGAAAACACTTTATATTTAAAATTCTTTTGATTTCTTTAGAGCTAGAACAAAAATATTTTCTTAATGGTAAAGTTTTTAAGAAATATAAAGACTTTGGTAAATTATTTACAATTTTGTATCTAATATTTTTTCTAGATTGATGGCTTGAAAGAAGAAGAAAAACGCTTAAAATAATATTTAAAAACTTATTTATGGTGTTTTTAATGTGTAAAAAGTTATTTTCTTCATTGTAAAGTATTTCGGGTGATTTATATGGGTTATGTAATTGAGTAAATTTTATATATATTGTTAGTGTAGACACTATCATGGTTGGAAGAATAACATATAAGCTAAATTTGAATTTCAAATTCAAGTTCGAATTAGTTGTCATGGATCCAAGATTGATAATGAATACACTATTAGTGTAGAAAAGATTAAACCTTTATAATTTATCTAACATTTTTAAATTTTAAATCTTTTGTCTAGATTAATGACAAGAAGATTGTTAAAAGCCTATTCAACCATGTTAATCTATAATTTTCCATTAAAAGCCTTGCTATTCAAGTTTCTAAAAGTTAAGGGATTAAATTCATTTACAACGATAATTAAAGGATCACAAGAAGAGGGAAATTTTTGAATGAAATTATCTTCTCTAATTGAAATTGAGTTTATAATCTTATATTTTGAAATGGGTTCGCAAGGTTGCGAAAGTTAAAAATAGAGGACGTCATCACACCTTTCGAAATTCAAGAGTCTTGAGGTTCTGTTTGGAATTGTGGTACGTTTATTAAAAAAGTTCTTTTAAACACTAGAAGTACTTCTAACATGTTTGTTAGTTAATTTTTCATAACTTAATTAGCCCAAGTTTTGGTAACTTAAAGCCACTTTTATTAAAAGCACTAGCATCAAAAGTGCTTCTTTATAAGCCGTTGCATCCCCAAATCAGGTCTCAGTAATGCTATCAGAAACTTCAAGGAACGTTTTTGAAGTT
The DNA here is from genome assembly GCA_013103745.1 of Gardenia jasminoides. Lineage (NCBI taxonomy): Eukaryota > Viridiplantae > Streptophyta > Magnoliopsida > Gentianales > Rubiaceae > Gardenia > Gardenia jasminoides. The sequence goes on from CM023105.1 coordinate 20,091,175, forward strand.
ATTCTATTTGCAATGCAATAACCCCTCTATCTAGGGATCAAGGATAGGGTTGACTGTTAGTAAACAACTCTCCATAGGTTGGTCGCGTAGATTACCACATCCTGAAAAATCCAAATGTAGGGCTGATTTAATGCCATGTAATTTTGACAAAATTGACATGTACTAGGCCAAGCGAAGGATAACTTATTATTACATATGCTTCACTAGACAGTACTAGGGTGTTCAAAAAGGTCGAAAAAGTGGATAATCAAGAAAATCAAATTGGTCCAAATTGAAAAATAGGATAACCAATCCGTAATTTTTAAAATGGTTAGGTTACCCAAATCTATTTGAAAAATTAGGTTAGGATATGGTTTTCAATTTTTAAAAACCACGATTATCCAAACTTGCTCGTATATGTGTAGTCATTTGTTGATATTTATATAATATCTAAATTATATATTTTACTTTTTTCAAATATCAAGCAATAATTATTTAGTTATTCACTAATAATTTAATTTATGAGACCCATGCAATTATATTTTTATTTTTCACAACTTATAAACTTGTGTATGTAACCCTATCTTTAATTTTCTTTTTCCATTTCCTACACTCACTGCTACTAATTCCATTTACTTTAATACTCTATTCTTTTTCTTTGTTCAAAATTTCTTTTTCTTTCTCATAAATTTTATCCACTTCGCTAATATACTTATTTAGTTTTTAATTTTGGAAGCATACATATTTGGTTGTGAATGAACCTATCATCTTTAATAAAAAATGAATTAATAGTTTTTAAGGAATAAAGAAAACAAAAACCAATGCCCAGAATATTTATGTTTAATTATATATTGTGTTTCGATTTTCCATTTTCTCAGTGGTTTTTTTGTTTTATAGAATTAAAAATTCTTATTAATTTTGACAATTGTTGTATTATTTTCTTTTTTAATCTAATTCTATTTTCTTTTTCTTTTTCGTTCTAATAGAAGAGAGTTAGATTACTCTGTATACTCGATCCTATCCTACAAGTTAACCAGTTAGTGGTTAATCGACTGAATAGGGTTAGAATATAGAATACAATTTTACTGAACCATTACTTATGATTAGGATTAATGAAATTGCAAATGGACACGTTACCCGGTCCATAAACATCCCCAGATTGTATAGGTATTTTATGATGAGCTATGAGCCACTCGTGCATAGTTTAGGAATGCTAATTGTACAACCTTTCCTGCCCCCTCCCACTCTCCCATTGACCTTTAGTATGGCTGCAAAAGCACCATTTTATGTGGATAAACTTGATGCTATGCACACCACCCCATGAAGACATGGCCATCAATGCAACCCCTCCACTAAACCCTCTATGCAGCTAATTGTTAAGGATTTGAAAACAATTTTAGTTAGGGGTGGGGCTAAATCCACATCCTTGCATTCTACATCCACATCTTAAAAACCAATATGACAGTAACACCCCCTTAACATTTACTGGTTTTTCTTCTAATCTTTTGTAATTCAAAATTTATGAATTTTATTTACACACTATGAGCAATTTGCTTAGCATGATTTTTAAAGCTATTTTCTGTTAGTTTATCTTTTGAGTTTATAAGATGTGTACTGTTTTTCTTAATTTCTTTTTCTCAATATATAACAAATTAAAATTGTCATACTATTAATGTTTCTAATAAAAATTTCTAATCTTTTACCATTTATGTATAACCCCACCAGCGGTTTTGGTTGTTTATCAAATTGTACCGAATTCATGGATCATTTGATGTCCCTTTTTTTTTTTTTTTCCAGTTTCTTTTGCAGGACACTTATCTATTACATTTAAATGATAAAATTATGTGTGCAATAGCACTTTTATAATACCTATGATCTCTAACTCTTTTATCTAGCTTGATTAGTTGCATGAGCTTATAATTGTTTAAAGACGCTTAGACTAGTGTAAATTATTAAAAAGAACGAGGAATAAATTTAAAAAATTAGGAAAAAATTGAAAGAATTCTGTTAAAGTAAATTGTTATTTGAACGAAATAGTAATCCTGGAATTGTAAAAAGTTATAAATGAAAGTCATATTGGTGGTTAACTCATGAAATGAAATGATAACTCAATTCCAGAATTATAAAATATTATGTCATATTGGTGGTTAAGGTGTGAATTTAGAATAGGTGCGTGTGGATTTTGACCCTTCCATTAGTTTTTGAAATGCAATTATTCCTTCAATAAGCTTTGAGCCAGTCTCATTGTTCTCTTAAATGTGGCCCTAAAATCGAGCCAGATTGATGTAATGGAGAGGGATGTAATGGAAAGGCGATAATGGATGAAGGACAGAGATAAGAGGAGATAGAGAGGATGTTTTGTTTTTCTATGACGAGAAGGGGGGCAAGGAGGTCTTTGCACAATCTCACATGGTGCAACTGTTTTTTGGTTCAAAATTCTGATTTAGTTTTTTCATTAATATTTGGGCTTTTATATTAAGAAACGAATGGTGCTTTTTGCAATATCATTGAAAACTAATGCAATTCCCCCTCCCCAAAAAAAAAAAAATTTACTAATTCGATGGGTGATAGTAATCTTAAAAGTTAGCATCTTACTATCTATATTATATATAATGGGAGACCTTCCTTTGGTGTAAACAATTCATATCTATAACGATCCCGCCTCCCCCAAAGCGTACCCTAGAGTTTAATGGACTGTCTGCCTAACTCTCGTCAGAACTCACTAAAATATCTCAATCCAAAAGATATTAACATTTAAAATTCGATTCAATCCATCCAACCATCATAATTTAAACTTATTTACAATCCAAAAGATACAAAAGATACATGGTTCATTAACTCGATAATACAACTTAGAAATTCACAAAATGACATCAAAAGCTTCAAATTTCTCCTAATTGACCCAATCGCTCTCTTGATCAACTCCTGTAAAAAAAACCACTTAAAGGAGTGAGCTTACACCCAGTGAGGTTCCCCAATAGTAACACAATCAAGATGTATCAATAACATTATAAAGTAGTAAAGCATTCAATTCAAATGACATAATTGCTCCACGAGCCATCTCATCATTATTCAATTCAAATGACATAATTGCTCCACGAGCCATCTCATCATTCACTACACACTCCACCTTTCTCCACCTTATACCCTCTAAAACAAGAAAGAGTCATCATTCACTACACACTCCACCTTTCTCCACCTTATACCCTCTAAAACAAGAAAGAATACCCAACAATACTTTTCATTTCATTTATGGTGATCACCTCACTTGGTGGTAATACTCGAGCATACCGATCATTTACTCAAAACTATCGATAAAGGTTGACCGACAATGAGTTTTGGGTCCCAATTCAATCGATGTGATAAAGTACATATTCGGCTTACAGTCATGCACATTTATTTCAATCAATTAAGAACACGGAACCTAATTAAAGTACACACTCGCCTATGGCATTGGATAATCAACAATTCATTTCATACATGAAACAAGAATAAACCTTCTCAATCAAACAATCATTCATTCACAAGTTGCACATAAGGAAAACTCACCCATTTGAGTAGTTAAGCTTTGAGTTCCGAATTAGTTGCTCGATCTCACTAGACCCTTGGGGAAAAGGTTTCAACCACAATTATTCAAGTGTTTCTAAGTTCTAAAACTTCAGTTACTCCAAATAAATTTAGTGCTTTTTAAACTTCGATGTACAATCTTAACACAATTTCTAGAGTAATAGAGGGGTGGTTAAAACATTAAACTCATTAAGTTGAGGTGTTAAATTATTAGAAATCAAACTTTTAGTTCCTAGTTGATCCAAACTAAATTCCAGCCAACAACAACCAAAACTTTAGCAACTTAATCACATTCTCTTAAAATATTCATCAACTTTACCAACTCAAAACAAGAGAAATTTACATGCATTCCAAGATTAACATCCTATAAAGTGTTTTAAGTCAAGATTGTATTATTTCTCAATCAAATTAGTTGGAAACAAAGCTGGAAGTTTTCTTCTCCCTCACGGCCAGCTTAAAACAGATTCCAAATACTTGTTTCTCAATATTTACTTCAAAATCTCCAACTTTTCTAGTTTAATTCTAAGGAAAATCACATGCATGTTAAGATCAAAGGTTTATGAAGTATCTTAGACAAAATTTCCACCAAATCACCATCAAAATTTTCAAGAATAACACCAATAATCTCTCTCACTCTCTAGGGTTCCAAGCAGGAAATTCCAGCAATGATCTTCAACTTTTTCATCAAGATTTCCATCCTTTTCACTTGCTTAAAATATCAAACATGCACATGTTTTTTATATCCGGCATGTAAGGTGTCATATAGCATAGATTCTTGAAAAGAAAAACCATCAATGTCTCAAGTATAAAGCCATAACTGAACCATCTCCAACAAGCTCTAAACCTGGAATGAAGAAATGAAACTTTTCTTCCACCAAAACTCATGCTAATCAACTAAAATCTAACATGTATTCATATATAACAAAAATATAAGTTATCTAGCTTGAATTTATAGCAAAATTTCACCAAAAAACCCACATGCATGGACCTTAAATCAAACGGCCAGCTTTCATAGAATTTTCCAGCAGTAACTCAACCAAAACAAGAGATTTCTCCAGGAAACTCAAGTTTCCAAACTCTAATTCGTCATACAAAGGTTGAAGGTTAGATTTTCCAAGAAAATGAAAGAGTTTAGTGTTGAAAAATTACCTTTAGTTGTAGGAGATTGAAGTTGGAAAATTTTTCAGCAAGTAGTTCCCCTTCTAAGGCTTGTTTAAGTATGAAAATTCAACAAGAATGGAGCAGTTTTCTTTTCCACCAAATTTTCCTCAAAATTTTCCTCTCGGCTCCATTCCTCTCAAGCTCTCTCTCTCTCTCTCTCTCTCTCTCTCTCTCTCTCTCTCTCACTCAAGAATGAAGTGAAAATGAATGATTTGTCTTAAATTTTTTGGTTTTATTAAAAGCATATTGGTTGCATGGTTAATTTGATAGAATTTGAAGGGTAAATTGGTCATTTCACTTTAATTTTGACAAATGGCAAAATATGATGACACTTGTCCAAATTTCCTTGCATTATGTCAAAATAATTTCAATCGAACCAATTTAAATCTTTTTGATGTTAGTATTACCTTGTCAACTCTCATCCTATCTAATTTTTAAGTCCCTGGGGTTTAATCATCTACTAATATAAAATATTTCTAAACACTTAATTAAATACAAGAAGCAATTAAGCACATAATTAAATTAGTAAGGAAGTGATTGTGGCACACAAAATTTTCCTATTATCAATACCGAATTAGGTTAAATTTTTAGACTCTCACAATATCAATTAATGTTAATTATACCAAAAATGTCTTTTAAAATTAGTCTTCAAACTACTCAGTTCCCTCTTTTCTCTACCATGATATTAAATATATCTACTCACATCCTCTATTTTTGTCCACCATCATTCTAAATACAATAGCTTCCTAAAAAACAAAAAAGAGTAGTATATATAGATTTTTGAGAAAAGCACAGGAATGCTTTAATATGATTCTGCGTATAATAGTCCTTAATTATATATTTTAGAAAAAGCACACACATAGGATGTGTCAAAAGCACTAGTATATACTTAAGAGTACAACCAATGTGTGTACTATTTAAAAATAATTATTAATTTTTATGAATATACTAATTTAGTTTTTACAAAATTAAAGTTTAAATAAATTGTTAAAAATTTGCAATTTATTAATAATTTTTCTCTAATATAGTTATAGTTAATTTGATAGTTACAATATTTAAGGAAATTAAAGGAGAATACATTAGCAAATGCGATTAGGTGGTTAAGGTAAAAATTAATTTTTTAAGGGCAAAATTAAAACTTCAAATAATGACTCAAAATGTTTACCCAACTGTCACTTCTCTCCCTTTGTTATTGTATAAAGATATACTATATATAAGGGAAGAGGAAGGGATTTGGTGTGAACATTTTACTTTCACTTTATGTATTTTATTTCAACCCTTATTAAAAACTAATTTTACTTTAATTACCCAAATACATGTTGTCAAGATAACTCATATAAGAATTTCTTAATTTAATATTTAAACATATATTTTTCAATGTAACTACCAAAGCAGTAGCTCAAAACTAGGTTTCTTTCTCTCAATAAAAGTATTTCAATTCCAATATTCATGGAAAAAGAATCGTAATGACTGCAAGGAAGAGCCGTCTTTTACCCAATAGCCAATGTTTTGGACCAAGATTTCCAGATGGACGAGATGGGGCGTTAGTATATCTAACACAGAATTTAAATGTGAAAAATTGCTCTCTAAGAAATGAAATGATGAATGATTTGATCATAAATTATGATATTTTAATATCCCTTGAACTTCTGGCAATGGGGAGGCATTAGCCCCCGTACATGGTCTTGCAACTTTTGATACATATTTTATCATTTAGATAATTTCTTATCAAAATGAATGAATATTCCCTCATAAAATATCATAATCTTTGTTCTCTTTGAGTGGTATTGCTTAATATTTATAATCCACATCGACGGAATGGGTTCCATTTTATTCTTTTTGAAATGATAAATGACCTACTTAACTCAATGGTTAGAGTATTGCTTTCAGACGGTGCAAGTCATTGGTTCAAATCCAATAGTAGGTAGGACTTATTAGATACCATAAACTCCGGTGTCTAATAAGTTTTTTGACCCACCCCCTTGTTTATATTTTATTGATTTTGTATCTTTGCTATTTCGTTTTTGAATTTCTTTTAGTTAAGTTATATCAAAATTGGATTTTGCTTGATTTATTTGATTCTACTCACTCAACAGAATCAAGTTCAAGTAGGATTTGAAACAGGATTATTAGAATGTATCAACTAGTTATGAAATCAAACCGCATTGATAGCCTCTACCCATGTCCGAGCTCATTGGAGAGCTAGATTTGCTTCAATAGACATCTCCTTCCTTCAGCTCTTCTCAAGTTAGCTTCTGCTATTTCAAGAGCTTGCTAAGTTTCTTGTGGATCAATGTCATACCTTTCTCCGCATTATTTACTAAAATAGTGATCTCATTATTGCCTATTCTAGCAAAACCATCCACAAGAGCCATTTTTAACCATTGGCCACTAAGGCTTATTCTCTAGTTTCTTATCCTTCAATGAGCATATTGTATTTCATAAAAAGTGGAAGCAAGATAATCCTTGGCGTTGTAGATTCTTATCCAAGACTTGTAAGGAATCAAGGCAAACCAACCACGGATAAATCCAAGCGATCTTTTCTTAAATCCAATGTCCATAGGCGTTTACACGTCAAATTGATTATAGAAATATGAGTTTAATTAGTCGATTTATTAGTGAACAAGGAAAAATATTATCCAGAAGGGTGAATAGATTGACCTTGATACAACAACAATTAATTATTGTTGCTACAAAATATCATCCTTGATGTCCAGGTATTCGGCCAAGACAAGACAATCAAGAAGGATCTTTGTCTTGCCCAGTAATTTGACGAATGGCAAAAGGAAGAAAAGCATGGTATGGCAATTTATTGTGCTACCACATCAATTGCAGTACGAAGTAATTAAGATACTACAGCAAAATGACACAAATGTTGTCAAAAATTTTTTTTTTATGGAAATTATATTCTATCACAAGGAGGGGTCTTGGGGGAAGGAGATAATTTTACAATTGGGAGGGGACACTTCTTGTTGCATATTGTGTCTCCTGTCTCCTACTTCTGCTGCTGTTACTCCTTGTGGTAGTTTTTGATGGGAGCAAGGGTTGTCCAAAATTAAACCACACAAGAAGAGGCAAAAGAAATTCCAATGAAACCCAACAATAGCTTTAATTAGGCAACAAGAAGGAGGATTGTCCTGAATGTGAGTGTTTATCACTATTTCAGCATCCCAATCCATATGGCGTTCCCTTTTGTGCAAAACAAGTGTGAACATTAAGTTTATATTAAAAGAAAACAAAGTAAGTGTCAAGGTGCCTTGAATCATGTTTCTTCAACCCCCTGAGGGTCTCACCACGAGTCGGGTCCAGCGCCTCGGGGGTCCGGGGCAGGTTGAGAACGCTTCTGATATATGTTAGTTGTCGTGTCCGTTTTATTCTGGGTTTTGGTTTTGGGCCTATTTTGAGGCCTAGTCTGTTTGGTTGTATATAAATATACACCTCTGTAAACTATTCTGAGTAAGCCCTAATAAAATCTGATTTCCCCCAAAACTTGTTCTTGCGGCTGCGTGTTCTTCTTTATTGTTGCATCGGTTATAACAGTAAGCTTTTAAAAAAGAGCATAATACTCATGCAAATATGTTTCTTCAACCCAAATTAGGTAGTCTCACAAAATTTAAGAACAGATTTGAAGAATAGATAGCTTTGATGGAATTAACATGTCACTTGACAAATATATCATATATATGCTATACTAAGAAATAAACTGAATAACCTTGATGGAATTAACATGTACTCTTAGTTTTGGCTTTCCCATGAATAAGACCTGAAGGCAATATAATTCTACTTTATCACGGAATTTTCCTAAATATTTGGATTTAAACCAGCAAGATATTGGAATCAATTCCTTGATTCATAGGAATGGTAATGTAAAATAATTATAATTACATGGGAAACACTGATGGTTTAAACAGTTGATATGTATTGTTTACGCCCGACAACGTTGTTGATTAATACAATTAAAATTATTAAGAGATTGAGTTGTTGTATTTAACAGAGATATGTAGAAATTTTAAGAAGGGAAAATAGGAAAAGTAAAAGTAGAAACAGAGTACCTCCTGATTCAAGTGAATGTATATGACTTATGTTATAATAATCTGGACGTGTTCACCATTCATTATTCAGACTCTCTTTGTGACTTGAGGCATATTCACAAGCTATAATTATTTTTGGGTACTATCAATCCCAATCCATCTGAAATCATTTTCAAATTTCTACAATTTTGAATATGTAAACATAAAAGCTCAAGTATGGACCCTTCATCTAACTTCCACTTCTTTAAGTTAGGCAAACATGATGTTTCAGTTGAGGAAATTCCATTGAGTGCCCAATCATTTCTTGGCCTAAAAAATAATTTGTATATAAATATTAGTTCTCGAAAGATGGGAAGCTTTTCCAGTGTTTCTGTTGTTCCTCCTCAATAATGGTGTGAAACAGCTCTGATTAGCTTGTAATTAATCCAAAACTATATTGTATTTTAGCTGAAAGTACTAAGAATTTAAGTCGTTCTTTTTCTTGTTTGGCTGTTTTTGGTTGTCCCAAGAGAATTTTTTTCAAAAACATGAGATGTTTAAACTATAGAGATACCTGATTTTTTTTTTTTTGGGCCTTTTCTACAGACGGGGAAGGGAGTAAAGAAAAGATCATTTGACTTTATTGCTAGGCCATACCTAGTGTTTAGTCCCTTTCAAATTTCCAACTCCAAAAAATAATACTAAAAATAAAAAGATAATATTAAAACTCAAAACGACAATCACTTGTAGGCGTATGCATATAATTGTATTGAAATTTCTGAAAATCTTTTAGTAATAATATTTACTGTTTGTTCCCCTAAACCAGGTCTTGGATAGAGCTACAGTATTCGGACCCAAATAACCACTTTGCCGTTGGCTAGCTCCCGGCTGTTGCCGATACCTCATTACTAAAGCCCATCTCTCTCTCATTCTCTTTTTGGTAAAGTGTTTACGGGATTTGATATGATCTAATTTAAATTCACCAATTGGTTAGTCAGTTGAGGTCCCATAATTATTTATGTACACGGAATTTTAGCTAGTTGATTGTACCGAAATAATTTGACAATAAATTCTATCAACTTCGAAGTGTATTTTTCACCTAAATTAATATTTGTATGTTAAACTACACCACTTTCCATCAAAGTTAGGACCCAAGTCAAACGTGAAACTGTGAAATTAGAAGTTAAAATCTGGTTTGGATTAGTGTTTTCAGAGTGTTCGGTTGACCTATACAAGGGGGAGCAATATTTCACTGTGAAGAAGAATAGTATACAAGGAGAAGCCACATTTCACCATGAAAGAGCATGCACAGCATACAATAGTGGAGGGGTTATATTTCACTATGAAAAAAGATTGGAAAGGTCTTTTTGGACGCAAAATCGTCCAGCATTTATTACAAAAGATTCAATAACTTAGAGGCCTGAATGCTCATTAAATACTCTCTTACCTAGGTATATTTAGTCTCGTCAAATGTCCTTTCTATTTATATTTAACAAAGAAAAAAGCTCCTTTATAAAATAGCTAACCTGGGACAAAGTCACACTCAACCGTATCAGTTCTACGGTAGATGAAAGGGACACAATATTTTCCATACTCAACAATTATTACCAGCTCTATAATAATAAAATGGGACGTAATGCCTACTATGGAAGCAGGATTTGTAGACTTATCTAATCCTTTCACTTTGTGTGGTGATGACAAATTTTGGCTCTAATTAACAAGTGAGTTTTTTGAATGTTTGTATAAAATTTTACTATAACATACTGTAGAATTTGTCGAGAAATTTTTTAGTTGTGTAAAAACTTTCCTTTATTTCTTCTCTTTTTCTTTCTTTTTCTTTTTCCTTTTCTTTCCTCTCCTTGTCTTCTTCCCCACCTCAATGTTCTACCTCCTCCGTCCCTCCCTACTGCTGGCTGCAGTCGCTGGCACCTTTGCTGATGACTAGCACTGGCAGTCCCTCTATGTTTCTTTTCCTCTCTCTCTCTCCCTCCCCCCTCCCTGTCCCTTCCTCCCTCTCCTCTCTTTCCTTCCTCACCTCCTCCCTCCCCCAGTACAACATTGGCAAGATAAGATTTCCATTTATTCATCAAAAGAGGCATCCCATTTGAAACCAGAATGGATTTTCCTTGATACCTAGCATAATGTATGAAAGGATCTTTGAACAACTATAAACCAGCTTGAAAATCCTTAGCAAAGACTTCTACAAGATGTTCTTTTTTTTTTCATAGAAATATATCCGTTCAAGAAAGACTAACAGATGTTGATTGCAAATGAGAAGGTTTCTTACAAAGAAAGAAGAAAATGGATTCGTATTCACATACATGAGAATTATATAATAAGAAGAATATTTTTTATTTCTTTTTGGTGAAAAATCAAAACTGGGTTTCTTTCTCTCAATAAGAGTATTCCAATTCCAATATTCATGGAAAAAGAATCGTGATAAATACAAGGAAGAGCCATTTTTTGCCCAATAGCCAAGGATTTGAACCAAGATTTCCAGATGGACGAGATGGGGTCTTAGTATATCTAACACAGAATTTAAATGTGAAAAATTGCTCTCTAAGAAATGAAATGGTGAATGATTTGATCATAAATTATGATATTTTAATATCCCTTGACCTTCCAGCACTGGGCAAGCGTCAACCCCCAAACATGGTCTTACAACTTTTGATACATATTTTATCATGTAGATAATTTCTTATCAAGATGAATGAATATTCCTTGATAAAATATCAAAATCTTTGTTCTCTTTGAGTGGTATTGTTGCAATATGATATTTGTAATCCACATCGACAGGATGGGTTCCATTTTGTTCTCTTTGAAATGATAAATGACCTAATTAACCCAGTGGTTAGAGTATTGCTTTCATACGGTGAAAGTCATTGGTTCAAATCCAATAGTACTAGTAGGTAGAACTTATTAGATGCCATAAACTCCGGTATCTAATAGGTTTTTTGACCCACCCCTTTTTTATATTTTATTGATTGTTTATCTTTGCTATTTCATTTTTAAATTTCTTTTAGTTAAGTTATATCAAAATTGGATTTTGCTTGATTTATTTGATTCTATTCACTAGACAGAATCAAATTCAAATAGGATTTGAAACAGGATTATTCGAATGTATCAACTAGTTATGAAATCAAACCGCATTGATAACCTCTACCTGTGTCCAAGCTCGTTGGCGAGCTAGATTTACTTCAATTGTTTGTCTCTTTCCTTCAGCTTTTTTCAAATTAGCTTCTGCTATTTCAAGAGTTTGCTAAGTTTCTTGTGGATCAATGTCAGTACCTTTCTCCGCATTGTTTACTAAAATAGTGATGTCATTATTGCTTATTCTAGTAACACCACCCATAAGAGCCATCTTTAACCGTTGGCCATTAAGGCTTATTCTCTAGTTTCTCATCCTTCAATGAGCATATTCTATTTCATAAAAAGTAGAAGCAACATAATCCTTGGCGTTGTAGATTCTAATCCAAGACTTGCAAGGAATAAACTAAAACCAGCCATGGATAAATCCAAGCGATCTTTTCTTAAATCCAATGTTCATATGCGTTTGCCCCTCAAATTGATTATAGAAATATGAGTTTAATTAGTCAATTTATTAGTGAACAAGGAAAAATATTATCCAGACGGGCGAATAGATTGACCTTGGAGCAACAACAATTAATTATTGCTGCTACAAAACAAGCTCGTATTTTATATTTGTTACTCTTTTTGAATAATGAGAAACAGTTTGAAAGAATGGAGTGAACTGCTAGAACTATTGGTCTTAGAACTAGAAATAAATAGACTTACTCTTTTTTCACTTGAATCATAATTTTAATCCGAACTCAAACATCTATTAGTGTTTTTTTGAGAATCCAGATTTGATTATCGTGTCGTAAGAACATAAACGAACAAGAGAAAGTTTTTTTTTCTTGAACGCATTCATTGATTTGACTACTTTAGCATTTTTTTATTATAGTAATTTCAACTCTACTTTCTTGGAAAATGAACTCCGGGAAAGTCTGTTTAAATTATTCCACTGGATTCTTTACAATCGACTTCTTTATATTTATATAATCTCATTGGAAATGATATAAAGACAATCCCCATTTGATATAGCTATTTGTGCAAATTTTACAATTAAGAAGCAGCTGTCTCTTGTACAGATCATGTATTAATCTACTATAACTATAGGATAGTTCCTGTTTTACTACTCTTTTATGAATTATTGCATTTATCTGAATGATCCACAAATGACAAAAATTTCTCTTTTTACTATCTTGATCTCGATGAGTCGAAATCAAAGCTCTTATTTTTGTTGAGTAATAGCTCGCGCAAGTCTTGAATGGGCCCCCAAAAGCTTGATGCAAATAAGTGAATTTTTGTTCTACGTCTCTGAGCTACCTTGTTACGACTTCACTCCAGTCACTAGCTCTGCCTTCGGCATTCCCCTCCTTGTAGTTAAGGTAACAAATTTGGGCATAATCGATGATAAAACTAGAATAGATATTTTTTGCTTCCTACTCACATGAGTCCATATCCTTGCTTTTCTATCAATTTCTAATTCTGATCTTCCTCCCCAATCTGATATTGTGTAACCGGTATAGACAGAAATTCCATTATTGTTGAATTCTGACTGGTAATAAATACCGAGACTTTGCAATATTTGGTTGGTCAAAATTCTATGTATTTCATTTACGTGTTTGGTCTGTCGGAATGCTGAGAATAGAAAGGTCTTTCAACCTAGAATACATTTCTATCCAAAATGGATCGGGGGAAAATTTATTATTCCAGAATTTGGTAGACAAGTCAAAAAGGAATGCTTACTCAATTTCCAATATTTGGTGTAATCAATATTTAAATATCAGGATGGAATATACTAAATACAACTTTGACTTAATTGTCTTGAATTAGTTTATAGGATGAAATATGTCTTATTACTTTTATATTTATTCTATAATAATATTTGTCAAATTATGTGAAATTTTGATATTTTTACTTCAAAAATAAATGAAGATTGATATCAAAATTCTTCAATCGTAATGCTTAAACTTAGTCTAATATATATATTTTTAAATTAAAATTTTTTATTTACTAACAATATAATTAGTAATACAAAATATAAACAACATGAAGTCAAACAATTATCATTTATTTTTAATCTATTTTAAATTTTGATAAGATTCAAAAAAATTCTTCACAATTGTTCAATACTCAAAGGATAAAATATATTAAAACATTTGTTTCCTAATTTAAAAGAAAAAATTATTTCAAATAATAGAAAAATTAATTATTATGAAAACATAAATTCAAATATTAATTGAGCTTACAATAGGTTAAGATATCATGATGTAGAATAAAATATTTATAAGGATAAATTTGATATCTTACTATTTAGACATTCTAAAATGAAAGTGGAAAGAGTTTTCCTTAACCCCTCATTTGGTACACATGAAAGGTTTAGAATGCAAAGGTCTTTTCAACTTCTTCATTCATTCCATTGTTTGGTGTAGACATTTTTTAATGGAAGGCCCTTTACCCTAAAAAACCTATTCCAATTTTTTTTCGGAAATCCCACTCCTTGCAAAAATTTAGGGAAAGACCACTCCCACTCTATCCAAGAAATACCTAAATTATAGGAGTCAAAATTACTCTTCTATATTCTATATCTCTATTTCCTGTGTACTTATTTATCTTTTATATATATATATATATATATATATTAATTTGTTATTTGCTTTGTTAAATGTTAGGTCCATTTTGTGAGTTTGGTTAATAAGTTTATTAGTTTTTTACTTAGGAATAATTCTAATTCTATTTAATGACTTTTCTTTCTTTTTACTTTGAAATAAAATATTTAGTTGACATTTTTAATATATTTTTATTCACAATATTGGGTTATATAATAATATTTGTTAACTCAAACAATCAATAACATGCCAAAATATATTCATAAGAAGTTAAAAAAATTAAAAGAAAAAGAGTAAACCCACTAGACCATCTGTTAAGGTACAATTACATTTTTCTTTCAAAAGCAAATCAACGGCAGAGAATTTAATGTGCATGAAATTTAACATGCATAAAAAATATATGGAATTCAACATGCATGCAATTTAAAATTTTAATTTAGTTATAACTGGCATTCACCTATTGCAATTGTATTATATTTAGTATTCACCTATTGCAATTGTACACTATTAAAAAGTTATGTTCTTACTTAATAAATTATTGTGATTTTACGCTATTAAAAAGTTTTTTATTAATTAATAATTCATTTATCTCTAAATCAAGATATGTATAAAATGTTATATATAGGGGCAATTAAGTCAATATAGTAGTTTTTTTCATTCCATTCCGACTTCTCAATATAATTATATCGGACATGGGAAAAGAAATTAACATTCCATTCTGACTTGGTTACCAAACATTGGAATGATAAATATTTTCCTGTCTATTCTGGTAAGAAAAGAATTTTGGATGGAAAAGCCTTTCCATTTTAGGTTTTCTAACGTATCAAACGAGGGGTAAGTTTTTTTGGAGAAATGAGATTCCAAAAAAAAAATTGGTATGAGTATTTCAAAAAGAAAGACTTTCCCACTTAAATAAATCATATCAAACCCTGAAATGGAATTGACAAGTACGCACCAAACGAGGGATACAGATTCCTAATGAATTCATTAGAAAAAGGGAATCCTATCAACTTGTTCCGATCCAAGATAATAAGCTCTTGGGCTAGCATTCTTGTGCGAAGGCTCAGTGGCCCCAGCCATAAAACAAAAGCATTCTAGCTGGCAATCGGCAACCAAAAGCTGTAAATTACATCAAACCCGTCTTCTAGAACAACTCCATGGACTAGCCTGGAAATTGGGATATGGGTTGGATATGTACATAAGCAATGCAATGATTCATATGTATTCAGGTGGTAGGGTTCCGGACCTTGTATTCGAGATGTTTGATAAAATGCTTGAGAGAGATGTGGTGTCTTGGACTTCTATAATCAATGGGTTTGTGGATAATGATAAACTCGTTAAAGCTATAGCCTTGTTTGAGCACATGTTGGAATATTGAATTTGACAAAGCAACGGCTGTTTCGTCTCTTAGAGCTTGTTGTTATTTGAACCCTAATCCGGCTTTTTAGATACATATTCTCCAGCTCGAAGGGCCCCTTGCCAGGTCCAAGTTTTCTAGAAAGGATAATTCAAGTTCGAGTTAAATTCAAGTTCATTTGGGAGTTCACGGGTTAAGTGTGTATGCTCTGAGGCCTTGGAGAAAGATTAACTATCTAGACATAAAATCCAAGATTGATATTTCACCTATGCGTGATTTTTTGGGCACTTCAAGTGTGCTCAACAGGCTTACTGTTGAATCACGCCATCATGCTCAGAGAATCTAGGTTGGCATGAGTCATGTCGGTTAAAAATTGTTCTTAATGACCATTATCTCTCGCGAAGAGCACTGAAAGCAAATAATTTTTCCAACGGCTTTTTCCCGTCATCAATATTATGCTACCATAATGAAGTAACGCCTATCTTTTCTCTTCTTTTCTTGCTTAATTTTTCTGCTTGGTATCCAACCAGAGCCTTAAACTCGGTAACTTGACAATCCTCATTGACTGTTATTGCTGTTCTGTTCGTGGCACCCAGCACCGCTGCATCCACTGTATATTTGGAGTTCTCTACATAGTTTATCTGCCGAAGTACACCTGAATGTTATCGATCATATGATCATGTCTCAAATTGAACTAAATGGCATGATAAAGCTATACTGTCATCCACCTAATTGCAATTACAGGAAGGTGGATAGGATGGGGCTTCTTTGGTCATTAGATTGTGCCCTTCTTTTAGTTTCGGTTGCATAAATATAGGTGTATGTATCAAAATTTGTCTCTTCTATATATATTTAGAACTCATTCAATGCTTTTCTTTTTGAAGATTAGTTCCTTAACAATGTTTTGATCTTCTGCTTCTACTTATGTTTCATAGAAACATAAACTCAAGTGATTACTACTTTCTCTAAGTAACTGGACAACTGTTTTCATTAATAACCCAGATAATATCAGCGGCAACCAGAAAAGTGAAGGGACTTCCCTGGGTGCAGTTCCTGTTGGCTTGATTTTTTCAAGTTGAGGATGGCTGAAAAAGCATGTGTAAAGCGTCTTCAGAAAGAATATAGAGTCTTTGTAAAGTATGGACCAGCTTTACTCTGCACAAGTCTTTAGTTATCATACTTGAATCTTATATGGAATTCCAGCAGCCTACAACTTGTGCTTTTGTATTCTGATGTTTAAGATAAAAACTAATGATGTGGATTGATAGTAGATTGCCATTTGCCACCAGTTAACTCAAATTGGCACATTAAAGTAACCAAGTGATCATTGAAATCTAACTTATCTCCAAGGCTTGTCCATGATTTATTACCAAGTTTACCATTTAAGATCTATCTCTCTCTCTCTCTCTCTCTCTCTCTCTCTCTCTCTCAAATTGATATTATTCCTCCACTTGCCATGGATGAGAGCTTTTGATGTCATTTGTGTCTAGATAAATGAATTTATGCATTTGTTCTTCTTCCACGATGACCATTAGTTGGTTGTTTGTGCTTTGTCTGTGGAACAATGCCTGTTGCATGGGTTTAATAACTAGGTCTGGTATATGGGTTCTAGATTGTTGATGTGGGTAATTATTTGAGGTTATACATTGTAAATGGGAAGAAATCTCTCCTCTCTTTTTTTTTTTTTTTGACTTCGAATTGATATTTAAATCCTTAATGTGTATTAACATCCCTAAAATACGACTACTGATCAGGAGTCTTATTGATTGTTCAAGGGGCTTTAGCCAAAATTCTTTCTTCTTTATTGCTTTTGCACTGGATTTAACTATTTAGGCACATGCTAAACACTTCTAATTCTCCGTCTTGGACAATGATGTACAATGTGGATTTGATCTGATCTAATTTAGATTCACCAATTGGTTTAGTCAATTGAGGTCCCATATTTATTTATGTACAAGGAATTTTAGCTAGTTGATTATACCCAAATAATTTGACAATAAATTCTATCACATAATTATCTACTTCGAAGTGTATTTTTCACCTAAATTAATATTTGTATGTATAAGCTACACCACTTTCCATGAAAACTAGGACCCAAGTCAAACGTGAAACTGTGAAGTTAGAAGTTAAAATCTGGTTTGGATTGTTGTTTTTGGGTTTTGCAAAAAAATGTATTGTCACGATTTAATGTAGTGTACTAAAAAAGTGACTAGAAAATGTATTCACAAAAAATATAAAAATATTTTGGTAGAAAACTGCAATCCAAACACCACAGAACAGGTGATTTGTCACGATACCTAAGCAACTTACGCGCCAGCATCCATAAAAAATTCCTATTCAAGGGGACGAAGAGAGTAGCCGTGAGCATAGCTATGGCTAGGAGTCAAAAATTTATTTTAATCATTTCTACAACTTTTCTTGTTGACAGCCTAAAGGGAGAAGTTGCAACTTGAAAAGTGTGATTCCATGAAATTTCTAAGAAGTATTGTGGAGTTTAGAGGTGAATTGCTTCTGAGACTCAGCCATCCCTTGCAGTGAAGCAGTGGATTAGAGAACGAGTCGAAACAAGTAGATGCATTTCCTCCTATCTTCGTTCTTCAGGGGAAAATGGGGAAAAGAGAAGGCGAGTTCATATAACAAAAACACACCAATTCAATTAGGCAAATGGAGGATCCACAGGGAAGTCATCAAGAATTCATCAAGTGCTTGAGCAGTATTACTCCACCAGCCTCTCTTTGCCTTGTTTGATTTAACACTTGGGAGCAGTTACTTGTGTATTTAATGAAGATGGATTCTCTTTGGACCAAAGTTTTGTCATGTCACTACAATAACTCATGATTCGTTTGTCTTCAACATATAGTTTCCATTCCACATTATAAATGACATTTCTTTTTTCAGAGCTGGAAGAAGTTTCAGACTTTAGAGGAAATGCATTCACGTTTCATGCTATATATACCATATTATAATATGAATTAATTCTTTGAAGGACTTAAATCTAAAAGCCTGACATGATTTAATAGGTCAATCAACCAAATATCAACTGCACAACACCACAGGACTTGGGGCACAAAAGGTTATCAGGTTGACCGTTTGTGGTGTTTTGTCCAATTCCACAAGATGTACATCTATTTCTTCAAGATGCAACTCACTATGGATACAAAGTAAATATAGAACAAATTTTTATAGATCCCATGTATTATGTTAAAAATGATGTACATATAGTGATCCCTTACCTCTTTTTTGGCCAATCATGGATGTAAACTGTTCATAACTGGAGTTGAAGGTTAGAGTAAATGCAGTGAATAATATGTTATATGTACAAATGATTACATCAAAGGCTGGAAATTTTGTCTTACAAGATTTTGATTTTTTTTTAAACTAGGGGAGGGGTGGGATTTAAGAAGCGGGGAGGACAAAGGAGAATTTGAATTCAAAAGCTCTATTTTGTGAGACCTTAATCTTTACCGAGTTCACAAGGACCTCCTTGGGAACTCTAAAAGAAAAGACAGTTAATGCTTATCTTTTCTTTTTATTTTCGTCATCCTTGGTTTCCATATCTTTGGCCAAGAGAAGTTTAGAAGAAGTTTTTGTCCTTCCATTGACATCAGTAATTTGAAGGGAGGGTAAGAAAAGCACATTATGGTAATTTTTTGTTTCTTACAGGACAGTTGTGAGTGGAGTAAAATGTTAACTCAACAGCATAATAACACAAAACAACACCCAAAAAAATGGGAAAGAAAAGGAACTCAATCCAGATGTAGTAATCTTGCAAATAAAAATACTTGTATAATTATAATTATGCAACGAGATGATCACTTGAAGCTGAGGATTGGTCAACTGCTTTATTAACTACAAAACAAGTATAAATATATATTTTAGAAAAAATAGGAGTGACAACTAAAAACGTCTTGAGAATAAAGGAAGAGTAAAACAAAAAATTGAAATGCACACAAACATGTCTAAGGGAGTACTCAAGCGAGACTTAGGCAAGAGTACCCTATGTTTCTTCTGCCCATATTATTATGTAGTCTCACAAAATTCAAGAATCGATAACGAGACTATACCACTTTGAAAGACTTACTCTGTATTTCAATGGGGGATTGGGATACGTATGATTAGGAGTGGTTATATGGTTATTATGTTTCTTCTAATGTTTGATGTATACTTACAACAACAACAACAAGAACAACAACAATAACAATAACAATAACAATAACAATAACAACAACAACAACAATAATAATAATAATAATAATAATACACACAAAATCTTTGCAAACAAACAACTAATTGCAACCAAAGCACACCATCAACACCTAATCGTCACAAACGACAACAATAAGCAGATGAAGAAACTGATAATGTCACTATCATCTTCACAGCTCCTCCCACAAATAAGTTTTTTATTTCCTCACCCGAAAGACCAATCGTAGCACTTTCCACAGCTCTCCTTTCTTCCTCAACTTCCACTTCCATAAGCCTAGCAATAATCTGCAAAAAGGGTAGATTACTAGATTGTCTTAAATAAGCTTTACGGAGATTATAATACTCTACCTCTTGCTTTTTTTTTTGGCACAATTAAGAGAGGCAAATTTCATATAAATGTTAATTGTATCGACTAATAAAGTGCCAGCTTTTACACCAAAAAAAAAAAAACCACAAAAAAAATGAATGAACTTTAATTCAGATCCTAGAAGACTGGACCAAAATCACATACTTGCAAATCAAAAGACATCGCAAATTGAATTTTGAAACCAGAGCTGCATAAATTCCACTTCAAATCACATTAAATTTAAAAAAATTGTGAAAAGACCACAAGAATCCATGTTACAAATCAATTACTCCAAGTTTTACAATTAATTTCCTTCTATGCGTTAAAATTTCCATATAAATTAAGGATTGCAGAAAAAAGAAAAGAGATTAAGTAATTTTACTTACCTCACATTTGAATCAGATGAGATCATGGAAAGCCAGGAGATTCACTGTAGAATTTTCTTAAGACTAAACCAAGGATTTTGTTAAACAGTGCTGCTTAGACAAACAATTTTTACTTGAAATTCTATAGATCCTTCAGCGAATCTGCACAACTACCCAAAAATGAAGAGAAATAGCTACAAAATTGAGCTAAATCTACTATTAATTCTTACAAAATTTCTTCAAAAAGCTGATAGAGACTTGAAAATTGTGAGAAAGACGGGAAAAAGATTAATTTTTTTTACTAAACAGCATTTTTCTATAATCTACTCCTACTCTAACCTATATATTTGGAGGGGGGGGAGGGGAACCTAACTAAGGGGGGAATCCAACTGGGTCATTGGGGAAAAAGATTAAACAGAAGGACAAGAGATAGATAGTGCAGAGAGAGAGATTGGAAGTGGCATTTTTTTAGGGGTGGGGGGGTGGTTGGTTTCCTTTTCACCATTTGGAGGTGGAGCTATTTTTCACAAAACAGGGGATGACAACAACAGTGTGTTGTCATAGCCAAAAAATTCATGTTGTAAGAATATTTTAGTGATTTTCTTTTAACAAAAATATGTGTTTTATTAATGACAATAACACAAGTTGTCATTAAAAAATTAACTGTATGGGACAATAAGTACTATTGTCAGTAAAGTTAACTTATACATGACAAAAGGATCTTTGTCACAAGGTGTTGTCACTAAATTTGATATATATCAGATGACATTCAAGATAAAAGCAGCCAAACAACAAAACAAATTTGACTCTACAGCAAATATACGGATTGCATGGTTTGTAATTTAAAAAAACAAGAAGGAAACAACACTATAGACAAATATAAATAGGACAAGCAAGTTAAACAAATGTAAATTCTTCCCAAATAAGCTTATAAATTTATAACCAATAAAAAATTATCTTACATCTTTCCCTACTTAA
Organism: Gardenia jasminoides; assembly: GCA_013103745.1. Classification (NCBI taxonomy): domain Eukaryota; kingdom Viridiplantae; phylum Streptophyta; class Magnoliopsida; order Gentianales; family Rubiaceae; genus Gardenia; species Gardenia jasminoides. Next base: position 20,112,819 of record CM023105.1, read on the forward strand.
CTTAGATATTTCATTCTATGCAATAGTAATTCTCTGGTATCATATATTTAACAATCGTTAATATACATATATATGTCGCACCCCATTTTTTTATTTTATTATAATAATGAAAATGATACGAAAATGAGTATTTAAGGAAATTTTTGTTTTTTGAAATGATTTTGTCAGTTTTTTCAAAAGTAAAATAAAAAGAAAAAAAGGCCTAAATTGGGACTTGTCAAAGGCGACTGATTGGGCCCACTAAAGTCTAGAAAAAGGGTTCTTAAAAATTGTAGTCGCCACTCGGTACAGAATTTAGGTGTACCGAGTCACCTAAAGAGAGATTTTAATTTTTTAGAAAAATATAAGCAAACCCTTTAACTAGACAACTCCAGATCTTTCGAAATTAGAGAAATGAATTCAGGAGCTACATTTGTGAGGAGGGAAGGTCAAGGTTTTACCCTCAAGCACCCCCCAACACCCGGTAAAAACCGATTGTGAGTTTGACTTTATTCTCTTAATTTTAAGGCCAAAAAATGAGTTAATTTAAGCTAAACACATAACATGTAATTAATATCTAAACACATAAAACATGCATAGCACATAAAAGTAAAATAAACAAAAATAATTGGATTCCATGGCCTCCATTGGAAAAGCCAAGGAATAATGCGCTCTCGACCCACTCGATCACATTGCACAAGTAATAACAGGAACAATAAAAGAAAAGAAAGAAAATAAGGAAATTACAAGGATTGAATGTCCTATGCCCCTTATGGGTTACGTCAATTCTAATAATAATAATAATAATAATTACAATTTAACTTGACTAATTAAACTAATTAACTAAACTAAAGGTTAAATGATATTGGCTAAGGAGCTAGTTGAAAACATTAAAAGCAAGTTCTGGGGTCAAATTCCAAATTTCTCAAACTTTAGGAGCTAAATTACAAAGAAAGAAAAAACTGAAGGACCAGAGTGCAAATTTCCAAGAATTGGTCATCTTCTCCAAACGAACCAGCGACTACTCTTGTTTCTGATCTGTTTCATTCTTGCTTCTTTGATGGAGGTATCACCAGCAAATGGAAATCATCATCTCCGACCGGCGAATTCACGAGTTCCGGCCAGCATTGGATTGGTCGGAATCATCCTCACCCACGTACAAATTGAGGAAATTCATCTCTTGGTTCAAAGTTTCATTTAGGCATTTCATCAAACGTAAAATGGGCCAAACGAAGATTGAGCTTTTCTCATGTAATCTAACAAGTAATCAGGCCAGAATTTTGTAGAAAGCTAAATTAATCAAAATGCAATCACAGAGCATTGAAACTTCAACAAATACCAGAAAGAGAAATTTAAATTTAAAAGCAAGAAGACACCTAACATCTCATTTTCAAAATGATAGAGTGATAGCAACAAAAGGGCTGAGGAGTTTTTACAATGATTTTCCGATGAACCTCACAGTGGTGGTGGTTGACTCCGGCTCACGGTGGCAGCTCCGGCTCCTACTTTGTTCGAGCCTCTTCACTTTTTTCTGATTTTTTTTTTTTTTTGTATTCTTGGCTGAATGCTTAAATGATGATTTCTAAATGGATTTTTTTTTTTTTTTTTTGAGAGAGAGACAAAGGGGAGACCTTTTACTTAAAAAAATAGCTTAAATTGGCTGAAGACGGAGATTAAAAGGTCTTGGAGGGGGAAGAGTTTTTTTTTTTTTTTTAAGAAAGCCTTGTGATGAAATTGGAAAAACGAAAATCCATTTCTCTCTTTTTTTTTTTTCTCTTTTCCCCCGGACTTCAAGCTAATGAAAGGAAAAGATAAGCTCCCCCTCTTTGTTTGCTTGGGGTGGTGGCATTAGTACTAGTAGTGAGAATAGGTAAGAATGAGTTATAAGTGTGTGTACCATGTGTGTGCTTGTGTGGGTTAGGTAATATTGGATAAGATTAAGGAAGATTCCTGGAAACCTTCAAAACTTGGTGCCTAAAAAAAATTAAATTAAATTAAATTAAAAGTAAAATTCTTGAAATGAAATTACCTATTTACCCATTCTCTTAAGAAAATAAAAACTAGTCAAAATGCTCTGACTTTACCCTCTTTGTGAAGAGCTGGTTCTAGACAAAGAATGTACATTCTGGATTAAAATTTGGTTTAGAGAAAATGTTGTTTTGAAAAACATTGGAAGTTCTTTAAGGCGCATCGATATCCAGAGGAATCAGGTCAAACGTAGTTCAAGAAAAAAAAAATTTTGTTTTTGTTTTTGTTTTTGTTTTTTTTTTTGAGAGGAGGGAATGCCGCCATGCCATTGGAGAACTAGACCACCACCTTACATGTTCCTATTTATTACATCAAAATGAAAAGAAAATTACAAAGCGTAAAATAACCTATACTACACAACTGACTTGTGTTCACGAGTGATTGTTGGATTTTATTAACATGCCTTGTACTCCAAAGGCTAATAGTAAATGTTGGTTGTATTCACGAAATCCATGGTAGAAATTTGACAAACTTGCACTCACAAAACCTGAACGATTGAATTGGTGAACTTGTACTCATGAAGTCCAAAACATGAATTGTTGTATTTGTACTTGTGAAATCCATAATGAAAATTGTCAGACATGTGCTCACAAAGCCTGAATAACTGAATTGGTGGACCTGTGCTCACGAAACCCAAAAGGTGAAATATTGGATTTGTACTCACGAAATCCATAACTGAATTGGTGGACTTGTACTCACAAAGTCCAAGAAAGTAAAATGCTGAATTTGTACTTACGAAATCCATAACTGAGATTGCCAGACTTGTACTCACGAAGCCTGAATGACTGAATTGCTGACTTGTACCCATGAAATCCAAAAAAATAAAATGCTGGATTTGTACTCACGAAACCCAAAAAGTAAAATACTGGATTTGTACTCACGAAATCCATGACTGAAATTGCCAAACTTGTATTCACAAAGCCTGAATAACTGAATTGGTGGACCTGTGCTCACGAAGCCCAAAAGGTGAAATATTGGATTTGTACTCATGAAATCCATAACTGAATTGGTGGACTTGTACTCACGAAATCCAAAAAAGTAAAGAGCTGGATTTGTACTCACGAAATCCGTGAACTTGTATGTAACTTGAATTTTCAGACTTGCTTAATGCAATTTGTGCCTTCTAACAAATTCCTTGAGAACTTGAAGCAACAGAGTAGGTGTGGAAGAACTTCTTCATCAGCTTCTTTTATCTACAAAACAAACACCGTGCACTATGTTTTTCATGCAAAATGTAATGCATTGTCATGATTTGAGATTGTATTTATTTATTTTGTAAAAAAAACTTTGCCTGGTTATTCATGCCTTCATGCATTGATGCCAAATGCAATGATGTTGGATGAAATGCAATAAAAAGATTTTTAATTCTTGAAAAATAAACATGATAAAGAAATGCATGGATTTGAAAATTTTATTTAAGAAAAATGAATCTTGCTGTGATCCATTCCTTCTCAAACAAGAGCATATAGACGAGGAAAGGAGTGGTGAATAAAGGGTGAAATGGTATTTGAGAGGATAACTCTCCTAACCTTGATGAACATGGATTTGGCCCAGTTTGCATTTCATTTTTTAGATTTAGCGGTGATCTCCCATAAGATTTGAGTTTAGTAGACTTGTCTACTTTTCATGCATTATCACCATTTGAAGTGGTCTATCATTGCAGCTCCATTTGGCAATATGTTTGGAATGAAATGAAATTGCATTTATATAGAAAAATCAAGTTTTTCCTTAAGGAAATGTAAAATCACATAGGAGGTTGATTTTGATCCTAAGCATGCATCTTTGAGAAAAAGATGGGGCTTGCCCCAATTTGGAATTTAAGATGCCATTGCCCAATTGCTTCTTTTGTCAAGTCAAAGAGGACTTAGGACTAGTAACTCGGTCAACGTTTGAGGGTGATGAAAGAAAAGATATAAAAGGCTCAAAAATTTATTGCGTGGATTTGACAGTCATTTGATCACTTGCATTACGAAGCTCCAAAAGATAGACAATAGATTTTTCTGAAACAATTTTGAAAAAATAAATAATGTAAGAAAATGCGAAAACATGAAAATTTTCTTCTCTTTTTCTCTTTTTTCCTATTCATTTTTTTCTTCTTCTTTCTTTTTTTATTTATTTATTTTTTTTAGGATCAAGGGCATTTGCAATGGATACTTTGTGCTTGGATAGCAGAAACGATGTCCTACTCATCTTCCCATCATTCTTTAGAAATAATTGAATTGTTAGAGCTCTTGTTCTAACATCATTTGATGCATTCATGAGATCAAAACTTGTGAATTTTACTTTCCCTTCAAATCTAAACAAGATATTTCAATACAAAAATAACCATTCATTTCAAAACAAACATGATGTTCATCAAAACAATTATTCATTTCAAAAGTAGGAAATATGAGTTTCTAATAGTCTTTACAATGAAAATAGAAATTGAAAATTCTCCTAGACGGCTAAGACTAGGAAGAATGCTTTCACTGATCATGATCACTTTTTTCCTCCAATAGCATTTTGGGCAAGATTAGGAAGTGGGTTAAATAACAGGAAAGTTTGAGTTGTTTTGTTCAGCAGCCATGACTTGTTTTGCTCTTGATCGAGTGAGGATACGATCACGAGCTGGGAGAATTGACTTACGACGAGCTATTTTTGAAAAACCTTTGGAATTGAAAACAAAATATGTGAGAAAATTGAAAAATATAATAATAATGCCAATGAAGTGCAATGCATACAAAGAAAAAGGAAAACAAATGAAGTTAGTTATTATTCAACAAAAGGGATGCATGTCCTACGGTGGATGCCCTTTAAAGCCAAGGGTAGGCCTAGCATGATGCTGTCCTTGTGGGTAGGGTACTATACTATACCTGTCGACCCTTCTTGACTTTGACTCCATGATTGGCTTGTTTCGAAATTCCATTTGTATGACCAAGTTATGAACCTTCAATATCACATTTTAACCACTTGATTCAATTATCATCTTGAATTCACTTGGTTTGATCTTCTTTGAATCTTAGTGTCCATGTGCTAGGGTGATTACCAATCATTTATGATGGTCAAAATGTGATTAAGAAAGGTTTTAACCTAATCTTGTGAATTTGGATCAATTGGCTCTTCGTTAGGTCATTACCTTACCTTGTACCCTACCCCTTTGGATATTTGACATAAATTATATGTGCATTGTCTTATTCGGGTTACGTACCCAAGATAGAAACGGAAGGCTCATTCCTAATAAGGTATCCGATGGGGTGCCCCTTCTAAGGTTCATGCATGATGACAATAAGAAAACAGTAAATGACAGAATTTAAACATGTGCTAACATGGCTTTTTTTTTCGAGATGAACCTAAAATGTAAAAAAAATATTCCGAGTCGGTATGAAAATAACATTTTTTTTTCATGCAAATCAAACGAACTATTGGGGTTCCTCCTCTTTTTTTTTTTTTTTGAATAAAAGAGGTATGGTTTAAGGGAAATCCTAAAATCTAAAATTCACGAAGTAAAGTCTATGGGATGCATTATAAAAATTAGATTTTTGTGGGGGAATCCTAGGATATTTTCATCAATTTTAAAAAATAGGTAGGGGAAGAAAGAAAAAAAAAAGAGAAAGAAAGAAGAAAAAAAATGAAAGCCCCAAATTTGGGATTAAATGCAAATGCAAAAGAGTAAACATGCAAAAGAGTTTTTTCTTTTCTTTTTCTTTTGTTACCAAGCTTCTCTCGATTATGGCTAATGAGTGCAAAATTTTTTGTTTTCTGAATTTTTTTTCATTTTTTTGGGCTTTTTTAAATATATTTTTCTTCTTTCATAAAAGGAAATTGTAAGTAAAAGGAAAGACAAAAAAGAAATTCCATTAGGTGAAAGCAAAAGGAAAGAAGGAAAAGAAAGAAAAAGAAAACAAAATTGACAAAAAGTTATCCCCCACCCATTGTGACAAATGTGTACCTAAAAGGGATGAAAAGTTCTAACCTATAGGTTAAACTATATGCATGTGTGGTTAGGTTTAACTAATGCATCTAAACTCAAACGTTTGAGATCCCCAAACCTTCAGACTAAAGGACAAAAGGTCATCAGTCCTAATGTCCTATGTCGGTGGTTTGAGTGATTCTCCAAATACCGCTATGGGCGCAAAGCACACCATTTGCATATTTGGACAAATCGATTCTAAATCCTATAAGGTGGCGGGATAGCACCCACAAAAATCAAAAGGGTCAAAAGATGCATGTCATGTCATGAAAGTGTATTCCTAAAAGTGAAGCAGTTAAAATACTACAAAAAGTAAAATATTTACAAAAATTACAATATAGGCATATAAGAAAAAAAATGGAGATACAAAGCTTAAATTAGCAAGCACGCAAATGAAGTATCAAAGCAAATAAAATAGCAAAAGTCAACTCAAAAGGCCTTAAAACTATGAGAACAAAATTAAACAATGCTCGAGCTCACAAGGAATCCCCAGTGGAGTCGTCAGCTGTCACGCCCCATTTTCTTATTTTATTATAATAATGAAAATGATACGAAAATGAGTATTTAAGGAAATTTTCATTTTTTGAAATGATTTTGTCGGTTTTTTCAAAAGTAAAATAAAAAGGAAAAAGGCCTAGATTGGGACTTGTCAAAGGCGACAGGTTTGGGCCCACTAAAGTCTAGGAAAAGGGTTCTTAAAAATTTGGAGTCGCCACTCGGTATGAAATTTAGGTGTACCAAGTCACCTAAAGAGAGATTTTAATTTTTTAGAAAAATATAAGCAAACCTTTTAACTCGAAAACTCCAGATCTTTCGAAATCAGAGAAATGAATTCGGGAGCTACATTTGTGAGGAGGGAAGGTCAAGGTTTTACCCTCAAGCACCCCCCCAACACCCGGTAAAAACCGGTTGCGAGTTTGACTTTATTCTCTTAATTTTAAGGCTAAAAAACGAGTTAATTTAAGCTAAACACATAACATGTAATTAATATCTAAACACATAAAACATGCATAGCACATAAAAGTAAAATAAACAAAAATAATTGGATTCCATGGCCTCCGTTGGAAAAGCCAATGAATAGTGCGCTCTCGACCCACTCGATCACACTGCACAAGTAATAACAGGAACAATAAAAGAAAAGAAAGAAAATAAGGAAATTACAAGGATTGAATGTGCTATGCCCCTTATGGGTTACATCAATTCTAAAAATAATAATAATAATAATTACAATTTAACTTGACTAATTAAACTAATTAACTAAACTAAAGGTTAAATGATATTGGCTAAGGAGCTAGTTGAAAACATTAAAAGCAAGTTCTGGGGTCAAATTCCAAATTTCTCAAACTTTAGGAGCTAAATTACAAAGAAAAAAATTGAAGGACCAGAGTGCAAATTTCCAAGAATTGGTCATCTTCTCCAAACGAAACTCTTGTTGTTTACATCATTTTTCTTGCTTCTTGATGGAGGTATCACCGAAATGGAAATTATCATCTCCGGCGAATTCACGAAGTTCCTGCCAGCATTGGACTGGTCGGAATCATCCTCACCCACGTATAAATTGAGGAAATTCATCTCTTGGCTCAAAGTTTCATTTAGGCATTTCATCAAACATAAAATGGGCCAAACGAAGATTGAGCTTTTCTCATGTAATTTAACAAGTAATCAGGCCAGAATTTTGCAGAAAGCTAAATTAATTGTAGGAATTAAATCAAGATTATTATTTTTCTAGTTTCCTTAATTGTTAGTTTCCTTATTAGACTTGGTTTTTGTTTTGAGTCAAAATCCCAAGTAGTAGTTAAGTCCATAGTTGATTTGGATTTGTAAATCCTTATCTATTTGGAAGTCTCTTTATAAATAGTAGTAGTATTGCCGAGACAATCAATTGAGGAAAAGTATTTGTGAAATAGCTTCAAGTTTGCCTCCCTATTTTAGTCTTCCTGCTTTCCTCGCCGTTCATTCGTTTGTTTTTTTAATTATTCCACTGCCATCCTATTTCCTTGGTTAGTGTGAGATTTCTTTGTTGTTTTCCTGTGGGCAAAATTCCTTCAAAGTGGTATCAGAGCTTTGTGTGAGATCCTGAAAAATTGAAACATGGATCAACATTATCTACAAAATTGTACCGTTTTTATCTTTGATGGTAAAAACGATTTTGAGATTTGGAGGTCAATGATGGAGAGATTTTTTAAATCCATTGAAATTTGGGATATTATCAGACAGATTCATAGAACCGGCAGTGTAATTATCAAGTGATGCGCTTAAAATTTAGAGAAGAATAGACGGATGGATCACAGGGCATTCCACTATCTCAACACTCAAGTCCAGTTACATGTAGCCAAAAATTTGCACATGCAAAATCGCAAAGAGGCTTGGACAATTTTGGTGAATTCCAATCGAGTCTTGCTAATGTGAGAAGAATAAAATTGCAGGATCTTAGGAGACAGTTTGAGTTGGCCCAGATGAAACCTACGGAGTTAGTTAAAGATTTCATTGGCAAAATTAAAGATATTGTCAATGATATGGTGTCTAATGGTGAAAATTTGGAAGAAGTTAGAGTTGTTGAAAAAATCTTGCGATCTCTAACTACCAAATTTCACACCAAGAAGACGGTCCTTGAAGCTACAAAGGACCTTGATACATTAACTGTTGCTGAATTAGAAGGTGAATTGCTGACATATGAGATGTCCTTGAACCAACAGTCTTCAGATGTAGTAGGAGGTGTTACAAGCGAAGGTAGACCAACAAAGGAAAAAGGAAGTGAATCAAAGGGGCAAGAATTTGAGGCGGGCGTGGAAGCAGAGGTAGTTTTCGTGGTGGAAGAGGTAAGTATTCTTACCAATCAAAAATAATTTTAATAGGGGCCAACAAAGTAATCATCAGAGTCAAGGAAATAATTTCCAAAGGCGTGATAGATCTAATATTCAGTGCTATAATTGTGGAAAAATTGGTCACTATCAGAATGAATGTTGGTCTAATAAAGAGGCACATGCTAAAGTGGTTGAAAATAATGGTGATAAACACGAAACATTGTTGTTTTCTAGTTCCTCAATTGAAGAATCTAAAAAGAATGATTGGTTTATTGATTCTGGCTGCAGTAATCATATGTGTGGTAAAAAGGAGATGTTTTCTGATTTGGATGAATCTTTTCACACATATGTGAGATTTGGAAATAATGAAAGGGTCCCTGTTCAAGGAAAGGGGAGAATTAGAATTATCTTGCAAAATGGCTCTTCCAATTATATATCAGATGTTTTCTATGTGCCAAGTTTATATCATAATCAGTTGAGTTTGGGACAAGCTAGAAAGGTTATGATTTGCATTTTAAATATGGTGATGGCACAATCAGTGATAAAAAATTGGGATTAATTGCCAAGGTAAAAATGAACCGGAGTCGCCTGTGGCCTCTTTCTCTTAATTGTGGTGATTTACCTTGTTTTAATTCCATGACTTGTGATGATTCTTGACTATGGCACATGCGTTTTGGGCACTTGAATTTTGGAAGTTTGAAATTTCTTGCAAGAAAGAAATTAGTTTTTGGGTTGCCTCATATTGATTTCCTGATAAGAAATGTGAGTCTTGTATTTTGGGAAAGAAGCATAGAGAACCTTTTCCAAAGGCAAGGCTTGGAGCAAATCGACCACGGGAGTTGATTCATTGATTTGTACACAGTTGAAGTTCCTTCTCATGGTGGTAGTAAGTATTTTATTACCTTCATTGATGATTTCAGTAGAAAGACTTGGGTATATTTTTTGAGAAATAAATCTGATGCATGTGATGTGCTTAAGAAGTTCAAGTATTATGTGGAGAAGCAGAGTAGCCATTTTATCAAAATTTTGAGAACTGACAGGGGCACTGAATATCTTGTTTGTGATGATTATTTGGTGGAAAATGGTATAAAACATCAATTGACAGCCAGATATACACCTCAATGAATGGAGTGGCGAGAAAGGAAGAATAGGGCTTGTGATGAACATGGTAAGATCTATGATGCACACTCAAAGGTATTCTAAATCCTTTTGGTAACTGTATCCACTGTACTATCTATGTATTGAATAGGTGTCCTACTAGGTGCAATTTTGGAAAAACGCCACAAGAGATTTGGACTGGTATGAAACCAGATATTTCTCATTCGAAAGTATTTGGTTGCCTGGCATATGCACATGTTCCAGATCATTTGAGGAAGAAGTTGGATGACAAGGCTGAAAAGTGTATTTTCATTGGTTATAGTCATGAAACCAAAGGATACAAGTTGTTTAATCCAGACACAGGGAAGGTGATTATCAGCAGGGATGTAACATTTGATGAACATGGTGCTTGGGATTGGTCCAAGAAAGATCCTGAGACGTTGCCAAAACAGTCATTTATTCCTCCAATCATGGGAATAAGTTCCAAGTAAGCAAACGATTAGAGCAAGTTGTGCAGGCCTCATGATGTTCCCTCAACTTCCACTATCTGGTTAGACATCCGTCGACCACAAAGAGCGCCGTGCCGAGCACGATGACTATGTTATTGGTAAAGATGATAATTTATCTGATGAAGATATTGTGAATTTTGCTCTTTTTGCAGATTGTGATCCCGTCTCATTTGAGGAAGCTGCCAAAGATGATCGTTGGATTCATGCAATGGATGAAGAAATTCATGCCATTGAGAAAAATGATACATGGGAGTTGGCTACCCTTCCACCTGAGAAAAAGCCAATTGGGTGAAGTGGGTATATAAGACCAAATACAAATAACGAGGAGGTGGACCCTACAAGGCAAGATTAGTTGTCAAAGGCTATAACGAAGCGTGTATTGACTATTTTGAGATCTTTGCACCAGTTGCTAGACTTGATACTGTTCGTATGATTGTCTCACTTGCTGCCAGTAATTGTTGGAAAATATATCAAATGGATGTGAAATCTGCCTTCTTGAATGGTTTTCTTGAGGAAGAAGTATATGTTGAGCAACCTGCAGGTTATATGCGAAAAGGTCAAGAAAATAAAGTTTATAAATTGAAGAAGGCATTGTATGGGTTGAAACAAGCTCCTAGAGCTTGGTATACCCGCATTGATACTTATTTTCTTGATCATGGTTTTCTGAGATGCCCATATGAGCATACTTTGTACATCAAATTCAATTCTGGAGGAGATGTTCTTATTGTATGCCTGTATGTGGATGACTTAATATTCACTGGCAACAATCCCAAACTAATTTCTGAATTCAGGGAGGCTATGATAAGTCATTTTGAGATGACAGATTTGGGATTGATGTCTTATTTTCTTGGAATTGAGGTGCATCAGTTGGATGGTGGAATATTTATTTCACAAAGAAAGTACGCAGGTGATATTTTGAAGAAGTTTAAGCTGGACATGGCTAAATCTATGATGACCCCAGTTGAGGAAAAATTAAGATTAACCAAAGATGGCACTGGTGACTTTGTTGATGCTACATATTTCAGGAGATTGGTGGGAAGTCTCAGGTACTTAACGTCTACAAGACCTGACATTACCTATGGAGTTGGTTTGATTAGTAGATTCATGGAATCTCCACGCCAATCCCATTTGCAAGCTGCCAAGAGAATTTTGAGATATGTTCAAGGTACGCAGTCTGATGGTATATTTTATTTAGCTTCACGTGGTAGCAATCTTGTTGGATATACTGACAGTGATTGGGCTGGTGACACAATGCAAAGGAGGAGCACTTCTAGTTATGCATTTCATTTGGGTTTTGGTGTATTTTCTTGGTCTTCAAAGAAACAACAGGTGGTTGCTTTATCCACAGCAGAGGCGGAATATATAGCTGCTACAAGTAGTGCTACTCAAACGCTTTGGTTGAGGAGAATGCTTGAATTTTTGCAACACAAGCGAGATGGTCCTACCAAAATATTTTGTGATAACATGTCTGCTATTGAGTTGACAAAGAATCCAGTTTTTCATGGGCGCAGCAAGTATATTGATATTAAGTATCATTTTATTCGTGAGTTGGTTCAGGATCAAGAGATTGTTATTGATTATTGTAGAAGTGAAGATCAAGTAGCTGACATTTTGACAAAACCACTCAAGTTGGAGGTGTTCATGAAGTTGAAGAAAATGCTCGGCATGGTGAAGTTTCAAGATCTTGATTTAAGGGAGGCAATGTAGGAATTAAATCAAGATTATTATTTTTCTAGTTTCCTTAATTGTTAGTTTCCTTATTAGACTTGGTTTTTGTTTTGAGTCAAAATCCCAAGTAGTAGTTAAGTCCATAGTTGATTTGGATTTGTAAATCCTTATCTATTTGGAAGTCTCGGCCTTTATAAATAGTAGTAGTATTGCCGAGACAATCAATTGAGGGAAAAGTATTTGTGAAATAGCTTCTGAAGTTTGCCTCCTCTATTTTAGTCTTCCTCTGTTTCTTCCTCGTGCCGTTCATTCGTTTGTTTTTTTAATTATTCCACTGCCATCCTATTTCCTTGGTTAGTGTGAGATTTCTTTGTTGTTTTCCTGTGGGCAAAATTCCTTCATTAATCCAAATCCAATCACAGAGCATTGAAACTTCAACAAATACCGGAAAGAGAAATTTAAATTTAAAAGCAAGAAGACACATAACATCTCATTTTCAAAATGATAGAGTGATATCAACAAAAGGGCTGAGGAGTTTTAACAGTGATTTTCCGATGAACCTCACAGTGGTGGTGCTTGACTCCGGTGAACGGTGGCAGCTCCGGCTCCTCCTTTGTTCGAGCCTCTTCACTTTTTTCTGATTTTTTTTTTTGATATTCTTGGCTGAATGCTTAAATGATGATTTCTAAATGGATTTTTTTTTTTTGAGAGAAAGGGGAGACCTTTTACTTTAAAAAAAATAGCTTAAATTGGTTGAAGATGGAGATTAAAAGGTCTTGGAGGGTAAAGAGATTTTTTTTTTTTTTTTTTTTAAGAAAGCCTTGTGATGAAGTTGGAAAAATGAAAATCCATTTCTCTCTCTTTTTTTTTTTTTTTCTCTTTTCCCCCGGACTTCAAGCTGATGAAAGGAAAAGATAAAACCCCCTCCCTTTTTTTAAGAATGAGTTGTAAGTGTGTGTGCCATGTGTGTGCTTGTGTGTGTTAGGTGATATTGGATAAGTTAAGGAAGATTCCTCGAAACTTTCAGAACTTGATGCTTAAAAAAAATTAAATTAAATTAAATTAAAAGTAAAATTCTTGAAATGAAGTTACCTATTTACCCATTCTCTTAAGAAAATAAAAACTAGTCAAAAATCGGTGTCTACAATATATATATTACATTCTGTCCAATTAGTAATAAAAAGTAACAATATTAACTAAGAATGGAATCAAAGTGCATTATCACTCAACAAACATGTCATGCCATTTTGTACTACCTAATAAAGAGTTTTGATTGATTAACGCAAGCTCTATTGTTAATTTTGATAACAATAAGACTTGAAGACTACATGATCCTTCTTTATCACAAAATTCTAAACAGATTTTAAGTTTAATCCAAGATATTTGGTTAATAGGGATGGTAATCTAAAATAATTACATGGGAAGCACAGATAGTTTAAATGGTCCATATGTATTTATTAAGCCATGCAACATTTTTGTTGATGAGTACATTATATTACGGCAACACATACTAATCCATTAAATTCAATTTACGAGAGATTACATCAATCCATTTCCACAGATAAGGAAATAACCAAATTCTTTTGATTTTACCTTACAGGATGGAATGCAATGCATTCAAATATAAACTTACTTCCTTCTTCACCAATTCCTTAATTAGCCATGGAAAAAGAATTGTATTAAATGATGTCTTAGATAAAGAAAAATAAATATTTGGAAGCTAAAACTAGAAACAAAAAATCTCACAGAGCAAGTAGTATGATCCCATTCCCTTCGCAAGAGGAAAAAAGAGGTATAAAAAGTGCAATAGTCATTAAAAACACAAAAACAAAATATTGAATCATGTTGGTGAAGCTTTTCAAACATGGCAATTAAAACTAGATGCTAAGAAAAAGGGATTCCCAAGAACAAAAAATTGAAAATTAAAAAGACAAAAATTGGAAGACGAAAAAGTAAAAGGAGAAACAGAGTACCGGAAGATTTTAATGGAAGGCACATGGCTTATTTTATCATAATCTTCTCCTTGTTGGCCATTCACTGTCCTAACTCTACTGTTGAACTCTTCAGGCATTTCCCAAAGAGATACATCTTTCGAGGTAGTTAAGAATCTCAACCCATCTGGAATCATTTCCAATTTCTTACAGTCCCCTATCGTAAACTTGAGAGCTTAGGCATGACTCCTTCATCCACTTTCCATTGCTTTAAGTAGGCAAAAAATTAGCCCACCAGGACTTAGTCGAGCTGGTCCAACCAGCGCCCCTTTGAAGCGTCCAGATGCCCATCACCTCGGGTTCGAGTCTTCGGACTTGCAAACGCTCTGGGGTTGCTGTGAGGACCATCCGACTAACCTTGTATGGTAATGGGGAATAACCCAACAACCCAATTATAGGTTGGGGCCTGAAGTGGGACAGGCCCTTTTGTTTGTTGGAAAAAAAAAAAAAGTAGGCAAAAATTCAAGGTGGAGACATCTTAGTTGGGGAAATCCCGTTGAGTGCCAAATCATTTCTTGGCCCAGAAAAGAATTTAGCCCAAATTCCAGTATTCTTAGGTTAGGAAGCTTCTCAAGCATTCCCATTGGGTCCTCCTCAACTTCAGTCTTAACCCGGTCTAATTCAGTAAGGCCTGCAGGGTCAAGAAACACATGGGATCGGTAATCCGATAACTTCCTGCATAACCTCTAACTTATGAATATTCCTACTAAACAACACCCCCGAAAGAACAGCCAAACCCCTGCTATTGCTGCTCGAGCTGTCGGAGTCGATCTGGCCAAAATCACAGCCCCAGATTCTAAGTGACCAAACGTGCAGGTAGTCCAAGTTTGATATATGATTGATGATGTGATGCAGGTCCTCAAGATTTCTATACTACATACTATTCATGAGTCCATATGTTCTAGAAGGTTTTCAATAATATGACATGTGTCATTTTCTAAAATTTTTGGATTATTTATTCTTTAATAAGTTTGATTAATGTTATCTAATACTTATCTTTTAGTTTAGTTCAAATGTTTAAATTCAATAGAAAGAAGTTTACTCAAACTAACTTATCAAAAAATCTCTTAGTTAGTTTAGTTTAAATATTTAAATCTGCAGGGTTAAACTAATTTAGTAAAAAGATTATCTAAATAAAATTTTTTATTTTAACAATTCCTACAGATAGTAAAAACTGTTGTTAAACTAACTTATCAATAACCCTTCCTAATATAGCTACTTCTTAGTTGAGATATTTTAGAAGTTTTCTAATAGTAATGTTTGGTATGTGTTTTACAATCTTTTTTGAATGTTCCAAAAATTTTAAATTTATCATTTAACATTCTCCAATATCGAACATGTTATATTATATAAGGCTAATGTGGGCAATTTTCATGTAATTTCACTATCTAAAATTCTAATCTAATAATGTTCACTATCTAAATTCTAATCTAATTTGCTTTCATATCCAACAAAGTCTATCCAACTTTTTAATAGTATTATATTCTGTTTAAATAGTACAATCGACAACTTAATACTTAACACTTATTTTTGCATATTTCAAATACTACCAAATCTAATCCATTTGCAAATTTAACAAAATATCATCTACTCTCAAATTCAACAAAGTAGTTTAATTCTAAGCAAAATTTTTTAGTTTAAATACTTTGTTAATCTCAAATAATTGGTTGAATTCTTTCATATTTCTCAAATAATTGGTTTAGCTCTCCCCTATTCTCTTTCTTCATTTCTCTATTTAACTAATTTATCATCCTTTTTTTCACTTGCTATCCACAACTCAAAGATAGCTATGGTAAGTTTCATTATATTAACATTTATGCATAAATTTAATTTTTTTTATTATAGACTTTTCTATCTATAACATATTTCAATATTTAACAATTAAATATTTCAATATGGTTTTTATTCACATATTCAAAATGAATAAAAAAAACCTCAATATTCCTTTTTTTATATTTATCAGATGCCCAGTAGGCCTCCATATACATTACTATCAATGGCTTTCTTTTGTATTTTTAAATTTAAGAAAAACTTCCGTATTCATTTTATTTCTTTTTTCAAAATTTATACGTATTTCAATGAAACAACAACATGACAAGCTAAAGGTACAATCATTAGTATTTTAAGTAAAAATTTTGATATGTTAATTATCTTTCATAACTTAGTAATGTCATAGTCACTTAAGAGTATCATTTATTGAAAATTTAGAACATATTGTTTTCTTTTCTTTTGGCAAACTTTGAAGGGTTTTTTTTCTTTTTGTGTAGTAATGATTGACAAGAAAAAATTAAAATTTTTTTATAAAGATAGTACTATAATAGAAGGGCTTGAATTTAGTTAGGTAGATTATCAGATTGTTACAATAAAATAATCTAATTTAATATTTTAAATATTCACCTTATTCTTGACTTCTTTTTTTAATGAATTAAAAATTAACTGAACAAATTTACATTAGGTGCCTTCTATAGAAAATTTTAATAAATTATAAGAGATTTTAGTTTTCATCTTGATTTCAACAAATTCAATCAGGTGCATCAATATGTTTAAACATGATAATGAAACAAGTACGCATATTTTTAAGTATATATGTAAGGTCCTGAAAAGAGTCGTAGTCTCAATTGTTGAAAACAATATTGAATATTAAATAGTAGGAAAATAATCCTATATCTTTCAAGCACAATCACAAATTTAGATAACAATTAATATTTATATAATTGTACAAAAATATCATACATTCTTAGTTTGAACTGCATCTCATTTTAAGGATTTTCAATATTTATTAACTATTATGTCTTTATTTTAAATATTAATTATTTTTTAAAAAAATTTATAATTCTCGTGCATAGCATGAGTTATAAAGCTAGTAATACATCCTACAGTATAAGATCTATCATATATGATTTGTATGTGTTTATTATTAGAAGCCTCCACAAGTCAAAGAAATTTGAATTCTTTTCTTATAATTTTTATTTATTTTAATTCAAATATATTAGATAATCCTTGTCCCTTTGATCTCAATCACATCTCTAACTCTATAACAACTAACCAAAAAAAAATCATTTAACCAACTAACCATTACGTAAATCACATGTGCAAAATTTTTATTTTAGGAGTCTATTTGAAATACAAGTTCCACAATTCTATAATAACTAACTAATAACAACAAGTCATTCACAAAAATCGTAATAATAGTGAAATTTAGATTTTTTTTTACTCTACCAAGAATCTAAAATAATTTCGTGTTAATGCAAGAAATAAATTGACTCTAAAAAAGTTTATTAAACTTTCATGGAAGTGGTGGAGGAAGTATGTTAAAATTAAAAAAAATAAATGAATTAAAATCAAAGAAGAGGAAAATAATGATAAATATGTTTTTATAAAAATTAGAATAAAATTATTGAATTAGTATTATCTAAACTTATCGACCAATGATTGAGTTTGAACCTACTTTTAATTTAATCAGATTTTAAATACATGATCTAAATATACTATTTAAGTTCCACTAATTTATAAATTTAATTGGCTCATCAATTTTAATCCAATTAAATTATATACCAAAATCCAAAATTGTCAATGGACAAGTCGAAATAAATAGGCTACCATTTACTCTTATAAATAGGTAGAAAGTATAGTTAAATAAGAGATAAGTGGGCTCTAAAATTAGGTTAGATATAAGATAAATGGGGTGAGATTGGGTAGAGTGAAGAGAATTTAGATTTTGGAGGGCGGATAAAGGGTTGTAGAGATGTGTGACAAGTTTGAAATAAAGAGGTGAGGAACAGATATCGATGAGAGTAGTATCAAGAAGAGAGAAATTGTGGAGCGAGAGAAGTAACTTGAAAGAAGTGAGACATAATATCTGGTTACATTTGACATTTTTTTGACTGTTTCTGTGATCCTTTCTTATATTCTTGACCGTTGAATATAAATTATGATTTTATATAAGATACCTAAATTTAATATAATTTAGATACTAAAATGGCACTCTTTTTTTAAAAGATCACACAGGAATGAGCGAAGATTCTCAATTCATTCTTTTGGCAGAAGGATGTATTCAGACATATCCTGTGGAAGCAAGCGAAAGACTAAACTATACTGTGCTGTTTCGATTGCAAGAGGAGAATCTGGTGAAGTAATTTGATCGACCACCTTATACAAATTCTCCGCTTTTGCCTTGGCCAAGCATAGATCTCTCATGAAAACATGAAGCTGACATGAATTCAACCTTGTTACTGCACGCTTCCCCTTCTCATGAACTTTAATCTCAACCATGCATCTTTTTGCTAATTCTTCCAAGTAACGCTTTGCAACATTCATCACTGGTTCTTGCCCCAATCTACCATTCTCAAATATCATACCTTCTCCTATCCACATATGATAAAAACTCTATGCGTCAATGTCGGAATCTTCCTTGAATTTACCCAAGTAAAGGAAGCATGGTTTCAGTTGCCAAGGGAGGTCAAAGTAACTGTAAGCTAAAATCTTTGGCACCTCTCCTTATTTTCCAATTTTTTCTCCCCTAGCCAAATTGGATTTGATATTCTCATACACTGTATTCCATTCCCTAAGGCTTTTTGTTCTAAGAATTCTTCCCAGAGCCACCACGGCCAATGGAAGACCCCCACAATTTTTCAACATTTTCTTCCCTAACTCTTCTGTCCTGTCCAAATCTTCACAACCTGTGTAGCATTAAACAAAACTAATTTAATATCAACAATGACACATCTATCATTCATTTCTCATATAATCATTGGTTCAATCATAATAGATCTTCCATAATGAGAAAAAAGCATCATGGTCATTATTCACCTATACGAAAACCTTAACAAATTGTTAACTGAACAAGTTGCTCAACTCAAGCACTTGAAACATATCAATAGTCTTCGAAAAAGGCTATCTTAGGAGACATGATAGTCTTTTTTTTTATTTTAAATCTACTGGATTGTATGAATTTGCGAAAAAGGAAAAGAAAGATAAACTTGTTATACGAAAATTATATACCGAAATCCATATTTGTCGATGGGCAAGTCAAAATAAATAGACTGTCATTTATTGTTATAAATAGGTAAAAAGTAAAGTCAAATAAGAGATAAGTGGGCTCTAAAATTCGGTTGGATATGGAATACATTGGGTGAGATTGGGTAGAGTGAAGAGAATTTAGACTTTGAAAACCGGATAAAGGGTTGTAGAGATGTGACAATTTTGATCTAAAGGGGTAAGGAATAGGTACCGACGAGAGTAGTATCAAGAAGAGAGAAATTGTGGAGCAATAGAAATAACTTCAATAGAAATGAGACATAATATTTGGTTATTTTTTGTATTTTTTTTCTATTTCTATGATCATTTCTTATATTCCTGACCTTTGAATATACATTATGATTTTATATAAGATACCTAAATTTAATATAATTTAGATACTAAAATGGTACTCTTTTTTTAAAACTTTTTTCACATGACTATTATAAATGATTTATTAAATTTTATTATTATTTAAAATGTAAATGTAATCCCTTGAATAGCAGTACTAATCCTCGTGCAGGTATGGGTATGGTATGCGCATCGGTGCAAATTCTAGTTTTTCCACCATTAAAACCAAAGTTCTGAGATTCGATAATTTGGATACGTATTCAAGATAGCAAATTTTGTTGTTGAAAAATCCAAGTATCTCCAACTGCTTGCTCAACCGCAACTTAGGCAGATGGTGGCCCCATGAGAACGGAAGATAAAAATATCTCAAGCATCCCAATTTCCATAGCACGTTCGGTATCCTACAACGACTACTACCAGATAAATTGAGAGTTTCCAAGTACTTTAAATTGCCCAAGGAATATGGCATGTTTGTATGCTGACACCTCAATCTCAAACATCTCAGATAGATAAGATTAGCTATATGTCTCAGCGGTGATTTGAGATAAAAACTTCGGGAGGCCGTATTGGAGTATAAAATTGCCAAAACTCTAAGCATCTTCAAAGCGTTGACTTGGGATATTATTCTTACCCATGAAAAATATTTCCTATCAAATTCCAAAAGATCACATAGGAATGAGCGAAGATGCTTTGTTCGTTCTTTTGGCAGAAGGATGTATTCAGAGATATTCTGTTGAAGCAAGCGAAGGACTAAACCATACTGTGCTGCTTCGATTGCAAGAGGAGAATCTGGTGAACTAATTAGATCGACCACCTTATACAAATTCTCCTCTTTTGCCTTGGCCAAGCATAGATCTCTCATGAGATCATGAAGCCGATATGACCTCAACCTTGTTACTGCACGCTTCCCCTCCTCATGAACT
Organism: Gardenia jasminoides; assembly: GCA_013103745.1. NCBI lineage: Eukaryota > Viridiplantae > Streptophyta > Magnoliopsida > Gentianales > Rubiaceae > Gardenia > Gardenia jasminoides. The sequence goes on from CM023105.1 coordinate 20,133,135, forward strand.
TTAATCTCAACCATGCATCTTTTTGCCAATTCTTCCAGGTAATGCTCTGCAACATACATCATTGGTTCTTGCTGCAATCTATCATTCTCAAATGTCATACCTTCTCTTGTCCACATCTGATATAAACTCTCTGCGTCAATGTCGAAATCTTCCTTGAATTTACCCAAGTAAAGAAAGCATGGTTTTAGTTGCCAAGAGAGGTCAAAGTAACTGTAGGCTAAAATCTTTGGCACCTCTCCTTCTTTTGCAATTTTTTCTCCCCTAGCCAAATAGGATTTGTGATAAGTCAATATTTTGCATGCTTTTAATAGGTTTAATTATGTAGTTTTTGTGTGTTTTAGTTATTTTAATGGCTAATTAACTAGGGTTTCTAGTGAAGTTCTTCATTTTATGGTTTTAATTAGAAAAACGCATTTTTATAGACTAATGTAGTGAAAAAACTTCATGTTTTTGTAGGATTAATGGTTCAATCATCAAATGAGGTGAAGATGAGAAGATAATTGCAAAGAAGCTTGGACGGAAAGTTGGAAAATTGAAATATCTGAAGTTGTTGAAATTCAAAATTGAAATGAGCAAAATGCAATTCGAATATCGAAGAATCAAAGGATCAAAAGTTGGAGGATTTAACGCGACAATTTCACGAAGAAGATTCAGATTTTGCAAAATTGGAGCAGATTTGCAACCTAAAACGCGATGCAACAATTGGGAAAAATCAATTAGATCGCGAATCCCTCTCAGTGGAGATAGGGGAGACGATCCGCGATGGGATCCTCGAGCCTCTTCCTCGCGGATCCACCTCATGGATCTTCAGAATATGACAGCTGCAAGTTGCAGCCGAATTCCAGAATTTCCACCTCAATTCCAGCTCAATTTTCAGATGAATTTCAGCTGAAAGTTACATAAAGAATCTTGTGAAATTGGAGAAACAACTCATGGCTAATCCAAAACACAATTTGCATCAACTTTACAACTCATTTGATGTTGGAATTCAATGGATTCAATGCATGAAGACACTTTGAAGGCATTTCAAAGGATAAGAAGATTCATGAAGCCATTTTCCTTGATTTTTGAAGCTCAATTTGTCTTGTGTTCACATGAGAAAGTTTTGAAAGCTTATGAATTCAATCTTCTATAAATAAGGTCTCTTGTAAACAAAAAAAAAAGAGGAGAAAGGAGAGAGGAATTAGTATGAAGTAGTGGTAGAACTAGAAAAGAAAGACTAGAGAATAGCTCTAGTTCATTAGTTTTAACTCTAGTTCTTATATTTCTTAATGTGTAGTTTCTAAAGAGAGCTAAAAGTGATAGTTGTGAAGACTCTTGCACTTTGTATTTGAGAGATCAACTTGTGAAGAAGTTCAAGGATTCAAACTTCAAGAAATTGAATAAGAATTCCTTCTTCCTTTACTTTATCTCTTGTGCTTTACTTTCATGACTTTGTGTAAGTTTGTTTTATGCTTAGATGTTCTTAACATGATGTCTAGTTAAGCCTCTTAAATCCTAGAATTAGGATGAACTTGTTTTAGTTATGATTATGAAGTAGTTAAGTTATTTATGTCCTCCATGATTTTGCTAGTTTAAGACTTGTGCTTATGCTTTATGGTTGATTAGCTACCAACTATAAATGATTTGATGTTGATGAGCAATGAAAAACTTGCCTTCAAGAAGATCTAAGTTCTTAAACACTAACTTATATTCTCACGAAAGTAGTGAATATAGTTGGCAGGTTGTGGTTTCATACTATAACTTCATTGAGTTTATTTAACTTGTTTCTCTCTTTTCTTTATGAAAATAGGTCAAGGAAGATTCCAAGGAGTTTAGGAATTGGCGAAAGCAATTCCGAGTGACTAGCTCATCTTAAATGAGAGCTTGCACTACACATGACCTTTACTGAAAGTGATGGCATGCAAAAGGAAGTCATACCTTAGCGAATCATTGGAGAAAGGATATAATAAACTTGACTAACTTCTAATCTAAACATAACAAGGGATTCTAAAACCCTAGAATTCCTCCAACTTGATCTTAAAACTCTCTAACTTAACTCTTTAATTTCTTTACTTGCTTTCTTATTATTTCTTATCTACCGTCTTCAACACCTAGCGGTCGGTTTTAATTGCTTAATCCTTCTTGCTTAGGTCGGTTCACCGCCTTCTCCCTTTTATTTTACTTGTTGCTAAGGTCAGTAGTACCATCTAGCTTTCCTTTACTTTAATTGCCTTCCTTTAATTGTTTTCTAGATAATAAATCAAGTGATTAAGCTTTAGTGTTTGCAAAACCATGGTTCCTCGTGGGATCGACCCCTTATTTCCCTATACTCAATAAACGATCCGTATACTTGCGGTAATATAGGGTAATAAAGGTTTTTTTTAAAAAAATTTGAGAAGTAAAGAAAAACCCTAGCCAATTTGATATTCTCATACACTGTATTCCATTCCTTATGGCTTTTGGTTCTAAGAATTCTTCCCAGAGCCACCACAGCCAATGGAAGACCCCCACAGTTTTTCAACATTTTCTTCCCTAACTCTTCCATCTTGTCCAAATCTTCACGACCAGTGTAGAATTAAACAAAACTAATTTAATATCAACAATGATGCATCTATCATTCATTTCTCATATAATCCTTGGTTCAATCATAGTAGATCTTCCATAATGAGAAAAAAGCATCATGGTCATTATTCACCTATATGAAAACCATTACAGACTGTTAACTGAACAAGTCGCTCAACTCAAGCACTTGAGACATATCAATAGTTTTAGAAAATGGCTATCTTAGGAGACATGATAGTCTTTTTTTTTTTCTTTTTTAAATCTACTGGATTGTATGAATCTGCAGAAAAAAAAAGAAAGATAAACTTGTTATACAAAAATTATATACCGAAATCCATATTTGTCGATGGGCAAGTCAAAATAAATAGATTATCATTTACTGTTATAAATAGGCAAAAAGTAAAGTTAAATAAGAGATAAGTGGGCTCTAAAATTCGGTTGGATATGAAATAAATTGGGTGAGATTGGGTAGAGTGAAGAGAATTTAGACTTTGGGGACCGGATAAAGGGTTGTAGAGATGTGACAATTTTGATCTAAAGAGGTAAGGAATAGGTACCGACGAGACTAGTATCAAGAAGAGAGAAATTGTGGAGCAATAGAAGTAACTTAAATAGAAATGAGACATAATATCTGGTTATTTTTGGTATTTTTTTTACTGTTTCTATGATCATTTCTTATATTCTTGACCTTTGAATATACATTATGATTTTATATAAGATACCTAAATTAAATATAATTTAGATACTAAAATGGTACTCTTTTTTTAAAACTTTTTTCACATGACTATTATAAATGATTTATTAAATTTTATTATTATTTTAAATGTAAATGTAATCCCGTGCATAACCCACACTAATCCCGTGCATAGCTCGTGCATGGCGCGTGCATCGCGCGGGTGCGAATTCTAGTTTATCCACTATTGTACCGAAAGTTCTGAGATTCGATAATTTGGATACATATTCATGATAGCAAATTTCGTTGTTGAAAAATCCAAGTATCTCCAGTTGCTTGCTCAACCGCAGCTTAGGCTGATGGTGGCCCCATTAGAACAAAAGATAAAGATATCTCAAGCATCCCAATTTCCATAGCACGTTTGGTATCCTACAACGACTACTACCAGATAAATTGAGAGTTTCCAAGGTCTTTAAATTGCCCAAGGAACATGGCATGTTTGTATGCTGACACCTCAATCTCAAACATCCCAGATAGATAAGATTAGCTATATATCTCAGCGATGATTTGAGATAAAAACTTCGGGAGGCCGTATCGGAGTCAAAAATTGCCAAAACTCTAAGCATCTTCAAATTGTTGATTTGGGACATTATTCTTACCCCGGAAAAATATTTCCTATCAAATTCCAAAAGATCACATAGGAATGAGCGAAGATGCTTAGTTCGTTCTTTTGGCAGAAGGATGCATTCAGAGATATCCTGTGGAAGCAAGCGAAGGACTAAACCATACTGTGCTGCTTCGATTGCAGGAGGAGAATCTGGTGAACTAATTAGATCGACCACCACATACAAATTCTCCTCTTTTGCCTTGGCCAAGCATAGATCTCTCATGAGATCATGAAGCCGATATGACCTCAACCTTGTTACTGCACGCTTCCCTTCACATGAACTTTAATCTCAACCATGCATCTTTTTGCCAATTCTTCCAGGTAATGCTCTGTGACATACATCATTGGTTCTTGATTCAATCTATCATTCTCAAATGTCATACCTTCTCCTGTCCACATCTGATATAAACTCTCTGCGTCAATGTCGAAATCTTCTTTGAATTTACCCAAGTAAAGGAAGCATGGTTTTAGTTGCCAAGGGAGGTCAAAGTAATTGTAGGCTAAAATCTTTGGCACCTCTCCTTCTTTTCCAATTTTGTCTCCCCTAGCCAAATAGGATTTGATATTCTCATAAACTGTATTCCATTCCCTAATGCTTTTGGTTCTAAGAATTCTTCCCAGAGCCACCACAGCCAATGGAAGACTCCTACAATTTTTCAACATTTTCTTTCCTAACTCTTCCATCTTGTCCAAATCTTCACGACCTGTGTAGCATTAAACAAAACTAATTTAATATCAACAATGACACATCTATCATTCATTTCTCATATAATCCTTGGTTCAATCATAGTAGATCTTCCATAATGAGAAAAAAGTATCATGGTCCTTATTCACCTATACGAATACCTTAACAGACTGTTAACTGAACAAGTCGCTCAACTCAAGCACTTGAGACATATCAATAGTCTTTGGAAAAGGCTATCCTAGGAGACATGATAGTCTTTTTTTTTTTCTTTTTGTTAAATCTTCTGGATTGTATGAATCTGGGAAAAAAAGGAAAGATAAACTTGTTTAAGTAAATGGTAATCCCATTGTAGTATTTCAATTGCCATGTGTGTGTCTATATATATATATATATATAAAGAGGAAAATTTTTACCTTCACCATTGCTTTCCCTCAATGATTTCATTTGTATTAGCTCCCAACTTTCTTCATTGGTCAAAAAACATAGTTCATGTTCATAACCATTTGGACCAACATATGCTGCCTCTTCTCTGTTATGGGTTGTGAGCAAAATTTTGGTTCCATGCTCTGAAATTGGGATCGCATCTTTTAGGCAATCCCAAACATCTATTGACCAAATGTTGTCGAGGACTATCAAACATCTCCTACCTCGCAAGTGCTGTTGAAGTAGCCTTGCTAGCTCATCCTATTTGCTCATTATAATCAGATCCCTTTGTTCGGGAATAAGTTTGAGTAAAATGCTTTGCAAGAGATCTTTTGGTTCACATTGTTGTGACACACAAACCCAAGCAAAACCTTCAAAATAATGATTCAATCTTCTATGGTGATATACCTTTCTAGCAAGAGTGGTTTTGCCTTTACCTCCCATGCTGATGCTGATAATCGAAGCGACAATTATTTTGTGCTGTGTAGTTCCACTCTCATTTAGCAAATATTTAAGCAGTACCTCGACATCATTACCCAGTCCAACCACATCCTCTTCAGTCCCAAAGGAGTAAGTCTGCCTGAATTGTTGCTTCCTGGATAGACCACTCAATTCTCCTTTCTCCATTCTTGCCATTACATGCCCATACTCGCCAAAATTTTTGGTGAGATTGAGATCCTAATTCTGATACTTTGAATATCTACACCCAAATCATGAAGGGTATAAACTTCTGTGGTGGTACAAGCAATCCTCTTTAGAGTATTTGTAAACCTTCTATTGCTTCGGATTGAAGCCCTCGAAGCATAATCTTCAATCAAGTCACTTGCTTCATAAGCAACAGCTCTAAACTCAGGAACCCACTGCTATATAGTGTCCCTTGCAGTTTGTTTTGTGTCTGCAGATATTACGAACACTTGTATCTGTTTGAGATCATCACGAAGGAGTCTAACTTGCTCGTTAATGCCTTGTAAAAAGTTTCCTTCTTCAATAAGCTATTTACCTATATTCTCTACTGCAAATAGAGCTGTTATTCGAAGTGCTGGAGTTAGGTCAACTGCTCGTTTATTTGAGTAAACGAGTCGAGCTCGAGCTCGAAAAATACCCGTATCATTAACGAGTCGAGCCAAGTTCGGCTCGATAGTGGCTCGATAGGCTCGACTTTGAGGGGCTCGATAGTGGCTCAATAAGCTCGGCTTGATAGTGGCTCGATAGTGGCTCGATAGGCTCGAATTTGTTATTTTAGTCTTTAATTGTAAAAAAGAGAATCTGACAATGATTTTTTCAACTGTCAATATAAAGTCAAGCTAGTATTAGTGAATCCCTTTTCATCTAGTAGGGGTATAATTGATTCCATTTATTTTCGAAGCACATCACTAACACCAGTTCATTCCAATGATAATTGTATATGTTGTTCGTATCCAATGATCAATTGCATATATTGTTCATTCCAAACTGTGAATTTCATTTAACTCCAGTTTTAAGTCATTAATAATTGAACATTCTTAGGTTCCGTTTATTGTCAAGTAAACAATTTTATAGTTACAAGTTGTTGAACATTAAAGTGACTGAGAATTGGGGAGAACCTTATGGACTAATGAAGAATATATGAATCATTGGCTAACTTAATACATGAAAGATAGTGCCATAGCAACTAAATTTAATTGGAGAATTGTTATAGAGTTTATTTAACTAAAGAATTGTTATAGAGTTTAAATCGAGTCGAGTTTAATTTAGAGTTTATTTTGTTAATTTAGAGTTCATTTTGTTAATCGAATCGAGCTCGAGCTCGAGTTTAACGAGTCGAGCCTTAACTGAGCCGAGTCGAGCCTTAACGAGTCGAGTCTTAACGAGCCTTACGAGCCTTAATGAGCCGAGCCGAGCTCAATTTTTAGCTCGATAACGTTATCGTGCTCGCTCGAGCCAGCTCGATAACATTATCGAGCGAGCTCGAACTTCAAGAGCTCGGGCTCGGCTCGGCTCGATAACAGCTCTAACTGCAAAGGACGGGATTGCTTCTAACAATGAGATTGATGCAAATTTTTTGTAATTGATAGAATTCACTAGCAAAAGATGATGCTTCTACTCTTACATAGAAAGGGAAGCAATTTATCTGAGTGAGATATTAACAAATGTTAGAAGATGTGAATGAAGTAAAAATACACTGTATATGAAGTAAAAGGATTTAATGTTAGAAAATGTTAAAAAAAATACACTGTAACGATTTAATATTTATGAAGTAAAAGGATGATTAGAAAATGTGTTCATAAAAAATGTAAAATTTTTTTAGAAAAATTACATTTCAAACAAGGCTGTAATAACTTAAAGGCCCAAAAAACTCATTAAAAACTCTTTTCATTAGGCATATTTAAGACTTACCGAAGATTCTCTCTATTTATAAGTGACAAAGAAAAGAGCTCCCTTGTAAAACAACCAATGAGGGACAAAGCCACGCTCAACAATAACTATCACCTCTATAGTAGAAGAAAGGGACACAATACTGTCCATACTCAACAATGTCTATCACCTCTATATAATAGAAGAAGGGGACATAATACCTACTACAGAAGTAGGATTGGTAGACTTATCTAAACCTTTCATTTTTGTGTGGTGATGACAAATTTCGTTCTTTTGAGTTGGAGCCATGTCTCTTTTTCTGTTATACTTAGTACTTTTAATGAGTCTAATAATCTTGCAAAATCTTCTCGAAGATAAACATATTCAGAAGTAAACCTAATTTAGTGCAATCTTACTTTTCATTTCAAGACTGAAGTTTGGAACTAGTTTATCTGAAGGCAAGAAACCATGGACATGTAATCTGTAAATAAAGACAACTTTTGTCATTTTTAAATTTTTTGGCCCCCTCTACAAAAAGGGGAAAAAAAATTCTTTGGCTTTGCATATAAACATCATCTCGCATTATTGCTAGTCCAATGCCAAAAAAAAAAAGTCAGAATAAGACTAAAATCTATAATCAAATATAGTGCTTTGTATATCTTAAATATTGTAAAATATTTAACTATTAACAACTAAAAAGCTTGATGACAATATATGAAACTTACAGAAACAGTATTGATAAATGATGCGAAAAGAAAATTGACAGATTATTTTGTGAAATACTTTTGCATGAAATATATCAAATGAATGAAAAGAAAAGAATAAGAAAATAAAAAATAATGTCATTCTCTCACATAGTTATTAAACCCACTGGGAGAGGAACTCGACTAAAAAAGGTCGGTCAAGAGGTCATTAGTTCAATCAGTAGGTATGTAGTTGGACCGGTGGGTCACTAAATATATTTAAATATTATAGCTCGTAATTTTTTATATAGGGTATATGATATAAATTATAATACATTATGCCATAGCAAATGCTCATTTAATTTAATTTGCTATATAATGATTAATTCATATAAGAATTAGCAAAACATAAATTTAATTACTTATCCACCAAACTCCAAGTGTAAAATTTGATGATGTCTAGTGTAATTATCTAGCTTATTTATGAATTTTAAGTGCAAAAGATTATTAAGAACAATATTTGTTTTTAAAATGAATTGTGTAATATATTATTTTTGAAATCTGTTTCATAACTTACAAAATTTGGGGGTCATAAGATTTATAAAAGATTCCAAATAAGTTTGTTTTAGAGAATTAGAAAAAGAGTAAAGATAGAATTGTCAAAACATTCATATTATATAAGAAGGTTTATTAACTAATGAATTGTAATGTAAATAGAGTTCAGATTCGAATTCCATCACAATTTCAGATCAAATTGTATTAGTGTCTATAATTGATTTCTTCTGTATAATACTAATCAATAGGGCCTCATTGGTAATAAATTAAACACATGCACTAAAATGCAAAAGCTTCTTATTCCACAACAATAAAGGCACTTATGGTTTGGTGGTAAGTGTATAATACATGTATGCATAGGTTGGAAGTTTGAATCCATGCAAGACTCCAATAAAATTTTTACCACAAAACCCAATTCGTTTACAAAATGGGCCGGTTACTGGTGTAATCTAGTTCAACCAATGGGGCGATAGGTTTCTTGGTCGAACGATCTAATTTAAGACTCAGCCCGACCCTATGACCAGTTCATTGGGTTGATCGATTCGACCATCGGGAGGATATTTTCTCATCCTATTTATGCTTTACATGCATGGTGGTTGTGTGTTGTAAAGTTAATCATAATACATAAAGGCCCCAATTGTTTATTGGTCCACCTATATTATGTCTTGGAGTTTACTCCATCATTTGGACCCAAATCCCGTTGTTGTTGGATACACACTCCACACTCCCCGGCTTCAAGAGCGCCTCCCCCCCCTCCCCCGGGGGCGGGTGTCCAAGTTTCTAGAAAGGGTAGTTCAAGTCCGAGTAAATTCATTTGGTAGTTCAATACTAAAGTACCCTTTTGGCCTTTTTAGATTGTAATTTTCTAGGAAAAAAAATTTACATTTTCTATAATATTCAACTAACTTTCTATTTTACATACATCATAGTTTTAAAAGTATTACAATAATTTTCTCTAAAAACTCTTAAAAAATTGCAATCCAAACATAACTTTAATCTTCTAAGGAAACAACATTCTTTTTCCTTTTTTTTTTGGTAAGTAGGAGGTTTCAAATGCCAAACCTCTCATTTACACTTTCTCTCCCTGTACCGCTTAACCCATCGCTTAAAGAAACCACTTTCATATATTATAAAGTATTATGATCATGTCACTCCACCAATCGCTTCAAAAAAGGATAAAAGGTTCATTCACCTGAAAGACACTCAGCTGATGGCTAATTTCTATATGGATTCTTGGGGCATTCACCAAAATAATTTGATCCTTGAGCAATTCTTTTTTTGAGTTATTATTTATTGTTTAATCATTAATGTCCTGACATTTGTAAAAATTCTTTCAGAGTTTAAACCCTTTTTTCTTTAACAAGATTAAAAGCAGCATATAATGATCGGAGTAATACACAGCTATATAATACTATGCTATAAACTTACAAATAATGGAAGAAGAAATTAGAAATTCACATATAGAGATGTTTTAACCCGGGATCTCTTGCGTCTGTAGCTTTATACTCTAATTGCTAGATCAAAGTCTCATGGCATAGTGGCCAAGATAAGCATGACTAATTATGTGGCTTTGCAGTGAAGGACCAAAAGGATTAAAGTAATTTATCTTGCTTCAAAATCAAATCCAAAGTTGGATGAAGTTTTATGACAACATGATATCTACTCAAAAATGTTTTCGGACCAAAACATGAGAATACAACAATAACAACTAATTAAGTAAAACGTACAGCAATGCACTGGGAAATCTTTGGCAAATTCAGTGCACAAAAGCGAATTGACATTCCCAAAGCACTGCTAATTCAGCCAGGCAAATGCAGAATTGACAAGGATGTAATAAAGAATCCATCAAGTACTGCTGCAAACAGCCTCTCAATATTGTCTTGTTTGATTTTAACACTTGGAAGAGCTACTTCTTTCCCAAGCTCATCACCTTCAATGCCACCTTGTCGGTGGCTCCAGGCTGGCTCCAATAGCGAATTACTAAAGCCCCTCTCCTTCTTCTTCTTTTTTTTTTTTTTTTTTAACCACTCTTTGTGGTAAAGTGTTCACGGCAGTTATGATCTAATTCAAATTCACCAATTGGTTTAGTCAATTGAGGCCCCATATTTATATATACGGCATTTTAGCTAGTTGATTATGCCCAAATAATTTGAGAATATATTCTATCACATGATTATCTACTTCAAAGTGTATTTTTCACCTAAATTAATATTTGTATCTGTAAACTACATAACTTTCCATGGAAGATAGGACCCAGGTCAAACGTAAAACTGTGAATTTAGAAGTTAAAATCCCCTCCTGATTGTTATTTTCTGAAATTTTTGTAGAAAAATATATTGTATTGATTTGATGTGTGTGAAATTAAATAACAATTGAAAAATGTGTTCACAGAAAATGTAAAAATATTTGAGTTAATTTTATGGATAACTTTTTTATACACTGTCAGTGTATAAGTTTTCATACACTAGCAGGTTTGGATTATGCCACATAATACAAATTTGAATTTGAAATTTAAATCATGCACATGTGGCATGCATCCAAAGCTGCTAGTGTAAAAAAAACACTACACTGACATTGTATAAAAAGTTAATCCTAATTTTATATACATTATAAATATATATACAATCCACTGCTCTAAATTAGGCAAACTTTCAATGTGACAGCCCCACTTCCCCCTAAGGCTAACCAAAGGGTTGGCCTCGGACTCCAGACTCAAGCATTCAAAATACTAACTCTAAAGGATAATTCTAAAATTCATATCAAAAGTGAAAATGGAGATCAGAAAGTAATATCTAATCTTAAAGTACAACCATTAACTCAAAAAGCACTTAAAGCCTCGAGCCATAGTCTAATACATTCCCATGAGTTCAAAATATACAAAACCAAAGAATATACAATCCATTCTTCCATACTGGACAAAACCAAAATCAAGATCTAGACCTATCTAGGTCTCGATTCTCGCCACCAAGGAAAAACATAGGGAACGGGTGAGTTAAAAGCTCGTGAATTTCCAAAGATCATGCAGGGCATAAACGGATAAATGACATATTTAAAACAATTAAAGTAAACACAAAACACAGAGTAGGATCGGAGCTCAGAGTTGGTCCACTTCAGACGCTCAATTCATTAGTCGACACTCCGACTTTCCAATCCATGTAGACGACTCTTTACTACCATATCCTTCCACCGAACATCCCCTTTTACTAGACCCGCAATCCTAACACTTAACACTTACTACTCAAGGGACGCGGCCAAGAGTAGTTTTATAAACACTTTATACACACTTTCTCAACTAGTGTGTATATATTCATGCAAAACAAATAGGTCACCTACTCTACTTAAAAGAGGGCAATAAAGTATACCCTCCTTAAGTGAGTGGTTTAATACTTTCAAAATTCACGTATTTAACACATTCACGCAAAGACACTCAATTAAAGCGATTAACATGCATTGGAAACTCACCAACAAAGTAGGACTCGGAGTTCAAGTTTTGATCCCTTTGCAATTCAGCACCACTCCCTAAAATAAGTAAAGAACAATGGAAATAAGTTTTCTAGTTCATCAATCAACTCTCGTTCAAGAAAAAGTAAGTTCGATAAACTTCCAATTTGAGCAGAAATCTTTGAAAAATCATAACTTGAGTTGTATAAGTCCAAATTTCACAAGGTTGGTACCGTTAGAAACCTCATTTAAAGTTCTAAAATTTGAAGAAGGCACCATGATAAAATTCTGGACAAAAACTGCCCAGATTTTCGTGTTAAGTTTGGCTACAGTGAAAAACAGAACAACTCAGGCTGGTTTTCCAGCTCACTTTGGAAATTCGCCAAAAATTGTAAGAAATGAATTGGCCTCTGAAATTTACACATTTTAAATCCCTATATATCTAGTTTCAAATGCCACCAACAGAATTTGATTCTGACTCTCGAGTAAGAAATTATAACTGTCCAAACAGGGCAGGTTCAAAATTCTGCTTTTTCTGAGATTCCAGATTTGCAGGGCAATTTTTAAGCCTCAATTGAGGGACGAATTCTTACTCAAAAATCCCCAAATTTGGTACACTAACTCCACCATATATAGATTATGTCCATACCAAAATTTAACCAAAAAGTCTCATGGGAAGACAGTGTTTTTAACGCCCAAAGTGGACTCGGCAAACTCAATTCAAACCTGCGAATTTTTTGATCTTCTTCTTCTCATCACCTCTAACATATCTAAACTACCACCAAATGACCCCATTTTCGAAACCAAGAGAGTATTAACCTTCCTAGACCTAATGATGGTCAAAAATGATGGAAGCTTTTATCAATTTTTGGCACTAAAACAGCCCAAGAATTTTGGACAGCATGCCTCTTCAATTTTCCAGATTTTGGTTCCAACTTAACAACTATTATTGCAACAACTTTTGAAGGGCTTTTTGTGGGAAAATTTAACATCTTAAACCTCACCATTTAAGCATTAAAGTTCAGCCCCTAAACCTACAAAAATGCAGCCACGAAATTAAGGAAAAATCAGCAAATTTCAACCCCCAAATTCACTCCTCCTTCTCGGTTTTCCTTGAGGTTTTTCTTCCAACTCTCAAACCTACAAATTCCAACATACCAATACACATTTCATCATTTAACATGCTAGTAAACAAATTCACATATTTTGTGGGAATTCCAAGAGCCCACACATCAACCATCAACAACAAATGCAATCTTAAAGAAGCTTAGTAACTTGAAATTCCAAACCAACACAAGTCAAGGTTCTAGGAACCCATCAACATCTCAATCCTAATTTCATGCTTGAAATTGTAAGAAATGGACAAAGGTGAGAGCTTTGAGGGTTTACCTCTTCCAAGAAGTGAGCCAAAAACACCCAAAAAATCCTAACTTTAACCACCAAAAACTTCCTCCTCAAAGTCCTTCACCAAAGCTTCAAGCTTGGGCTAAGTTAGTGGCAAGATTATGGTTGATTTTGGAAGTGAATTGGAAGAAGAAAATGATGAAAATTCTAAGGGAAGAGAGAAGGGAGAGAGTCGGCCAACTAGAGAGAGAAAAGTGATGATTTTTGAGGTAATTTTAGTGAATAAATGGAAGGAAATGAAGACAAAACTTAAAGCCCAATTTTAAGGGTCCAAAGTCCAACTTGGAATAGTAATTTTGCTAGCAAATTTGGAGGGAAAAATAATTAGCTCTCTTAACTGCAAATTAAGGAGTAATCTCGGCTAAGAGGGGGAGACGAAGAGGAAAAATTAAAACGAATTGAAGGAAATTAAATGGATAAACAATCGCAGGTTTAGAATCCTAGTTTTTGGGATATTGGTCCAACTAGGTTTTACAGTTTCAAAACCCTACTTAATAATTCACTTCTAGTACCTGGATTGTATTCTTAACCTACGAGTGATCATCCTTACACCCCATCGCTACTTCACTCACTGCCCGAATTTTTACCTCAAAAAACGTGTTTTCCCATTTTCTCACTAATTAACGCAAAAAGGACGAATTTTAGAATAAAATAAACGGAATGTTGAAAATTAATGAGGAAATAAGTGTGAAATAAAATTGGGTCACCCAAAAATGAAGTTAAATTTCCATTTAAATTTTCTGAAAGAAAATATGTTTGGTTACGACATTAAAATAATCAAACGAATTAATGATAACATTAACAATATTTAAAATAATAAATTTTGAAGCACTCACATTCAAGAATGAGATGTTTTAGTTGGGGGAAATCCCATTGAGTGGCAAATCGTTTGTTGGCCCAGAAAAGAATCTGGCCCAAGTTCCAGTTTGGAAGCCTCTTCCATTGAGTCCTCCTCAACTTCAGTCCGAACCAGCTTTAATTCAGTAAGACCCGCAAGGTGACGAAACATATGGGATGGGTAACCTCCCGCACAAACAATGCCTGATCTTCATGAACATTCCTACTAAACAACAGTACAACACCCCTGAAAGAATATCCAAACCCCTGCTATTGCTGCTCGAGTCGATTCGGCCTAAATTACAGCCCGAGATTTCAAGTGAGCAAATGCGCATGCAGTCCAAGTTTGATATATGACTGATGATGTCCTCCAGGTCCTCAAGATTTTCAGAAACTTCTGCTTTGAAAGCTCTGAGATTCGATAATTTGCATACGTCTTTAGCATAGCAAAATTTGTTATCGAATGATTCAAGCATCTCCAGCTGCTTTAGTAGTATCAGCCTTACAGTAGAAAGGGGACAAGTACCACTCATCTAAGCTTTCATTTTTGCGTGGGGATGACAAATTTTGTTCTTTCAAGTTGAAGCCATGGCTCCATTTCTTTTATAATTAGTACACAAATGATCCTAATAGTGTCACAAAATCTCCTTAAAGATAAACATATTCAAAAGAAAACCTTATTAAGTGCAATCTTAATTTTTATTTTACGACTGAAGTCTGGAAACTAATTTTTATCTGAAGACAAGAAACTAAGGACATGTTATTGGTATAGAGAGACAAATTTTACTTTTTTACCCTCTCTACAAATATGGAACAAACAAAAGAAAAGATCTTTGGCTTTGCATGTAAACATCATCTCGCATTATTGCTACTCCAATGAAAGAAAAAAAATCAAATTAAAACTAAAATCTATAATTGATTATAGCTCTTTGTATCTCTTAAAATTTGTAAAATATTTAATTATTAACAACTAAAAAGTTTCATGAAAATGGATGAAAATTACCAGAACAGTATTGCTAAATGATGTGAGAGAAAATTGAAAGATTATTCTGTGAAATACAATTGTCATGAAATATATCAAATGAAGCAAAAGAAAAGAATTAGAAAATAAAAAATGAGGTCATTTTCTCATCCTATGTTTACTTTCTTTTATAGGGCGTAACCCCGAGGAGCCCTTCTAAAATTCTCGATGGCCTAGGCCAAACCCAAGCCATTAGGGGGTTTGGAAATAGTTTACTTGCATATTCATTGCGCTTTATAGAATTAATCCTATTTATACTTTACTTGGATATTCATTGTGTTTTGCAAAGTTAATCATAATACAGAAAGACTCTCATTGTTTTCCCGATGAGTCCATCTAAAACGGGCCTTGATTTTCAGTCCATCATCTGACCCCCAATCTGGCTACTGTTAGACACATACTCCCCAATTCGAGCCCCTTGCCAAGTCCAAGATGATTAACATATGTTGCCGTCTTTAATGCTTTGTTTTGTACACGTTACTTCTACTGCTGTATATTTATTTTATCATAAACTGTTATTTCTTTTTCCATTTCTACAGTTTAAGGCTAAGAAATGCTAATAGTGAAATTGCTCTTTTTTTTTTGGCTCATACTTTTCAAGTTCTTTGTTTCCTCTCCGTCTCATTCCTAAATGGAGGTATTATTCACTTATTTTATTTGTTCATTAGTATTTATTGCTATATTTCTTTGTTGCTGTTAAATACCAAATGCATGCTTCCTTAATTGTTGCATTGCTCTACAAGTTGGTTCTGATTTTTTCCCTACCTAAAGTTTTTTATTAGTTGTCTGCTTTTTTGGTTATCCATTGCATTTATCCTATTTTAACCCAAGAGGAAATTCTAAAAGTGTGATGGAAAAAAAAAAGTTTCTACAAGAGGGGTTGTTTGCATAAGAGTTTCTGAGATTGTGATTTTCGCATTTGGCAAATGCGAGTTCCATTGGTCTCGCATTTACCAAATGCGAGTTCAGTGGAAAATGGCAAATAAAAAAAAAGAAAATGAAATGAAGAACTCGCATTCACGGAATGCGAGTTCTTAGAAATAAATTAAAAAAAAGAAAATGATTAGAACTCGCATTCATTCTCTTAAATATCGTAAATTGCATTCACTGAATGGTTGAAGTTTACTTCAATTTAAAAAAAAAAAGTAATTTGAACTGCAGTTGAAACTCGCATTTGAAATAAAAAAATAATTTTTTTGAAGTTGTATTCTAAGAAGGCGTGTTTACTTTCCAAATTCTCATTGCCTGAATGCGACTTCACTTATAAGTAAAATTTATAAAAAAAAGTAAATTTTTTGAAATCGCATTAGAATAAGAGCATGCCGGACCAGAAGACTCCAACCATTTTGGACGTGCCCACGTCTAGAAGGATAGCTGGTTTTGCAAAAAGAAATGTCTCCGTTTTTCATTCCGATTATTACAATGATTATTAATTTTGTTTTCTTTCTCTTTGTAGTTTAAGGAAATACTTGATTGTTAAAAAAAAATTGAATTTTTTCCCCTCTTTATTTTTTCTTCTTTACTACTGATGATTGATTTGTTATGTAGTGAACATTGTGCGTAATCCCCAAACCCCAAACCCTAAACCTAATAAAACCGAAACCCTAAACCCTACAACCCTAAAGATTAGTAACCGTAATCCCGAAACCATAAACCCTAAAACGCCAACCCTAAACCCTAAACCCTAAACCGTCCTAACCAATGTTAATGTCAATTGGATTGGATAGTGCTAATCCATGGCATTAATGTTGGCTTAACAAAATTGTGGAGAGCAAGATGAGGAAGCTTACCCACTTTTCAGAGTTAGGCAGAAGTATCCCTAAAACCTGCAAGCGGGCAATTGTTTATAACCTTATAACATCATAACCCACAAGCGGGTTAACGTGTTACCAAAAATTCCTTAAATAATGGGAAACTAGTTACCAAACATCCTCTTAGGGCTGCAAACGAATCGAGCCGCTCGCTAGTCGGATCGACTAAAACTCACTGCCAGCAAACACAATTTTTTCAAACTCAAACATGAATATACTAAACTCGATAATTTTCAACTCTCCCCAATGAAAATACAAGATCATTTTGAGTTACTTATGCCATGTATAATAAACTCAATAACTTTCGATAACTTTCCAGAGTGAGTTTATTGCTAGTGAATCCGTTACATTATTGACTACAACTGCCATGTCCAATCCTGTATACAAAGGACTCTTAGAATCCTCTCAGAGTAGTAACTCTGCTTGGAAAATAATCAAAGTGATCTTTATCTCACAAATGCTGTTTCTAAGCTCATTGGCTTTGAATTTCTGCCTGTTTTGGTCCTAGGAAAGTACTGAGGAAAAAGAAAGTAATTCTTTTAGAAACAGATCTCCATGTTTGGTTGAAGTGGAAAGTCAAAGGAAAAAAATTCAAAGGAAATGGCTAGGGGAATTGGCTATTCATTTTAACTAAAATCAATTCCGTCACCAAAAGCAGAGGAAACGAAAGGAAAGAAGAGCTCAATGGGTCGACACGCGGATCCTCTTCCGGGTAGAATTATCATTCAGGCTTTTTTCCTGAAAGCTAGGTCCTCAACCCTTGTGTGATAATCTAGAACACTAGTTTTGATCGTCATCATCGACTGTTCCATCTCCCTAAATCAGTTGCTACTCCTTCTTCAGTTGGGGGTGTTCTCCTTCATCAGGACTTACATTTACATCCCCACAATGGGGCTGTCTGGTTGGGGGGAAAAAAAAAAAGACAATAGGAAATCCGGGTATGAGAAAGCACGGTTTGGATAGTTTGCTGGCAACCTGAATTCTCTCCTTTTCTGTGCTTGGAAGATATTGCTTTGTCGAGTCAAGTTCAAAATCGCAATGTTGTATCCGTGAATAATAGATTGATCTAAGTATAGAAGTTGTAGCTATAGTAAGAAGTACAGCTACAAGTTGGAAAATATAAAGATTGACTACATTCCTCCGTATACAATAATAGAGATCTCTTAATTTTCAATTGGAAGATGTCATATAACTAGAAATAGAATAATTAACAGAACCACGAACACTTTTAAGAATCCTATGGCCATCCCTCGTGATGTTCTCATTTGTTATGATGACACGCTCAGATATATGTGCAGCAATTTGATCATCCAATTTGGGGAGTCAACCCCAGAATTTCCTTCCAGAGTGAGTTTGATGCCGCTGAAATTGTTGGACTATTCACCGCAATTGCCATGTCCAATCTTGCATACAAAAGAGTCTTAGATTGTTCTCCAACTATAATAACTCAACTTGGAATATGATGAATGTGATTTTATTTTGCAAATGCTTTTTTCATGCTCATTGCCATTGAACGTTAGCCTTGCTTGTTTCAGATTCCTTAACAATATATCTCTCTGCTTTTCTGCGCATAGGAGATATTGCTTCGTGGGATCAACTTAAAAAACGTGATATTTTATCTGTAAATAATAGTAATAGATCATTTTCTTTTCTTTTTTTTTTCCCAAGGAACTCGCATTCAGAGAATGCGAGTTCAAAACTCGTTGCATTTGGGAAATGCGAGACCACTGGAACTCGCATTTTCCAAATGCGAAATTCACTGGCCTGAACCCTACACCCAAATCACCCTATTTGCAGAAAAAATTTAAAATTCACAACATTTTTAGAAATTTCTCTTTAACCCAATGATTTGTTCTAAGTTTAGCACGGTGATAATTCTAATAAATTGCATGAGAAAAAAATGGACGAAATCAGAAAAAGAGAAAAAAGCATGCAATATTATTAGACGAGGGAAAAGGAGCTTCGTCCTGCGAAAGAGTGCCAAGCATATCCCGAAAGAAAAATCAAAAAGTCTCTCTTCCTTCCTATTTTTCAACAAATGGAACAAGCCGCTAAACGCGGTGGTTTCTGTGCACCTGCTGTCCCTCAATTATTTCAATGCAGCTTAGATGGTACTCTCGACAGATATGTTATTCATTAAACAATTTTATTGATCCTCACATTTTGTAATTTGGTTCTACTGCTGATCCATAAGGTTTGCAGCAATCTGAGAACCTAAACACTGATCTATTTGTGATGACTCATGAATCAAATAAGCAACATACACGTAAGAGTTGATGTTGGTATTGAACTTATCAATCTATTGCGTCTCCTAAGTTACTGATTTGTTAATTATCTAATCTTATTATTGTTATGTACTCAGATAGCTCATCCAATGCTAGTTAGGGTGTCGCTGTTCTTATTTCAGAGCAATTATCGAAGTCTCAAACACTCCATTCTGCTTCTTCTTTGGTGTATCTTTTGACAAACTCATTTGTTGAATAAAATGTGTTATTATTTCTACGCCTCTAGCTTTTGTAGTATCTGCAATTAAAAATGCAAACAAATTAAAAGGCCAAACGTTTCAATTCTCTAGTTTTGAGAAAGGTGCCTCACTGTATTATTTGAAATCTGAAAACTGAAGCATGAAATCTGAAATTTGAAGTCTGAATTTATTAAGTGATTGAATTGTTAAATATTAAATCTAATACATTTAAATGTATATCACATTCAGTGATAAGTTAATAGATTATCACTTATTTTTGGGAGTAAATTTTGACTAACAGATTCAGTGCCACTTAATTAATTTAGATATTCTAATTTTGGTTATCAAACATATCTGAGTGTGTTAGGATCTGAATTCATTAAGTTTAAGTGCAAAATTGAATTATCAAACAGGGTCTAGTCTCATTGTATCATTTTTTTGATCTAATGTATATATTTTGCATTCATAATATACTGCAAATGCTAGGTTAGTTCAACTTTGTACCCTTAATTATATCCAAATTCTCACTTTAGTTCCTAAATTTCAAAATAGGATACTTTAATCCCTATATTATAAAATTTATCATATTGTTAATCCCTAAAATATAGTACCTATCATTTTAGTCCTAAAGGTATAAAATTTACCCTATTTAATCCCTAATGTACACCTACCAAGGTATAAGACTATCTCACTTCCTTAATTACGGAAGTTATTCAAGTGAGACAAATTTTACAATTTAAAGACAATGTGTCGCATTTTAAGAATTAGGGACTAAAATAAAAATCTGATTGTAGCTGAAGGGTGCAAAATGGAATTAACCCCAAATGTTACGAGGCAGGTTCTACTTCCTAGAGTAATAGAGTGTCAACTGTTTGCACAATGCTTGTGACCAAACTGCAGGTTTTTTATCGTTCAGGTTGTTTTCAAATATATTTTCTTTGATTTAAGTGATATAGTTTTTACTGTTTAAGTTGTTTCTATATATATCAGATGAATGGCAAATTTATAGACAATGCTACAATTTCTTATATGAGGCAATAGAAGAGTTCTCAGGTTGTAAAAGTATTATTTATGGTATCTTTATTACTTATATGAACTCATTTTATTTTATAAATACTAATGTACATTTCATACTCACATAAATTAATAGGTTTATTTTGCAAAATATTTTTGTCACTGTACGCTCAACGGAAATGAATAAGAATTCTACTCCAAGTACCGATGATAAACCTAAAGGCTCATTGTTTACCCTCCAGTTGCCTTTATGCTAAAAGTTTAATTTTACTTTTATGCTAAAAGTTTAATTTTACCTAAGACAAACAGCAACAACTTTATTAATAATACACACAAAAGCTTATGAGACAAACAACCAGAGCTCACCATCAACAGCTAAGAGCAACAAGCGGACTGTTCATCATAACATTTTCTTGACTCCAGACAGCAAGTTTCCTCCCACTCCAGCAAGTGAAACTCGATTAAGCATAACTTCCACACCAGGATGAAAATCATGTTGAACTCCAAAACATCCATGATTATAGTTCATCTACAAAACAAAACAAAACAACTAACATAAAATTTTTGTTGACTAAACCTCGAGCTGTCAGAACAACGACGAAGCTGAAAAAACAGAAGTAACTAGTTAAACCTTCAAGAAAATATAAACTTCAGTATAAAAATGCATACAATAGTAGAAGCATATATAAGCAAAAGGTAAAACCTCTTAGGACAACTAATCACTACTAAACAGAAAACTTAATGTACGCATGTGAACATTCTAACGCTAACAGCCATAATTATTTGCTCACAAGTGTAATATAAAATATACAAGTTCAAAATTGTCTGCTGGCCAACAATTATACATATATTAAATGATATATGAGACAAAGCAGCTAAACAACAAAACAGATCTGACTCCACAACACATATATAGATTGCATGGTTAGTAATTTAAAAATAAAAAAGGAAAACAAGACTATAAACAAATATAAAAAGAACAAGCAAATTGAATAAATGTAAAGTCTGCCACCTAAACTTATAAATTTATAACCAATAAAAAAATTGTCTCGCATCTTTCCCTATTTAACTTATATATTTAATTTTACCCAATTGTAATTCTCTGGCATCTTATAATTAACAATCCTTAATATATATATTTGGTTCTGTCCAATTAGTAATTCTAATAACAATCTTAATATTTCTCCATAATTGTCTATGGTAAATTCGTTCATCTTTAAGACAAAATTGATAACATTATTGCAAAAAAAAAAATTATAATAAACCTAAATCAAAAAGAATATCACCAAAGAAAATTCTGCCAATATTTTATCCTCCCAATCCTCTATAGCTAGCACCAGCCCCGCCAAAAGAATTCTAGTAATTGAGGATGCAATCAAAGTGCATCCTCACTAAACAAACGTGTCATATCATTTTGTACTACGACTTAAAGTAAATAGTCTTGATTGAATTAACACAAGCTCTTATTGTTAGTTTTGATATCAGTGAGACTTGAAGGCAACATGATCATTCTGTATCACCAAATTTAAACAGATTTTAAGTTTAATCTAAGATATTTGATTAAGGGTAATAAAAATAGATAGTATACATTTACACCTATTAGTATAAAAAATTCACTATGCTGAAAGTAGATAAAAGCTTAACCCTTTGATTAAATGGTGATGGTAATCTAAAACAATTACATGGGAGGCACAAATAGTTTGAATAGATAACAGGCATTATTTACGAGATAACTTTTTTATACAATGTCAGTGTATAATTTTTTTTTTTTTTTTACATCAGCAGGTTTGGAATCTGCCACGTAACACAAATTTAAATTTGAAATTCAAATCATGCACATATGACATGCATCCAAAACTGTTAGTGTAAAAAAATTACTACAGTATCAGTGTATCAGTGTATAAAAAGTTAATCCTTATTTATGCCATATAACATTTGGTCGATTAGTATATTATATAATGGTAACACATACTAATCCATTAAATTTAATTTATGAGAGATTGCATTAACCCATTTCATAGATGAGGAAATAACCAAAATCTTTTGATTTTACCTTACAAGATGGAACGCAATGCATTCAAATATAAACTTACTTCCCTCTTCATCAATTCCTTAATTAGTCATGGAAAAAGAATTGCATTAAATGATGTCTTAGATAAAGAAAAATAAATATTTGGAAGCTAAAACTAGAAAAAAAAATCTCATAGAGCAAGTAGTATGATCTCATTTCTTTCGCAAGAGGAAAAAAGGGATATAAAAAGCACAATAGTCATTACAAACACAAAAAGAAAGTATTGAATCATGTTGGTGAAGCTTGCCAAACTTGGTGATTAAAACTAGATGCCAAGAAAAAGGGAGTTCCAAGAATGGTGGATTGAAAATTGAAAAGACAAAAATTGGAGGAGGAAAAAGTAAGAGGAGAAAAAGAGTACCAGAAGATATCAATGGAAGGCACATGGCTTATTTTATCATAATCTTCTCCTTGTTGGCCGTTCTCTCTCCTAACTCTACTGTTGAATTCTCCAGGCATTCCCCAAAGAACTACCTCTTCTAGGGTAGTTAAGAATCTCAACCCATCTGGAATCATTTCCAATTTCGTACAATACTCAATCCGTAAACTTGAGAGCTTAGGCATGGCCCCTTCATCCACTTTCCACTGCTTTAATTCAGGCAAAGTATGAAGGCGGAGACGTTTTAGTTGGGGAAATCCCGTTGAGTGGCAAATCATTTCTTGGCCCACAAAAGAATCTTGCCCAAGTCCCAGTATTCTTAGGTTAGGAAGCTTCCCGAGCGCTCCCATTGGGTCTTCCTCAACTTCCGTCCTATCCAGATTTAATTCGGTAAGGCCCGCAGTGTCAGGAAACATATGGGATGGGTAATCCGGTAACTTCCTGCATAACCTGCTACGGATCACTAATTTATGTATATTCCTACTAAACAACATCTTTGAAAGAATAGCCAAACCCCTGCTATTGCTGCTTGAGCTGTTGGAATCGAATTGGCCAAAATCACAGCGGTCGATTATAAGTGAGCAAACGCGCATGCAATCCAAGTTTGATATATGATTGATGATGCTCTCTAGGTCCTCAAGATTTTTATACACTGTTGCCGTGAAAGCTCTGAGATTAGATGATTTGCATACGTCTTCAAGATAGCAAATTTTGTTGTCGAATGCTTCAAATATCTCCAACTGCTTGCTCAACCGCAGCTTAGGCTGAAGGTCCCACCACGAGTCCGGAAGCCAAAGATATCTCAAGTGTCCCAATTTCCAGAGCACGTTCGGTATTCTACAAACTTCACTACCACCTAAATCAAGAGTTTCCAAGTACTTTAAATTGCCCAAGGCATGTGGCAAGTATGTGAAATAACACGACAATCTCAAACATCTCAAATGGATAAGATCACCGACATATCTCAGAGGTAATTTGGGAAAACAACTTCGAGGGACCATATCAGAGCGTAAAATTGCCAAAACTCTAAGCATCTTCAAATTCCTGATTTGGGACATTATTCTAACCCCAGAAACATATCCCCAATCATCTTTCAAGGGATCACACGGGAATGAGCGAAGATGCTTACTTTGTTCTTTTGGCGGAAAGTGGTATTCAAAGATATCCCGTGCAAGCAAACGCAAGACTAAACCATATTGTGCTGCTTCAATTATAGGAGGAGAATCTGGTGGAGTAATTCGATCGACCAACTTGTACAAATTCTCCTCTTTTGCCTTGGCCAAGCATAGGTCTCTCATGAGATCATGAAGCCGACATGACTTCAACCTTGTTACTGCACGCTTCCCCTCCTCATGTACTTCAATATCAACCATGCATCTTTTTGCCAATTCTTCCAAGTAACGCTCTGCAACATCCATCATTGGTTCTTGCCCCATTCTATCATCCTCAAATATCATACCTTCTCCTATCCACATCTGATATAAAATCTCTACTCTAATGTTGGAATCTTCCCTGAATTTACCCAAGTAAAGGAAGCATGGTTTTAGTTGCCAAGGGAGGTCATAGTAACTGTAAGCTAAAATCTTTGGCACCTCTCCTTCTTTTCCAATTTTTTCTCCCCTAGCCAGATAGGATTTGATATTCTCATACACTGTATTCCATTCCCTAAGGCTTTTTTTAGTTCTGAGAATTCCACCCAGAACCACCACGGCCAATGGAAGACCCCCACATTTTTCCAACATTTTCTCTCCTAAATCTTTCATTTTGTCCAAATCTTCACAACCTGTGTAGCATTAAACAAAACTAATTTAATATCAACAACGCCGCATCTATAATTCATAAGCATCATGTTATCTTTCAACAACTATACAAAAACCTTAGCAGTCTGTTAATCGGTAAGTTTCCCAACCCAAAGACTTGAGACCTATCAGTAGTCTTGGAAAAAGGCTATTCTAAGGGACATGTTTTTTTTTTTTAAAATTAAAATCTACTGGATTTTACGAATCTGAAAATAAAAAAAGAAGATCAATTTGTTTAATTAAATGGTAATTATGTTTCCATTCTAGTATTTCTACTGTAGATTATCAGACTTTTGCATGAAATGAAGTTAATGTGAATAATGGGGAAAAATTTTACCTTCACCTCTTCTCTCCCTCAATGACTTCATCCATAGCAACTCCCAACTTTCTTCATCAGTCAAACAACGTAGTTTATGTTGATAACCATTTTGACCAACATATGCTGCCACGTCTTCATTACGAGTTGTGAGCAAAATTTTGGATCCATGCTCTGAAATTGGGATTGCATGTTTTAGGCAATCCCATGCTTCTGCTGACCACATGTCGTCAAGGGTTATCAAACATCTCCTATTTTGCAAGTGCTGGTGAAGTTGCTTTGATAGCTTATCTTCTCCAGTCGTCATAATCTGATTGCTTTGTTCAGGAATAAGCTTGAGTAGAATGCGTTGCAAGAGATCCTTTGATTGCCACTGTTGTGACACACAAACCCAAGCAAAACCTTCAAAATAATCCTTCAATTTTCCATGGTGATATACCTTTCTAGCAAGAGTAGTTTTGCCTATACCTCCCATGCCAAAAATCGAAACCACACTTACTTTGTGCTCTATTTCACCCTTATTCAGCAAATATTCAACCAGCACATTAACATCATTAGGCAATTCAACCACATCCTCCTTAGGCTCAAAGGAGTAAGTCTGCCTTAATTGTTGCTGCCTGGATGGAGCACTTGACTCTCCTTCATCCCTTCTAGTCATTACATTTACATACCGGCCAAAATTTTTGTTGAGATTAGAGATCCTAGTTCTAAGACTTTGAATCTCTAAACCCAAATCATGAAGGGCATAACCTTCTCTGGTGATACAAGCAATCCTCTTTAGAGTACTTGTAAACCCTCTGTTGCTTGAAATTGAAACCCGCAAAGCATAATCTTCAACCAAATCACTTGCTTCATAAGCAACTGTTTTAAATTCCGAAACCCACTGTTGTATAGTGTCCCTTGTAGTCTGATTCGTATCTGCATACCTTAAGAACATTTGTATCCATTTGAGATCATCACGAAGGAGCGTAACTTGCTCATGAATGCCTCGTAGAAAGTTTCCTTCTTCAGTAAGCAATTTACCTATATTGTGTACTGTGGAGGATAGGATTGAGGATAGGATTGCTTCTGTCATGTTGGATGAGATTGATGTATATTTTTTTTGTAATGGATGGAATTCACTAGCATGAGATAAAGATGATATTTTTACTTCTACGCAGTGAAGCAAGCAATTTATCCAACTTAGATATTCGCACTTAAGGTCCCTGCCTGAGGTGTTGGTTCAATCCCCCAACCAACATCAGTTTTGCCAAGAAAATTCCTAACTTCTGAATCAAATTCAGTGGGTGCCCTACTGGTCCAATGATGATTTAGTTCCCCTAATCTCTAATGATCCAGATGAGTCTATTCCCCTTCCCCGTAATGTAGGAGTAAGTATAGTTTATTGGATTTGTTTGCTATCGAATTTGTCCATCGTAAAAGGTCTTATGAATTTTCTAGGAGCTGGCCAGCTAGTTCCGTCCACATTCCACCCACACTGTGCTGGCCAGCTCGTTTCGTCCGCACAATACGGTGCATTATTTCGTTCCGTCCCCACACGGTGCATGAAACCAAAAGCTCTATCGACATACGGACATGAAAAATGGAATCAAACAGAGACATGAAAGCAAAAGCTCAATGGACGTGAAAGCAAAAGCACTATAAAAGCAAAAGCTGTATGAACATGAAAGCAAAAGCA
Source organism: Gardenia jasminoides (assembly GCA_013103745.1). NCBI lineage: Eukaryota > Viridiplantae > Streptophyta > Magnoliopsida > Gentianales > Rubiaceae > Gardenia > Gardenia jasminoides. Next base: position 20,159,934 of record CM023105.1, read on the forward strand.
AGGGGTTGGCCCTGTGAGTCTTCGCCTGTCAAATTCAGAGTTCCAATTTTATCAGTATTCTTAGACCCAAAAGAATCTATTGCTAAATATGAGGATGTGTTTGGTAAAATTAAAATTTGAAGACTGAAGTCTTAAATCTGAAATCTGAAGTTTGAATTCATTAAGTTATTGAATTGTTAAATACTAAATCTAATACATTTGAATGATTACATCAATAATAAGTGAATAACTTATCACTTATTTTTAGAAACAAGTTTTACTTAAAAAATTCAGTGCCATTTAATTCATCCAGATGTCCTATTTTCGGTTATCAAAAAGTCTAAACGTGTTAAGATCTGAATAAATTAAGTTTAAATGTTGAATTGGGTTATCAGACAGGGCTTAAGTCCAAAATATTTTAAAGGGTGCGTTTGATAAAACTGAAATCTGAAAGCTGAAAATTGAAAACTGAAATCTGATATTTGAAGTCTGAATTTATTAAGTGATTGAATTGTTAAATATTAGATCTAATATATTTAAATGTATATTACATTCAGTGATAAGTGAAAAGCTCATCATTTATTTTTGGGAGCAAGTTTTACCTAAAAGATTCAGTGCCACTTAATTAATTCAAATGTTTTATTTTTTCGTTATCAAATGCATCTAAACAGTTAAGATCTGAACCCATTAAATTTAAGTGCTGAATTGGATTATCAAACAGGATTACTGCAAAAGCAGGATTGGCAGACTTATGTAAGCTTTCATTTTTGCGTGGGGATGACAATTTTCGTTCTTTTGAGTTGAGGCCATGTCTCCTGTTCTTTTGTAGTTAGTACACAAATGATCCATAGAGTGTCAGAAAATCTTCGCAAAGATAAACGTATTCAGAAAACCTTATTAAGTGCAATGTTAATTTTCATTTTACAACTTAAATTCAGAAACTGATTTTATCTGAAGACAAGAAGCTATGGATGTGTTATTGGTATAGAGATACAAATTTTACTTTCTCTCCCCCTCTACAAAAAGGAAACAAACAAAAGAAAAAGTTTTCGGCTTTGCATATAAGCATCATCTGGCATTATTGCTACTCCAATGCAACAAAAAGGTCAATTAGAGCTAAAATCTATAACTAATTATAGCTTTTTTATATCTTAAAAATTGTAAACCATTTAACTATAATAGATGAGAATTACCAGACCTGTATTGCTAAATGATGCGAGAGAAAATTGAAACATTATTTTGTGAAATACTATTGTCATGAAATATATCAAATAAAGGGAAAGAAAAGAATCAGAAATAAAAAATGGGGTCATTTTCTCACCCAATTTGTACTTTTTTTTTATATGATTTACCCCGGAGGGAGTCCTTTCAGAAATTCTCGATAGCCTAGGCCAAACCCAAGACAAAGAGGGGTTTGGAAATAGTTTAATTGCAGAGTCATTGTGTTTTTAAAGTTATTCCTATTTATACTTTACTTCCATAGTCATTTGTTTTGTAAAGTTAATCATAATACATAAAGACCCTAATTGTTTTCCCGACCAGTCCACCTAAATCGGGTCTTGGATTTTACTCCATCACCCGAACCCGAATCTGGTTGTTTTAAGAGACACACTCCCCAGCTCGAGTCCGTTGCCAAGTCAAAGTGTTCTAGAAAGATAGCTCATGTCTGAGTAAAATTTAAAAGTCCATTTGGATTGCAAATTTTCTCGAAAAAATTGGTACGTTTTTCATGAGTACACTATTCAATTGCTCTTCTACTTTGTACATATCAAATCACTATAGTACTTGGACGTAGGTCGTTTGACCTAACCACATAAATGACGAACCACATAAATTTCGTGTCTCTCTGTTTGATTTATTTGTTATGTTATTGTCTTTGTTGGGTTGCCACTGTCAATTTCCTGGGATCAGACCTAACAAACTGGTATCAGAGCATCAGGTTTCAGGTTTCAGGGTTTTGTGGCAACAATGACACTACAGAGAGTAAAGAAAAAGGCCCTATTGGAGCTCAGTTGGGTTTTGTGACAAAGAGCTATTAGTTCCCTTGAAACTCAGAGGGGGTTTCATGGAGATGGTGGAGCAAGATTACTGCGTTTGCAATTTTAACCTGTTGGGATCTATTGAACCTTTTGTGAGTTTTGACCCGTTGGGACCCGTTGAATCTTTGGCATCTCAGTTTATTGGTGACTCATTGGGATCTGTTGGGAATTTGGTAGTTTGTTGAGATCTATTGGGACTTTCGTGGAGAAGGTGGAGCATATTTGCTATTTGTCAATGTTGGATATATGCCAATGTGGAGATTTGTTAAGTGTGACTTTGTATCCCATATTGAATATTTCACAAAAAAGTCTCTTCTCTTGGTGGTTATAAATAAAGTACGTATAAGTGAATTTAAAGTGTGCCAAGGGTACCGGCCCACGTGCCTTAGGCACCAGTCAAGAGAGTTTTAGTGGGACCCATAACCCAATGTTAAGAGAAGTTTTGGTTAGATATCAAATCAAAATAGAAAGTTTGTGGATCCTTTGGGCCGTTAAGTCTTTTATGCTATTTTGGCTCTTTTGTATTTTCAGTTTGGGTGCTTTTGAGTTTAGGAATTATTCCTGACATTTTGTATCCTCTCTTATTCGCCCGTGGACGTAGGCCGTTTGATCGAATCACGTAATCCTGTGTCTTTCAATTTGATTTATTTGTCATGTTATTACCTTTATTAGGTTGCCAAGAGCTCTATTGTTCTCATGTGTCAATTTCCTGTGACCAAGCCTAACAATTTCTTCTGCCATGTTTGATGAGATTGATGTATATTTCTCATAATGGATGGATCTCACTAGCATAAGTTGATGGTTTTACTTTTTTTTTTTTTTTTTTTATACAAAGCAAAGCAGAGGGGGCGATTTACCTGACTCAGATTGACAGATGTTAGAAGACTTTCAAATCTTGACCGTGGAAGTCTGGATAATTTGCTTGCTATTGAATTTTTCCATGGACAAGATCGTTTGTAGTTTCCGCGCTGGACTTTGTTACGGTGCACCGGTTCATGCATTATTACTCTTCATTTTGGTGCATCGGACCCGAATAAGTCAGAGTGGGTGCCTGGTTCGGTGCTAGCCAGTATCGGAGACTTGGGGTGCACCAGACTAGAATACTGGAACGTGCATTATTACTGTTAGGCCCCACACGGTGCTGGCCAGCACATTCAATCCCCACGCGGTGCAGAATAAATTAGTAGAGTAAATATTTCACTATGAAAAAGAACGAAACTTGAGAGGGAAATAAAAAATACGCATAGCCATGTCTTTGGAAAAAGAGAGCAAAAAGACCAAAAAAAAAAAAAAGAAGCTTTGAACCCTGGCAGGAAAAGACAAAAATCACGATGACTGCTAAGACGGTCAATGACCAAGCAGTCCTAAACAATCCATCCTCCAGTACAGTGGCGCCAATTTGCTCTCTTGATAGTTAATTCTGGATTCCGTTTGGATTAGTTGCGTTGTTTTTTCAAAACAAGATCAGAAGATTTGGGATTAAAACCATCAGAAGCAGCTTTCAAGAACCACAGAATTGTCTTTCAAAACTTTTTTGAGTTGGGGTTGTTTTTCAAAACACTACATATAAGATGAAAGATACCCATAAATTACCCCAAATAATTTTTTTTTTCTTAGTAGCCATTTAATTTCAAAATACCCAAAATTTATCCCACATAAATTTTTAATTTTAAAAATGTTCTAAAAAATTACCACAAATAAATTTTTAAATTTAAAAATGCCCCAAAAATACGCTAAATAAATTTTTAATTTTAAAAATGTCCCAAAAATTGTCCCAAATAAATTTTTAATTTTAAAAATGCCCCAAAAATACCCCAAATAAATTTTTAATTTTAAAAATACCCCAAAAAATTATTTTAAATTTTAAAAAATGCCCCAAAAAATACTCCAAATAAATTTTTAATTTTAAAAATGCCCCAAAAAATACCCTAAATAAATTTTTAATTTTAAAAATATTCCAAAAAATTACCCCAAATAAAATTTTAATTTTAAAAATCCCCCAAAAATACCCTAAATAAATTTTTAATTTTCAAAATGCCCCAAAGAATTACTCCAAATAAATTTTTAATTTTAAAAATGTCCCAAAAAATTACTCCAAATAAATTTTTAATTTTAAAAATGCCCCAAAAAATTACTCCAAATAAATTTTTAATTTTAAAAGCCCTAAAAATATCTGAAATAAATTTTATTTTAAAAAATACCACAAAAATTTTAATTTTAATTGAGGGAAGGGAGGGGTCATGGGAGGGAGAGGGAGGGAGGGGAGGAGGAGGGGGAGAAAGAGAGAGAGGGAAGGTGGAGGGAGGAGGGGGGGGAAGAGGGAGGGGGCTGAAGGTGGTGGTGGGGTGAGTGGTGGTGGGTGGTGGGTGATGGTGCAAGTTGGACCACGGCAGGATAATTTTTTATTTTCAGATATATAGTTGTTTTGAAATATTCAGTTTGATTGGTTGTTTTTGTTTTGGATGTGACATCAGAAGATTTGATGTAAAACAGCTTTTCAAAACGCGAAAACAAAAGAATCCAAACAGAGGCCTGGTCTTCAACCAACAGACTTCCACTCTGGTCTTCAGGCTGCAATAATGACCAATAGTCTCCAAATTATCTGGGCTAGTGATCATCTTCTTCTGTAAAAATCCTGCATAGAAGAATGTCTTCATATTAATATCCTGATGCCAATTACGTATATCCACAGTTTCAACAAATACATTCACCACTTCTAACTTTGAGTCACGTTCACTACACTATAAAGTACAATAATTCAATTAACTACCAAACAAGGGGAAAAAAACAAATCTACTAACTTAATAAATAATAACCTAACAAAAAATTATTTAAAAAAATATTAACTTTCTTGACATAAACCTTGATTGCGTGACACATTAGTAAAGAAACAAACTATGAAAAAATTACGGCAACTAGTTAAAGTAAATGGTCTTATTGATTTAAACTATTTATGCTAAAAGTAAATAGTCTTGATTGAATTAACATGGGGTCCGTTTGGATTAGTTGTTTTTAGGGTTGTTTTTCAAAAACAGCACTGTAGCATTTGGGATATGAAAAACTACTGTAACTGTCTTTCAAAAACTACTGTAGTTGTCTTTCAAAAACTTTTTGAGGGTTGGGGTTGTTTTTCAAAACACTACATATAAGATGAAAGATACCCGATAAATTACCCCAAAAAAAAATTTTCGGCTCATTAGTACCCATTTAATTTCAAAAATACCTCAAAAAATTATCCCAAATAAATTTTTAATTTTAAAAATATTCCAAAAAATTACCACAAATAAATTTTTAAATTTAAAAATGCCCCAAAAATACGCTAAATAAATTTTGAATTTTAAAAATGCCCCAAAAAATACCTTAAATAAATTTTTAATTTTAAATTACCCCAAATAAAATTATAATTTTTAAAATTCCCCAAAAAATACCCTAAATAAATTTTGAATTTTAAAATACCCCAAATGAATTTTTAATTTTAAAAATGCCCCAAAGAATTACTCCAAATAAATTTTTAATTTTAAAAATGCCCCAAAAAATTACCCCAATTAAATTTTTCATTTTAAAAATGCCACAAAAAAATACTCTAAATAAATTTTTAATTTTAAACTGCCCCAAAAATTACTCCAAATAAATTTTTAATTTTAAAAAATGACCCAAAAAATACTCCAAATAAATTTTTAATTTTAAAAATGCCCAAAATAATACCCTAAATTAATTTTTAATTTTAAATTACCCCAAATAAAATTTTAATTTTAAAAATTCCCCAAAAAATACCCTAAATAAATTTTGAATTTTAAAATGCCCCAAAAAAATTTTTAATTTTAAAAATACCCCAAAGAATAACTCGAAATAAATTTGTAATTTTAAAAATGCCCCAAAAAATTCTCCAAATAAATTTTTAATTTTAAAAATGCCACAAAAAAATACTCCAAATAAATTTTTAATTTTAAAATGCCCCAAAATAAATTTTTCATTTTAAAAATGCCCTAAAAAGATACCTCAAATTAATTTTTAATTTTAAAAATGCTCCAAAAAATTCTCCAAATAAATTTTTAATTTTAAAGATGCCACAAAAAAATACTCCAAATAAATTTTTAATTTTAAAATGCCCCAAAAAATTATTCCAAATAAAATTTTAATTTTAAAAATGCCCTAAAAAATACCTCAAATTAATTTTTAATTTTAAAAATGCCCCAAAAAATACCCCAAATAAATTTTTAATTTTAAAAATGCCCCAAAACATTACCCCAAATAAATTTTTAATTTTAAAAATGCCCCAAAAAATTACTTCAAATAAATTTTTAATTTTAAAAATGTCCCAAAAAATACCCCAAATAAATTTTTATTTTTAAAAATACCCCAAAAAAATTTTTAATTTTAGTGGGAGGGGAAGGGAGACACGTGGGTCAGTGGAGGGAGGGAAGGTGAGGGGAGAAAGAGAAAGGGGGAGCAAGAGAGAGGGAGAGGGAGAGAGAGGGAGGGAAGCTGAGGGGGGGAGGGAGAGGGGGAGAGGCAGGTGGTGGGTGGGTAGCAGGTGTGGTAGGCTATGGTAAAAAAAGCAGAAAAGCATGATAATTTTTTATTTTGTCATATATAAGTTGTTTTCAAATATTTGTCTGATTTTATTGTTTTGGGTTTGCCAGACATCAGAAGATTTTATGAAAAGTCAGCTTTTCAAAAAAGAAAAACAGGTAATCCAAACAGAGCAATGAGTTCTTGTTATTGGTTTGGTCCGTTTGGATTGTTATTTTTTGGAGTTTTTGTGAAAAAAAGTACTGAAACAATTTGATGTATGTGAAATAAAAATGTGTTTGAAAAATGTGATCACGAAAGAGGTAAAAATTTTTTGGAGAAAAAAACCAATCCTAACACGAGTCTTGATTGAATTAACACAAGTTCTTGTTATTTGTTTGCTATCGAATTTCTGCATGGACAAGGTCTTTTGAATTTTCTAGGAGCCAGCCAACTCGTTCCGTCCCCATCCCCACACGCGCGGTGCCGGCCAACTCGTTCTGCCCGCACAACACGGTGCATTAATTCGTTCCGTCCCCACACGGTGCGTGAAAGCAAAAGCTCTATCGACCTACAGACATGAAAAATGAAAGGAAACAGAGACATGAAAGCAGTCTTAATTTCATTCTACAACTGCAGTTTGGAAACTAATTTTATCTGAAGACAAGAAACTATGGACATGTTATTGGTATAGAGGGACAATACCTATACCTCAAAAAAAAGGGGGGAACAAACAAAAGAAAAGAAAAAAATCTTTGGCTTTGCATGTAAACATCATCTCGCATTCTTGCTGGTCCAATGAAAGAAAAAAGATCGAATTAAAACTAAAACCTATAATTAATTATAGCTCTTTGTATATCTTAAAATTTGTAAAATATTTAACTATTAACAACTAAAAAGTTTCATGAAAATAGATGAAAATTACCAGAACAGTATTGCTAAATGATGTGAGATAAAATTGAAAGATTATTCTGTGAAATACAATTGTCATGAAATATATCAAATGAAGCAAAAGAAAAGAATTAGAAAATAAAAAATGAGGTCATTTTCTCATCCTATGCTTACTTTCTTTTATAGGGCGTAACCCCCGAGGAGCCCTTCTAAAATTCTCCATGCCTAGGCCAAACCCAAGCCATTAGGGGGTTTGGAAATAGTTTACTTGTATATTCATTGCGCTTTATAGAATTAATCCTATTTATACCTTTACTTGGATATTGATTGTGTTTTGCAAAGTTAATCATAATATATAACGACTCTAATTATTTTCCCGATTAGTCCATCTAAAACGGGCCTTGATTTTCAGTCCATCATCTGAACGAGCGCCAATCTGGCTACTGTTAGATACATACTCGCCAACTCGAGCCCCTTGCCAAGTCCAAGATGATTAACATATGTTGCCGTCTTTAATGCTTTGTTTTGTACATGTTACTTCTACTGCTGTATATTTATTTTATCATAAACTGTTATTTCTTTTTCCATTTCTAAAGTTTAAGGCTAAGAAATGCTAATAGTGAAATTGCTCTTTTTTTTTTTTTTTGGCTCATGCTTTTCAAGTTTTTTGTTTCCGCTCCGTCTCATTCCTAAATGGAGGTATTATTCACTTATTTTACTTGTTCATTAGTATTTATTGCTATATTTCTGTTGCTGTTAAATACCAAATGCATGCTTCCTTAATTGTTGCATTGCTCTATAAGTTGGTTCTGATTTTTTCCCTACCTAAAGTTTTTTATTAGTTGTCCGCTTATTTGGTTATCCATTGCATTTATCCTAATTTAAACCAATGATTTGTTCTAAGTTTAGCATGGTGATAATTCTAATAAATTGCATGAGAAAAAAATGAACGAAATCAGAAACAGAGAAAAAAGCATGCATTATCATTAGAGGAGTGTTGAGTCCTTAATTGTACACATTAATTGTGGATATTTCCCCTTAATTATGGCCTAAATATGGTGTTAATTGCTTGATTCTACTTATGTTTGGTTTTGGCATTGATTTTAGGTCATTGGAATTATTTGGAGCTTAAAAGTGCAAGTTTGGTGAAAATTCCAGAAGACTTTCAAGGTTAAGATGTGGGCGCGTGCATTTGGCTGTGAAGGAGACCTTGTGAAGAAAAAAATCCTACGCCTGATTTTTGTCATCTTTGGGATTGAAGATTTTATTTCACTTTTGGGAATTGGTTAAAAAGATACTTTTATTTAGGAAAGGTTATAATTGGTTTCCTTATTTACTTTGTTATTGCTTTTTAATAAGTTAGACTCCAATTAGGATTAGAACTCTTGAGAGTCCTAATTAAGTAGGGAAAGTTTAGGTTTCCTTTATTATTAGCCAAATGTCCGTCCCTTGGAGAAAACAAGAAAAGAGGGACGCCACGAAATTGAGGGAGCTTACAAGACTTCATCGTAGTTGTTTTTCCTCTTGTTGCTTCTTGATTGATCAAAGAACGATTAAACAAAACAACAAAAAAAGAAGCACTTATGGTTGGCTTGCTTTTCTCATTGGTTTGGAGAAGCTTTATTATTTTTCGTTCCTTTGTTTTTTCTCTTCTCGTGGTTTTATTATTGAGAATTTCTCAAACAACCTTTGATGCTATTCTCCATGAGGAGGCTAAATTCCTCATCTACTAAAGGCATGACTCGGCTAGCTGATCCACATCATTTGTGAGATCTAATCAATCTTTATTATTTCTTTAATTTCATACTATTCGATCGCTTTCTGGATTAATTGTTTAAAGGTTATTTTGTTAATTAAGTATCAACGGCGTCGGTATTTAAATTAACCTAATAGCTTATCACAAATTAACTAATTGAATAATGAATCGCTCATTTAGTTAATAATTAGTGGCTACCACCATAATTGGTTTTATGTTGGGGAAACGTATGATCTAACTTAAATGAACCCTCTTAGCGTGTTCGTTGGTTAGGGTTGGGTTTTTCTAGCTTTTAATGCAATTGGATAATTAAATTCCTATGATCGCATTCTAGGGTTGTTATCAGGCTGGAAGAACCGGTAACGGTCGTATCTTTCGTAAAAAAGTAAGGAAAAGTCTTTGTGAGCTTTGTTGGCAACTATAACTAACCTAGTGACAAATGAATGAAATATTTATGCATCAGTGATCAATTGATTGGACTGTGTCTGAGAAGTTATTCCTTTGGGTAGAATTTTATCATTTGTTATTTCTAGTAAATTACTCTCTGTCTGTTCTTTGGTGATTTATTTATTTAGTATTTACAATTTCATTTTCTAAGTTAATTTATTTTATTTCCAGTTCTATCACATCCAAACCCCCCATTTTCCTGTGACCTAGAAAGAGATATTTTTCCTACCCGTTCCTTGAGGAGACGACCTTACTTGCCACTACTACAAATTAATATTTTCTTAAAGATAATTCTGGTATATCGGGTGTAGCATACTTCTTGGAATCAGGGTGAAGCCAGTAACCCATTGCACATCCAGTACTCAGAATTAGTTTGCAATTAATTGTGGTGGTAATTAGGATTTTAATATTTATTATTGCACAGGTTCGGCATCTGTCAAGGAGGGAAAAGAAGTTTCGCCCTGCAAAAGACTACCAAGCATATCGTGAAAGAAAAATCAAAAAGTTTCTCTCCATTCCTATTTCTCAATAAATGGAACAAGCTGGTAGACGCGGTGGTTTTCGTCCCTCAACTATTTCAATTTTATTGATTCATAAGGTCTAAGAACCTAAATAGTGATCTAGTTGTGATGACTCATGAATCGGATGAGCAACATACACGTAAGAGTTGATGTTGGTATCGAACTTATCAACCTTTTACATCTCCTAATTTACTGATTTGTTAATTATCTAAGCTTATTATTGTTATTATTAGAGTGTTGATGTTCCTATTTCAGAGCAACTATCAAAGTCTCAAACACTACATTCTACTTCTTCTTTGGTGTATGTTTTGACAAACTCATTTTGTTGAATAAGTTGTGTCATTATTTCTGCGCCCATAGCTTTTGTAGTATCTGCAATTCAAATTGCAAACAAACTAAAAGGCCACACGTTTCAATTCTCTACTTTTGAGAATGGTGCCTCATTATCTTATCTGTCTCATTGTATCTTTTTTTGGTCTAATGTATATAATTTGCATTCATACTATACTACAAATGTTAGGGTTAATTCCATTTTGTGCCCTTTATTTATATCCAAATTTTCACTTTGGTCCCTAAATGTTAAAATACAGTACTTTAATCCCTGCATTATAAAATTTATCATATTTTAGTCCCTAAAATATAGTTACCTGTTCATTTTAGTCCCAAAGGTATAAAACTTGCCCAATTTAATCCCTAAAGCACACCCATTAAGGTATAAGATCTATCTCACTTCCTTAATTATAGATGTTACTCAATTGAGACAAATTTTACAATTTAAGAACTAAAGTGTCACATTATAAAAATTAAGGACTAAAATAAAATTTTGATTATAGCTAAGGGGTGCAAAATGGAATTAACCCCAAATGTTATGAGGCACTGTTTGCACAATGCTTGTGACCAAACTGCAAGTTTTTTTTATTGTTCACGTTGTTTTCAAATATATTTTCTTCGATTTAAGTGGTATCATTTTTACTATTTAAGTTGTTCCTATATATATATATATATATATATATATATATATATCAAATGAATTGCAAATTTGTAGACAATGCTACAATTTCTTATATGAGGCAATAGAAGAGTTTTCAGGTTGTAAAAGCATTATTTATGGTATCTTTATTACTTATATGAACTCATTTTATTTTATAAATGCTAATGTACATTTCTTACTCACATAAATTAGTAGGTTTATTTTGCAAAATATTTCTGTCACTCTACGCTCAACGGAAATGAGTAAGAATTCTACTCCAAGTACCAATGATGGAACTAAAGGCTCATTGTTTACCCTCCAGTTGCCTTTATGCTAAAAGTTTAATTTTACCTAAGACAAACAGCAACAACTTTATTAATAATACACGCAAAAGCTTATGAAACAAACAACTAACTACAACCAGAGCTCATCATCAACAACTAACAGCAACAAGCAGATAGTTCATCATAACATTTTCTTGACTCCAGACAGCAAGTTTCCCCCCACTCCAGCAAGTGAAACTCTCTATTAAGCATAACTTCCACACCAGCATGAAAATCATGTAGAACTCCAAAACGAGACAGATGATATATAAGACAAAGCAGCTAAACAACAAGACAGATCTGACTCCACAACACATATATAGATCGCATGGTTAGTAATTTAAAAATAAAAAAGGAAAACAAGACTATAAACAAATATAAAAAGAACAAGCAAATTAGATAAATGTAAAGTCTGACATCTAAACTTATAAATTTATAACCAATAAAAAAAATTGTCTCGCATCTTTCCCTACTTAACTTATATATTTAAAAACTTATATATTTAATTTTACCCAATTGTAATTCTCTGGCATCTTATATGTAACAATCCTTAATATATACATTTGGTTCTGTCCAATTAGTAATTCTAATAACAATCTTAATATTTCTGCATAAATATCTGTGGTAAATTCATTCATCATTAAGACAAAATTGATAACATTATTGCAAAAAAAAAAAAATTATAATAAACCTAAAACAAAAAGAATATCACCAAAGAAAATTCTGCCAATATTTTATCCTCCCAATCCTCTATAGCTAGCACCAGCCCCGCCAAAAGAATTCTAGTAATTGAGGATGCAATCAAAGTGCATCCTCACTAAACAAACATATCATATGATTTTGTACTACGACTTAAAGTAAATAGTCTTGGTTGAATTAACACAAGTTCTTATTTTTGGTTTTGATATCAGTAAGACTTGAAGGCAACATGATCATTCTCTATCACCAAATTCTAAACAGATTTTAAGTTTAATCCAATATATTTGATTAAGGGAAATAAAAATAGATAATATACATTTACACCTATTAGTATAAAAAATTCACTATGCTGACAGTAGATAAAAGCTTAACCCTCTGATTAAATGGGGATGGTAATCTAAAACAATTACATGGGAGGCACAAATAGTTTAAATAGTTAACAGGCATTATTTACGAGATAACTTTTTTATACAATGTTAGTGTATAATTTCTTTTACATTAGCAGGCTTGGGAACGCAACGGATCTTCTGTCCCACTCCCTGTGCCATTCTCTGTCCCACATTTTATTATATTGCTATTTCTCCTTCATAAACATCATATTTTAATTCTTTTTTGTTCCCTTGTTATCAAATGAAGGAGAATACAGCAATACACAAAATTTAACAAACTCAAAAAATTAAAATACACAAAAAATAAGATTTTTATGAATTTTCTTATGTATTTTTGAACTTTCTATTATATAATGCTTTTTTTTGAAATTTTTATATTTATTTTTTATTGTGTTGGTAGTTATTTGATAGTAAAGGAACAAGAAAAGAATTAAAATATGATGTTTATGAAGGAGAAATAGCAATATAATAAAATGTGAGACAGAGAATGACACAGGGAGTGAGACAGAAGATCCATTGCGATGAAAAAGTGACTGGGGCTTTTTTTTTTGGTTTTTTTTAGGGGGGAGGGGGGGAATGAAAAAGTATCACTTTTTTTCTTTTTTATCTTATCAGCCATCTTTTCCATTTTACGTATACCATTAAAAAAGAGATATTACGGCAGTTATTCAAAAAAATTCTGATCAATCTTCTATCCAAGCACAGACCTTTTTTTTGTTAATTATATTTTGACATCAAAAGAATTTAAAGTTCATTAGTACTATACCAAGAGGATCGTTAGTAGCAAGTTTTAAGTTTTGTAATAAAGAACAATGTTTCAATGTATACAAGTCAACAGCGATTGGCAAATGAAAGGAAAACTATTACTTCTTCAATCGTGATAAGAATGTATCGTTGTAGAAGGATTACAAATAACTTGAGTTTAATTGAATTTTGGTGGATTTGCTCAATCAAAACTTAAATTCAATATTACATTGATTGAATTCAATCAAGTTTGAGCAATTTAAATAGTTTAACGAGTTCAAATATTAGCGATTGGCAACAGATTTTTTTCTTCCATTTGAACTCGTTTCAATAATTCTTTTTGTTGCTTTAATAGGTGCAATTGCTGTAGCTCGTCAATAACAACAATAAAAAAGAAATTCAAGTATGGAATATTTGTTATATGTGATTCAATCAAATCAATTGCATTGTGATTGAAATTATTAAGATTAATAAGGAGTTGGTTAATGATACTCGAACATGTACTTGTTTTGAGTGCCTATTTATTTTCCATCGCTATCTATCAATTGATCACAAGTCGAAATATGGCTAGAGCTCTTATGTGTCTTGAACTTATATTGAATGTAGTTAATATAAACTTTGTAATATTTTCTGATTTTTTTGATCCTGTTTGTCGAATTCAAGACGAGTTCGGGCAGTTGAATAGCTTATTTAGGCCAAACTCTCTGTATGAGACATGAAAGCTATCGATCCAAATCTAATTCTAATTTTATATTTTTGTCAATTATTATTGTGAAATATTTATGTTATCCTCGGGATGTAACCAAATACTATTGAGGATGGGTAATTGCACCCTCAATTTTGAGAGTATTGCTTTTTAAACTAGGAAAGTTGGGAAATTTTTAATTTGCTCTTTCTTGCACCGTCTAAATTTTTTTAAATCCTCTTTCTTAGCTATATTGCCCCGTTATGACTTTTGGATTCTCTTTCGTATCTAAATTGCAGTTCTATTCCAGTATGCTTTCTGTGAAGCAAAACAATCATCGAGCCTTTCTCAACTATAGTCTTGAACCACCACTACTCTCGCAAATCTTGAACAAAGCCTGTGGAAACTGTTTCACTCGTTGCCAGGGCATCATGCTGATATTTTGCTCTGTGCAAACCCCATCTCTCTCTCTCTCTCTCTCTCTCTCTCTCTCTCTCTCTCTCTCTCTCTTAACTTACACTGCGAATATCCCAGTGGATGCTGGAACCATGTATGTGCATTGTAATCCAAAGAGAATATGTTCTCTGTAGGTAGGTAACGATTAAGGAATCAACCAAACACGGTGTAGTGCAGATGTTGATATAAGTATCTTGTTGATTCATTAACACATCGGACAAGAAATGAACAATTTCATGTGCTAGAGCACCCGATGACATGTTTTTTAATATTGAAAGTGGTCCGATAGTATTCGTCATTTATCTTAATCACCTTAATGATTAGTTGGAAGCAAAATCATTAGGCCTATTACATCCCCATGATTTTCTTGGTGAAAAACGACGACTGGCAAATGATAGCCCATTTTCAATTTCTTAATTGTCGGCCTCCATTGACAGATAAAGATTTGCAGTTGTGACAGGAGGAGGGGGGGAGAACACTTGTTATGCAGGACAGAAGATTGAAACAGAACGACAGTTTTGGTAGAAGAAAGGCAAATCTTGGCCAAATCGAAATTGTTTAAATGACGGACCATTATCAATCTATGATCAGGGCTTCAGCAAAGGTTATATATATATATATATATGGTTAATTGATGTGTTTAGTGCAAAGATGTACCAGTCTTGTGGGACATAAATTTTATCAACTTGGTCATTCATTATTGAAGAAATGTTAGGTTAAAGCATCTTTGCCAACTGTTTTTTCGGGTATTTAAACAGTGGTTTGTTAGGTCTGGTCCCAGGAAATTGACAAAAGGGTTCTTGACAACCCAACAAAGACAAATAACAAAGCAAAAGTAAATAAAACGAGACAGGATTTACGTGGTGCTCGGTCAAATTGACCTACGTCCTGCATGGAGGAGAAAGCAAATTTACTATGAAGAAGAGAGTACAAAAGTCTTAGAAAGTGTTCCTAAGCCCAAAACCACCCAATACTAAAACACAAGAAAACTCCAAAATATTTTACTACAAAAGTGGGCTTAATAATTATAAGGTCCAAATAGCCCACTAAGCTCTCTTGGTTTGGTGTGTAAATCTCACCAAAAAACCCTCTTTATTTATAGGCAATAGAGGAAAAGATTTCCCAATACAATAACCGATGTGGGACAAAGCCACACATAACAAATCTCCACCTTGGCGTGTCCCCAACATTGACAACTAGTAAACTTGCTCCACCTTCTCCACAGAATCCCCAATGGGCTTATTCACGAGCAATGAATACCAATCAAGCCCAAGCATTGCTTGAACTTGTAAACTGGAAGAGGTTTGGTAAACATGTCAGCAGGATTCTCCTTAGTATTTATCTTCTGAATAAAGACTTTTCCTTCAGCAATAATATCTCGAATGAAGTGATACTTCACGTCAATATGTTTCGTCCTCTCATGATATATCTGGTCTTTAGTCAAGTTTATGGCACTTTGACTATCACAATAAATAGTAATAACACTTCGATGTAGATTAAACTCGCCAAACAAACCTTTTAACCACAAAGCTTCTTTGATTGCCTCGGTTACAGCCATATATTCTGCCTCCGTAGTAGATAAAGCTACAACAGATTGTAAAGTAGCTTTCCAACTGACTGCACAACTACCAATGCAGAATACGTAGCCTGAAAGTGATCTTCTCCTGTCAAGATCCCCTGCGTAATCTGAGTCTACAAAACCAATCAAAGTGTTATTATTTCTTCCAAACTCCAAACAAGCTTTTGAAGTCCCACGCAAGTATCTAAGAATCCACTTCACAGCCTGCCAATGTGCTTTACCTGGACAAGACATATATCTACTAACAACGCTGACCGCTTGTGAAATATCTAGACGACTACAAACCATTGCATACATAACACTGCCGACTGCACTGGAGTAAAGAAACCGTGCCATATATTCTTCCTCTTCATCTGACTGTGGTGATTGAGCAGTAGATAATCGAAAATGAGTAGCAAGAGCAGTACTGACTCGTTTAGCATCTTTCATGCCAAAACGCTCCAAGACTTTCTCAAGGTAATTTTCTTGGATCAAGAATAACTTTCCTACCCCTCAATCTCACCTAATATCCATGCCAAGAATTTTCTTAGCTGCTCCCAAATCTTTCATGCAAAATTCCGCTCAATCAGTAGTTTCAAAGTGTGAATTTCTGACAAATTCTTGGCAGCAATGAGCATGTCATCAACATAAAGCAACAAATAAATGAATGAGCCATCATGTAACTTCCGGAAGTAAACACAACTATCATACATGCTCCTTGAATAACCATGACCCAACATAAATGAATCAAATCTCTTATACCACTGTCTTGGAGATTGCTTCAATCCATATAAGGATTTCTTCAACAAGCAAACATGGTCTTCCTTTCCTTCAATTTCAAATCCCTGAGGCTGTTTCATATAAATTTGCTCTTCAAGTTCACCATGTAGAAAAGCTGTCTTCACATCAAGTTGTTCCAATTCCAAATCATACATGGCAACTAAAGCAAGCAAAATACGAATAGAGCTATGCTTAACAACAGGTGAAAAGACATCATTGAAATCAATACCTTGTACTTGACTGTAACCCTTTGCAACCAACCGTGCTTTGTATCTTGCATTTTCAACCCCTGGAATACCTTCTTTCTTCTTAAAGACCCATTTGCATCCAACAGTTCTCTTATCTGAAGGCGGTTTTACAAGAACCCAAGTTCCATTTTGATGGAGAGACTCAATTTCTTCATTCATTGCAATTAACCACTTAGCAGAATCATCACAAGAAACTGCCTCTAAATATGTAGAAGGCTCACCAACTGAATCAGTTTCTTCTGCAACAGATAAGCCATATGCAACCATATCGACATATTTTTGTGGTGGTCGAATATCTCTCCTTGGTCGATTTTTGGCTATGGAATATTGCTCCTCTTCTAAATTACCCTCATTAGTACCTTTAGGTACCTCTACTGGCATTTGTTGGATAGGAGCGTCAGGTTGAGAAGGTTCAGAACTGCCAATTTCAAGCTCCACCTGCTTCTGTGTACTATTATCTGCACTACTAGAAAAACCCTTCTTGGAAGATAACATAGAGAATTCATCAAAAGTTACATCTCTACTGGTCACAAATTTTGGGGATTTGGGATCAGGGCTCCACAATCTGTACCACTTTCACCCCGTAAGTATACCCCAAGAAAATACACTCTTAGCCCGAGACTCTAATTTTCCTTCATTCACATGCATGTATCTGGACACCCAAAACTTTTAAATCGAGTAATCGTAGAGTACCGACCAAACTTCCTCGAGTTTTGAAATCAAGAGATGCGAAGGGCTTGGTTGACAATATAGCAAGCCATATTAAGTGCCTCTGCCCAAAAGTCTTTTGTCAACCCAGCGTTGGAGATCATACATCTTGCTCTCTCTAAAAGCGTTCTGTTCATACGTTCAGCTACACCATTTTGTTGAGGCGTCATCCTAACAGTGCGATGCCGAACAATTCCTTCATTCTTACAAAATTCATCAAATTCACCTTCACAAAATTCCATGCCATTATCCGTTCTAAACCGCTTTATTTGTTTACCTGTCTGTTTCTCAATCAAAACTTTCCATTGCTTGAAAGTTAGGTAAACATCATTTTTATGTTTCAAAAAATAAATCCAAACTTTCCTTGAAAAATCATCAATGAAAGTCAACATATACCTGGCACCACCCTTAGAAGGAACACGAGACGGACCCCATAAATCAGAATGAATATAATCAAGAGTACCTTTTGTCTTGTGAATTGGTGGAACCGACCCTTTTCTTCCCAAAGATACAATGTTCACAGAATTCCAATGACCCGCTACGTTGTCCACAAAGAAGTGCTCTTTTACTTAGTATGCCTAAGCCTTTTTCACTCATGTGCCCCAAATGCATATGCCACAATTTGGTGATGTCAGAATCAGATAATGATGATGATGATGATGAAAGCTGCAATCGAACGTGTAGAACCCTGCAAAATATACAAGTTTCCGGACCACGGGCTTTCATAAGAAGAGCACCCTTAGAAACCTTCATTACACCATTTTCAGTGTATTTGCACCCAAGAGCCTCCAAGGTGCCCAAAGAGATGAGATTCTTTTTCAAATCAGGAACATGTCTAACATGAGTAAGCGTCCTCACAATACCGTCATGCATTTTAATTCGGATAGTACCCTTACCAATGACATCACAAACAGCATTATTACCCATCAAAACAATTCTACCATTACAAGCTTCATAAGTGGAAAACAAATCCCTATTGGGACACATATGATAAGAACACCCCGAATCTAAAATCCATTCATTTTTAGACTTTGTCCTGTCATCAGTCACACAGAAAATATTACCATCATTCTCATCAGCTGCAACACTGGCTTCAGCGGTTTCGATTCTTTTCTCAACAGGTTTCCCTTTTTGCTTTAATTTATTTTTCAATCTAAAGCAATCAGCCTTAATGTGCCCCATTTTATGACAATAATTGCACTCCAAATTCCTATGTCTAGATTTAGATCTAGTTTTAGATCTACTACTGCTAGGTTCTCTTCTATCGACTGCTTCTAACTACGGTGCCGCGACCCCATTAATTTCCCGCATGTATCCCCTGTCTATCCGCTCCTTAGATTTTAATGTGATTTAATTTCGATCTGAAATAGTTTCTTTCCATAAATCATAGTATCACGAAAATATTTAAGGATTGGGAAGTGAACACAAAATAACAGGGCGATCCTCATCATCAATTTTCGAATCTATATTCTCCAAATCCATAATAATGGAATCAAATTTATCAAGATGTGAGAGTATAGATGTACCTTCAGACATCCGAAGCATATACAGACTTTGCTTCAGATAAAGTCGATTCTCAACTGTCTTCTTCATATACAGAGTTTTAAGTTTATCCCACATGGCCTTGGCAAGTCTCGAGCTACCTCCATAAAACTTCGCCGAAAAGATTTAAAATAATGGTGGATCTGGCCTTCTTATCCATCTCTGCAAAATTTGTATCATCACATTCTGCTTTTCTCAATTCCCTCAGAGCTAAATCAACTCCGTCTTGAGCTAAAATTGCCTCCATCTTTAGCTGCCACATCCCGAAGTTGACATTCCTGTTGAATTTCTCGACAACTGTCTTTGTTATCGTCATTGTTGCCACAGAACCTAGAGCCTCCTAAGAAGCTCTGATACCAGTTTGTTAGGTCTGGTCCCAGGAAATTGACAAAAGGGTTCTTGACAACCCAACAAAGACAAATAACAAAGCAAAAGTAAATAAAACAGAGACACAGGATTTACGTGGTTCGGTCAAATTGACCTACGTCCATGGGCGGAGGAGAAGCAAATTTACTATGAAGAAGAGAGTACAAAAGTCTTAGGAAAGTGTTCCTAAGCCCAAAACCACCCAATACTAAAACACAAGAAAACTCCAAAATATTTTACTACAAAAGTGGGCTTAATAATTATAAGGCCCAAATAGTCCACTAAGATCTCTTGGTTTGGTGTGTAAATCTCACCAAAAAACCCTCTTTATTTATAGGCAACAGAGGAAAAGATTTCCCAATACAATAACCGATGTGGGACAAAGCCACACATAACATGGTTGATATTCGTGTGGCATAAAATTTAATTGCTTTCGGCTGACTCTAAGCTGTACTAAGCTCCATAAAACTTTCTGCTGAAACATATAGCTTAAAACAAGACAAATATCTTTCCACCAAATATATATATATATATGTATGTGTGTGTGTACATGCGAACTAAACAACTTTCCTGTACAGCTAGGCATTTGTTTAAACACAAAACTAACCCATTTCGATTCTAAGTTTCCTGATTCTATATTCAAATCCGCATTGATTAGGCGCCATGCTAACTCTCATAATTCCTCATCTGCTCTTCATAAATCTTGGGATAAGTCTCTAGTTAAAATTGATTTCAATAGGGTTGTACATTAAAATGCTTATGCTACCTCACTAAAATGTGAAAGTACTTGATGGATGTAGTATATATATTACTTAAATTCCAACAGTTCGTGTGACTCTGCCAGAAAAAAAAAAAAAAAAAAAAATTTCCCCCTCGTTTTGAGTTTCCATATCTCAAGTTTGTTATCTGTATTCTACTCAATTACTTCTTTGACAGTTGACTTGTTAAATACACACACACAAGTCTCTGTAACCTAAAACCATAAAGATGGAGAACATTATTTGACTGACAATTTGAGGAATACCACAACACATTGCCATTGGTCCTAGTTTGGGGTCTTGTCCAAGGCACAGAAGAGTGCGTATGAATATGAAGGGCATGTCAAATCTGGGGCCTAAAAAAGTAGAAACCACAAAAATGGATTGAACGTCTTCACCCTCCACAGGTATGCCGACATCCAGATTGACTGTCCCAACTGCCGCCGCGGACTTTTAACTTGTGCTTCTGTCCATGAACTAATTCACGCTTTACTGTAGATGTTCCTTAACATGCATGACATCTCAATGTTAACATTTTCTTCAACCTAACCTTCCATCTAATTACTACTTACTTCTTGATACCTCTTGGGACCAGGGCCTCTCATTTGATTCTATCCAATTATTGTAGTAATTCTAATAACTTCGAGCGTAAGCTTGTACTACTCTAGTATAATTGTGAAGTAATTTACATTGTAGATAAAATTTACGTTTAGCTGGTCTACCTTGTTCTTATGCATAAAAAAGTTTTACAAAATCTTATTCATAATCCTTTTATCTGCACAAAATGACGTCTAGATATGCTAAAGTGATTCTGATGTGGATAAATAATTTGAATTTAACACCATCAGAACATGAAAATGCCTAAATAGTCCTTTTTTAGAATATCTTAAATCAGCATACATGTTCTGCCAGGTCGTTATGATATTGCGCGTGCATTGGAGAAATGGGGAGGTCTTCATGAAGTTTCACGTCTTCTTCACGGAAGGTAAAGCATCCTAACAGACAGTCAAGCTTAGCTAAAGAAAGAAAAATAGAAGTTTTTGGCACCTAATGAAGACCAGGCACCATATAAGCCTTATCTTTCGCAAAACGCTCAGAAGTGGCTGACAAAAATGAAGGAATTTGACATAAATTGGGTGGAATGATGTCTGTATCTGTTGTTCTCGATAAATATGTATTTGCTGTAAATTAATCAAAAATTTCAATGGTAATGAAGAGTAAGATTATTTACAGACCATGTTTCAATTATAATCAGAACATTGTTTTACATTTTGTGGCCATCGAAAAGAAGCATATGACGTTTTCCTTTTGATTATCATCAACGAACATAAAGCCCCAATGTCATTCATTAGAAACCTGTCCAATCCTTTCTAAACGAATCCTCTATGCCAATTGCTGTTCCAAGTGAAGGTGTTCTCAAGAGAATATCTACAATGAGCAGTGGTGTCTGAGAATGCATAATGGATCCAAAATCTTGATCAGCCCCACTAAATGTTACAGCATTAAGATCACCTCTATTCTCCCAATGTTGGAGCAATGTAAACAAAATGTCAGAATTTCCTTCTCTCTTACTCAAGATCTTTAGCAAAAATGGATAAAGAATTTTGATAATGTGTGAAGTGACTAAAGATCTCATTAATGTAGCTGGAAATCCATAGAATATCTACATGGATATTTAGTCTCTTAACAAAAACAAAAGACACATGAAAACAAAGGATCTATTTGGGGATGTGAAATAGATGCATATAGTTTGAAATACACGATAGCCATAAAATCGATACTAGTATTTGAAAAACAAACAAAAAATTTGCTCAAGATTTTGCTGAAGCAGTCACCGGATTTAAATTAATTGGAAATCGACATTTTTGGCAAAGTCTAGCATAGGCTCCTGAATTACAAGTATTTGAACCATATTATCTGTAAATTAGCTTTCTGAGGCCAAGAGATGATGTTTAGTAATTTCAAAAAGCATCATTAAATCTTCTTGGTTTTTTTTTTCTATTTTTGGATGAAATGTGTGTGCAAGTGTAAATAAATTTTTGTTTGTCAAAGAATTAGTAATAGAAATCCAGCAATGTCCCAGTGGAGGAGGTAACAAATTTTTAAAAATTCTAGCTTATTCTTTCAATCTACAATTGCCTCATATATCAAGCCTTTGCATTTGAGAACATTGCAAATTCAGTTGTAGTTTCACACTTTCACTTTCACTTGATAAGTTTCCAAAAGTATCTAAATCCATAATTATGCTAAAATCCTAGCAAGCAGGTTAATTTACACTTCGCTCTTGAAAACTATTGTATTAAGCCCTCACGATCAATGTTCAATTATTATTGGTTGGCATTGTCGTTTGAGACATGATTAAACATCTCCTGAGCGGTACCTATTAGTGTATGGTCTGATTTGCCCAATGGTTTTTAATTAACATTTTAATGATACAAATATATACTCATTTGATTCATCACTGACCACAGTATTATGCAGCAATGTAAGTTTCAATTATAGGTTCTTTTCATTTTTTTTTCTTCATTTTTGGTGTTAGCATTGAGGAAGTGATATTGGTCATCTAAGGTTGCATTCCACATCTTTAGTTAATATAGGCTCAAAAGTGAACATGTTAATGCATTTATTGGTGTATGTATCATACAATTTATAACACGTATGCCTTTTTTTTTTTTTTCCTTTTTCTTTTCTTTTTCCGATAGTAACTGAAATCATGTTGTAAATCATTTGGCCAAGAATGCACATAAAACTTGCGACCAGCTATTACCAAGTCTAGGGAAATGCTTTATGTACTGAGTTGAATTTAACATTAAAATGGCCAGATAGGCAATAGTTGCTAACCCCAGAAAAGAATGACAACAAGAAAGTCTTTACAAGAAAGACTCTTTACAATCAATGCTTCGGAATTCATTCTACAATCCCTAAAGTGAAAATTAATAAAAATAAAAAAATAAAACTTGAAAAACTAGAATACATGATGAAAATTGGAGTCCAAAATTTATATTCCTCATACGCTCAAATATTCGTCTCTGGGCAAACTTTGAACAGTATCTGACCATCTGCCTGGGGAGTGGTCACTACTATTAAAAGACACTTGAGCTTCTGCCTTTGGCTTCCTGATGATCCTTAAACCATCCCTCATTAGAGGCCTATTTTCTGGTGTAAGTGCAACACACACCATGGCAATATTCAAAAGAGCTCGAAGTTTCTCCTTGAAGGCCTCATTGCTAGAGGCAGGCGCTTCACCAGATCCAGTCTCTTCTTGTCTGACCAATCATACCCATCTTAGGATGTCTGAACCATGTTCTTGGACACGATCCTGAAAAGGAGTCTTTCCAGTGAGGAGCTCCAAAAGAAGAAATTTACAGCTGTAGACATCAGCTTGTTGAGTTAAAAGGCATTCGAATGTCACGGCATTCAGGAGCTCTGTAGAAGAGGGAAGAAGCGCAGGATTCCTAGATGGAATCTGGGTTTCTAAATGTAGTGTGCCCATAGTCACGCAGGACTCAAAACAGTACATTAGGTGACTTCAAGTTGCCATGGGTTAAGCCATGATTCTGATGAATGTAGAGCAGTCCTGTGGCCAAGTCCTCGGCTATCTTAAGGCAGGATGTCCAGGGAAGAGGTTTGGAACCACCAGAAGCTCTTGATCCTGCCAAGAAAGTACCCAAAAAAAAAAAAAAAAAGAGAGTCAGGAAAGCAATACCAGTGGCACATGCAGAAACATGTCCTAACTTCAACTTAATTTAGTTTTAGTTTTGATGTCATATGGCAGAAACTTCTATCTATTATGTCTTTCTTTCGGTCTCCCAAATTTTAATGGACTCATTGACCAATCATTGGCTGTCAGATTTCTCATGTGCTTCCAGCCAGTAGATATTTATACCTCACAGTGTTGAACTTTTTGTACTCCACTGCAGGAGTTTCACATGATTTTAAAGGACGCTACCAAGAAATTCCTTTGTAATGCAAAGAAATCAGAGTTCTATTTTTTTCAGTTTAAAATGGTTCTTATTGTCAAATGTAGACAAAGATGAAATGATATACTTAATTTATACAAATATAATAAGAACTTTAATAAATAATGCGTAGTTTTGTCACATGGAGACAATGCCTATGCACTAAACGATAAGCAAAGGTTATTTAGTCAACCATTTTAAGAGTAATTTTGCTACACACATTCTATCTAACAGGCAACCGCTGCATGGAAGTAAGCTCCTCACAGTTATGATGAATCACAGAGTTCAATTGATGATGCAGCAAAAGTATTTTAGTGGCATCCTTTGCCAGTCACCAGTTCAATCCTATGAATGACAAGAATCAAACCCATGATTTCATGTATTGTAATTGTTTCCTGCTCTAAGCAGGTAATGTGCCTTGAACTCATTTTGCTATTTCCAGAGAAATAAAGTTATGCTCATTTTGCAGAGACCTTTCCATGAGCTTCAAGAGAAGTCTTCTCCATACAAGGAGTAATAAATTGTGTCAAAGCAGGATGTCACGGGAAACCGATCCACTTAGAAAATGTCACAAGAACAAACGTTAAAGATTGAAAGTGACCGAGTGTAGTTATTATTTCTGCTAGTCTCCTATTTACCAAAAAAACTAGGTGTAACAACAATTGTTTAACCCAACTGATGATTCCAGTCAACATTAGAAAGTTTAAAAACCTAAGAAATGCTAACTTTAACTAAGTTTTCAAATAGAATTGTACAATAGAGACCATTTGCACTGTCAGATATATCAGAACCAGTTCTACATAATGAATACATGAAGCATGAGGAGGGATGGATGGGTTCAGCAGTAAGGGAGAAGGAAGTATAAGTGAGAGATTCTGAGTTCAAGATTTCCCACATACACTGAAAAAAAAAATAAAACTGTTAAAGAAAAACTTTTACATGAAACATACTAAATACCAACATCACATTACCATTCCACAAAAATTGATGACTTCTATTTATGCAGGTGGTACCACTTTTCTGCCTTCTTAATATAAGATTTTTTAACATGAAACAGTGAAAGTATATGACAAAAACATAAATAAATAAATAACTAACATTTGCAAGTTGGACCACAGGGAACTAAACTGTACATAATCTTTCCTCATGGCAATAACGGATTCATAATGGAGTTCTCATCAGGCTCAGGGGAATATTCATTTAACTTCAGCATACAAATCTGAATGGTTGAGCTAAGCCAAATCTAGAAAATGCTCCAACAGCATCTTTTTTTGTTAATTTCAAAATATTTACTTCATAGCGAGTTCTTTAACATATGTGTATATCAGGACGTCTCTGATAAAAATTAGTTTATAGGCGCTGCATAAACATATAGCGATAGCTCTTAGATCATCAGGCAACCTTCCCTTGTACTACATTCTCTTCTTACAATTCGACCAATGACAAAGTGCATAAAAGTAGATGCAAACACCATGTATCTATTATTTCCACGACAGACATAGTGATTATCCCATTGTCCCATTTATCATGATGCTTAATCACAAGAGTCAACTTAATACCACATTCAAGAAGCTCATCATTGTACTGTGTGTGTTTAAATGTTTCCCCGCTTCTTAACCAAAATCAATTAAGTTGGAAATCCATCTTGAAATCTTGGAAGGCTTATTATTTCACAATTAAGCAATAACTGCATCTACACAGAAAGTCATAACAACATGATATATTTCTTCAAGTAAAGTTATGAAACAGATGAACTAAGAAACGCAATCAAGTGTGGGACTCATCAGCAGCCGAGGCTAGCACAAATAGAAGAAACTCCAGGCTATGGAATCAAGTGTGGGGCCTGAACATCAAGCACAAGATCAAACATTTCCTATGGAAGTGTTTACATAATATCCTTCCTACGAATGAGGTAATATTTAGATGAATAGGAAAGGGTGATCCTTTGTGTAAATGCTGCCATGAGGAAGTGGAAACAGTTGAACATGCTCTGCTGGCTTGCAAGTCCAGAACGGTGGCATGGAAAGCATTTCCTGTGCGGTGGGATGGGTTAGAGGAGATGAAATGGAAATTCTGGCTATGGTGGGAAATGATGCAGGGGGCCAAATCAAGGGTAGAAGGGAATGACCATATCGATGCAACAGCTAACTTTCTATGGCAAGTATGGAAGAGTAGAAATGAGCACAATTTCAACCGAACAAAGATCGAGGGTTCACTTACTAGCCAACAAGGCCATAGCAGAATGGAAGGAATTCAATGTGGTTAGTCAAGGTAATCCCACGAAACTCAATTTCCAAAAACGCACACTAAACAGCCAGGAAATTTGGCAAATGCCACATGCTCAACATGCAACATGGATTTATACTGATGCAGCCATGAGTCCTTCAAGAAACAAGGCTGGGATGGGAATTGCTGCGAAGGATTGTTTAGGTAATCTCATAACTAATTGGGCAATACCTGTACAGAATAGTTGGGATGCCTCAATCTCTGAAGCAATCACTATCTGAGCTGCCATGCAAAAGGCATTGGAAGATGTTGGAAAAGAATCTAAGGGATTTTATTATTCTGTGTATTTTTTCTACAACTCATTCTAATCTATATATACAATTTTCTGGTACACTAAACAAGGAAAGTCTACACCTAATTCCCTTAATTTTAGAGACAGTTTATTTACCTTGATTTCCTCTACTAAATTCCCTAAAATATCTCCTAAGATTAATCCTTCAAGATTCCTACAATTACTCATTCAAGATTCCTACACTCCCCCTCAAGCTGGTGAATATAGATCTTCCATTCCCAGCTTGACAACACTCTCATGAAACATGTTGTTACACAGTCCCTTTGTCATCACATCTGCAAGTTGAGATCCTATCGGAGCATACGGAGTACAAATCAGTCCACTTTCTAGCTTCTCTTTAATAAAGTGCATGTCTATCTCTATGTGCTTCGTCCGATCATGTTGCACCGGATTGTGAGCTATAATTATAGCAGATTTGTTATCACAGTATAGCTTCATTGGTTTGCTCCATCGAATCCTCAAGTCTTCTAGGATAATTTTAACCCACAATAATTCACATACCCCTGCTGCCATAGCTCTAAACTCTGCTTTAGCGCTTGACCTTGCTACCACACTTTGTTTCTTGCTTTTCCAGGATATTAAGTTTCCTCCAAGAAATGTACAATAGCCTGAAGTTGATCTCCTGTCGACTGGAGACCCTGCAAAGTCTGCATCTGTGTAAACTGCCAGATCAATTTCAGGACCCTTTTTGAATAAAATTCCCTTCCTTGGATGTGCCTTTACGTAATGAAGCACTCGATAAACTGCTTGTAGATGAACTTCTCTAGGATTATGCATAAACTGACTAATAACACTGACCGAGTAAGCTATATCTGGCCTAGTATGTGCGAGATAAATGAGTTTACCAACAAGTCTTTGGTACATCTCTCATCCTTGCTTTAGCTCCATGAGCCTCACTTAATTTGTGATTACGTTCAATGGGAGTTCCAAGCTGGTTTTTTGTCATGCCTGTTTTCTTGAGCAGGTCCGTAACATACTTCTGTTGAGAAATGAAAATTCCCTGCCTTGATCGAGCCACTTCAATTTCCAGAAAATACTTCAATTTTCCTAAATCCTTTATTTCAAATTCCTTGGCTAGACACCTCTTCAAAGCTTCCTTCTCTACATCATCGTTTCCTATCACTATAATGTCATCCACGTATACAATCACAAGAACTCCCAAGGCTGAATGCTTGATGAACAGGGTATGATCTCCTTGACTTTGCTTGTAACCATTAGCTATCATTACCTTGGCAAAACGCCCAAACCAAGCACGTGGGATTGTTTCAACCCATATAATGCCTTTTTTAACCGACAAACCTTGTTCTTGTCACCCCCACTGAATCCCGGTGGAATGCTCATATAAATCTCTTCTTCTAATTCTCCATGAAGAAAAGCGTTCTTCACTTCATACTGCTGCAATTCCCAATCAAAATTAACAGCCAATGACAACAGAATTCTTACCGTATTCATCTTTGCTACTGGGGCAAACGTTTCCCGATAATCTATTCCATATGTTTGTGTGTAGCCTTTCGCGACTAACCTCACCTTGTAGTGTTCTAGGGACCCATCTGCATTAAACTTTACTGCATACACCCACTTACAGCCCACTACTTTCTTGTTCTTTGGTAACTCAACTAATTCCCAAGTCCCATTCTTCTCTAATGCATCCATTTGCTTCCATAGCAAGTCTCCATTCTTTCTTTGATAATGCTTGGACAATGAGTTAGGAATAGAGCTGTGTTTAAGGTGGAAAGGAAGCTTTGATGGCTTAGGGAAAACTTCTCAAAAGACACAAAGTGAGACAATGGGTATAGGGGTCTTTTGGTGCATTCTCGGGTTTTTTTCCTTACAGCAATAGGTAAATCTAGATCCTGGTCAAGGTTAAGAGGTTCAGAACAAGGTAATTTAGAATTGGAAGGATGGTTTGTCAGTGGTGTAGAATTCAAATTTGATTCACTCATTGTTACCTCATTTCCGAAACTTGGTTCAGAGGATTGTTCTTGCCTTGCAACCACGATGGGATCTCCTTTCCTTGTATACACTTTGTCAAACCGGAACCAGTCAAAGATTTTATGATCTTCTTCCTTTTTTTCTTCTACCATATCAGATTGAGGAATTGACTCTTGAAATTTAGATTTGGATGACTCAAATTTGGACAACTCTAAAGAGGGAAATTTTAACTCCTTATCTTCAAGTGTATCTAACTCCCCCTGAAGATAAGGGGTGATGAAATAGGGCTTATTTTCAACAAATGTAACATCGGCTGAGACATAGAGTTTTCTAGTAGGTGGATGATAACATTTGTAACCCTTTTTTGAGTAGATGAGTACCCCACGAAGACACACTTAAGAGCACGAGGATCTAACTTCCCACGGTTATGACTATGAATATGAACAAATGAAGTACATCCAAAACCCGAGGAATGAGATTAAAGGAAGATCGAATATCAGGGTAGAATTTGGATAGACTCTCTAGTGGACTTTGAAACCCCAGGACCCTGGAAGGAATTCTATTTATGACATAAGTTGATGTGAGTACAGCTTCTCCCCAATATATTTTTGGCACATTTTGTTCAAACAGTAAGGCTCTAGTGCACTCAAGAAGATGTCAGTTTTTCCGTTCTGCCACTCCATTTTGTTGTGGAGTGGTGGTACAGGATGATTCATGTATGATTCCTTCTTTTGAAAAAAGCGGACTCAAGGTTTGATTGAAATAATCACGAGCATTGTGCGAGCGAAGGTGCTTTATCTTGGTGCCAAATTGATTTTGAATCATTGCATGAAAAGCGGGAAAAATATGACTCACATCGAGTTATTTTTTCAGTAAATAGATCAAGAGACTCTTGTGCAATCATCGACAAATGTGACAAACCACTTAGACCCTGAGATGTTTGGAATAGTTGATGGCCCCAAATATCACTATGGAT
Organism: Gardenia jasminoides; assembly: GCA_013103745.1. Lineage (NCBI taxonomy): Eukaryota > Viridiplantae > Streptophyta > Magnoliopsida > Gentianales > Rubiaceae > Gardenia > Gardenia jasminoides. Next base: position 20,189,750 of record CM023105.1, read on the forward strand.
TAAAAGAAAGGAGAAGCGATCGTTTATTACGATAGGAAATGGAACACGAGTGTGTTTAGCATACTCACAAATATCACAATGAAAAGACTGAACATCAAATCCCTTGAACAAGGAGGGAAACATTATTTTTAGTGCAGGAAAAGACACATGACCTAGACGCCTATGATGTAACCAAATGACATCTTTATTGGAGGTGAAGACAATGTGGGAGGCGATTTACTAAATTCGGTTGACTTGATGTATCCAAGTAATAGAGTCCATCATGCTCCTTAGCTAGTCCAATCCTCTTCCCAGTCCGGTCCACGAAAGGCACAACAAGATTCATCAAATATATGAGCAGGTTAAATCTTTGGCAAGTTTTTTTGAAACCAAATTTGTAGATAATTTGGGAACATGAAGAACATTTTAAGAATCAATTTTGGGTAACTTGGACATCTCCGATTCCATCCAGTGGTTGTAGTGCCATCACAGCGACAATCTTTCTATTGCTAGGGCGGGGTTATAGGTTTTGAATTTATTTGAACTATGAGTCATATGGTCCGTAGCACCAGTCAAGAATCGGACATTCTAAACTCATTGCCTAAAACACTAAGCATAAAGAGATTAGAGCCTTACACGAAGTGTCAATGAACACAAACCCAAATTCGTTGGTTGAGAATTGTTAGTTGCTGGATTTCCAACTGTGGCTAGCATACTTTTAAGCTTCTCAACTTCCTCCATACTAAATCCTCAAATACTTGAGTGGACTCTTGAGGCCGACACACGAGCTGCCTTTCTTGGCCACCTTTAATCCCCGTTCACAGTGGGTGGTTTCCATGTAGTTTCCAGCATTGCTCTATGGTGTGTCGTGGTTTCTTGCAGTATGTACACCATAGCTCCTCACGGTTCTTTTGCCCACTTGTTTGATTGGTCTTGTCCGCAGCCACCTTGTTTAGTACCAACCGAGATTTGGAACTTAAAAAGTTGAATTTTCTGTTGAAGGTAACTCTAACATAATACCCTACGACTTTCTTTGCAGGGATATTGCTTGAGTTAGAGGGAAATTCTAACTAGCAGAATTTGAATTGCATTACAAGATCAATTGAGTTTAAGCCAAAAAATCATAAACTCGATCCCTTTCTATGAACCTTTTGACAAACACTGTACAATTGCTGCAGTTCAAATCAAGTGTTCTATAATAATCCAGTTCTTGCCACTGGTTTTGCAAAAAATTGGCATACTCCATCACTGTTTTTGTCCCTTGTTTTGCTCCAGTTATTTTTGTCTTGATATCATAGATGAGAGCTGCATCATTAACCTTGGAATATGTCTGATGAAGGGCATCCCAAATTGCCTTTCTTTGTAGGAAGAAACATACATCGCTGATTTGAATCATGGAATTCCATAACAAGACATGATCATTGAATCCTCTTCTTCCCATGCTGCAAACCCCGCCATTCCACTATCCTGTGCTATTTCCAATAGATGGCCCAACTTTCCTTTTCCTTTCAGGAATGTTCGAACCAATTGAGACCACTTCAAATAATTTTTTCCATTTAGTCTATATGCTGCCTGGATGTTTTGAAACTCTGTTGTGCTCCGTGTAATTTGTTCTTCTTCCACAGTTGAAGACAATTGCCGCGTTGAGGATGTAGCATCCGCCATGATTGAATAGGATCAAGTAATTGGTGGGAAGGAAAAGATGTATAGTAAAAGAAACAGCAATGAAGGCTAGAGAGAATAAGAATGGAACCAGACAATTAAAATGGAATTGACAAGAAGCAAGGTGGTATTTTTCCCGAGAACCCTAGACGAGCTCTGATACCATGTTGGAAAAGAATCTAAGGGATTTTATTATTCTGTGTATTTTTTCTACAACTCATTCTAATCTATATATACAATTTTCTGGTACACTAAACAAGGAAAGTCTACACCCAATTCCCTTAATTTTAGAGACAGTTTATTTACCCTGATTTCCTCTACTAAATTCCCTAAAATATCTCCTAAAATTACTCCAAGATTCCTACAATTACTCATTCAAGATTCCTACAGAAGAGAAATGGGCTTCTGTCATGTTTATATCTGATTGTAAAATGGTAGTTGATAGAATTAATCAGGGTTTTTGTGGTATAACCCCTTTAGACATTGTGATTGACAACATAAGATTACTCAGTAAATCCTTGTGGCAGTGCTCATTTTCCTTTGTTAAAAGGGAAATGAACGTTGGTAGTCATGGTTTGGCTAAATTAGCTGTTAACCTATTAGATGAGATTTGGTGGAAGAATTCCTTCTCAGTGTGGTTAACTAGTGCTGCACAATCTGATTGTCTAGCAGTTGCCAGTGTTTTGTAAAGCAGGGTTCAAGTTGTAATTACCTTCTTGAATTTATACAAATCTGACTTTTGACAAAAAAAAAAAAAGATGAACTAAGAAACGGTTGAACCTTAACAGCATTTTCAAGTTTAACAAACAGTGACATTTTACTGATAACTGGGAATTTTCAGTTTTATGAATTTCTTCCAAAAAGTAGCACTCATTGTAGTTCCTTCGTGAATGACCAAAATCAAAGGGAGTACCATGGAGTAATCAAATGAGTACATTCATCTCTGATGTTTAGCATCCTTATCTTTCAAACATTTCGGAGATCAATTTACCGTGGAGAAGGTTTAATGCGATAAGCATCCAATTGTAGTAATTGAGAATTTGCACTAAGAACTACATCAGACATAGGAGCTCGCCGGAGAGCCTTTTTTCCTGAATTCAACGCCAGGAATATTCCATCACATCATTTTCCTGAATCTTAATCCCATTTTTTGACTGTTTGGTAGAGCTAGCATTAATGTAAGTGGCAACAATTGTCAAATAATTCCTTTAATGAAAATCCAAGATGTGTAAAATTGCAAAAGAAAAATGTGAAACAACCACCAAGAGTTAGCTGCAGGATGGGATACCGTAATAGCACCTATGCGTACTAATCATCTTTTCAATGTGCTTCTAGAAAACTTATTATGCATCAACAAATGGGAATACGTGACATGGCTCTTATGTCTCACTTAGTACTCAATGTTCCATGTGCGCAATTGGATGTACTCAATGTTCCATGTGCCCAATTGGATGTCTTAATACAAAAATGCTATAATTTCCTGACACACAGTAACTTACCTCGTAAAGAACAAGAAGCGACCTAGCACTGTGACAGGCTGTGCACAATGCCTCCAACAACTCGTTTATGGCACTGTATACACCTCCTTCTCCCTGGATAGGCTCTACAAAAACAGCTGCAATTTTGCACCACTTATCAGCTTTGTTGCTGCTTGGGTATCACTGTGTTTCAAGAAGTTGTCTCCAGGCATCACTGGTTCAAAAGGAATTCTATATTGATCCTTGCTTGTTAAAGCAAGAGCTCCCATTGTCCTTCCGTGGAAGCAATTACTGACGGCAATGAACTCCAAAGGGTGGCTGTTCGTTGCTCGGGTGCAAAGATCTCTAAAATTTCCTTGGAAATTTTATTGCAGCTTCAATTGCTTCCATCAGAGTGTTTGTAGAGAATACACAATCAGCAAATGGGCTAGCAACCAAACGCTCGGCAAGTTCAATCTGAAAATTCCTCAATGGCTTATAGTAACATTTATCTTGCAGATAAAAAAATAAAAATAAAAATAAAAATAAAACAGGTCAGAGGGAAATGCTGAACATTAATTTAGTCTTGTGGGTCGTTCTTATTTTCAAGAGTTAATTAGACAATCCTTTCCATCTTACCATCCAGATTTCCCCAAACAAATCAAATTTGCTAATCCAGAAAGTCCTAAAACACTGACGACTAACATAATTCACCTTCTTTCAATTCCGAGACACTACACTGTAGTACTATCTCTTTGCTCTCCTACAATCCACACCAATTTCAAACCTGAAACAGATTCCAATTTAATTAAAGGACCTTCAAAATCACAGAAAAAACATACATTCGATATCAATCACTTGTAATTAAAAGAATTTGCTCACATGAAACCAATTAGAGGTTACCTTATTAGGCAAACAAAAACAAGAAGCAGAAAAAGAAACAATACACAAAAAAGGAAACTTTACTTGTGGAACAGAGTAATACATATTGCTGACATGGATGAGGGTATTAGCTTGGTGAGTAAGCGCCAATGTCAGGGATCACCATGGCCAAGGGCATTCTGAAGTCCAGAGCTCAAATCCAAATACTCTCAACCATCAACATCACAAAACCTTTGCCTTTGGAGAGCCTGGGGGCTCTAACATAGGTCCCACAAAACCTTTTTCTCCTCCTTTGAGCATTTTGTCCTGAATTTGGCTGTCTGGATGAGACCAATCAGTGCAGGACGTTCACATTCAGGCGGGAGCTAATGGGGACAGAACTTCGGCGGTTTTGGGAGGCTGAATAACGTGAATGGCGGAAATTAGTGGGTTGTGGAGAAGAGATGAATGGAGCTGCTCATGGTTTTGATTTAGGGTTTTGAAATGAGTGGAACTGGCTATGGAGATCAGGATTTTAGTCAAGAGTTAGGGAGGAAGACGGAAGAGAAGAGTGCTGAAGGAAATGAAAGGGTTAATTGCATATTACAAAGCGGACATTGGCACTAACCCTTTTTACACTGGAAAGGACTAAAATGGAAAAAACTTCTCAATTTTTTTTATTCCATTCTAATGTTTGATATGGTCCTTTCCTCCTAGAAATCTCTTTTCCCCTGGAAAGCTTATTCCAATTTTTTCCTGAAATTTCATTCCTCACAAAAATATAGAAAAAGGCCATTCCTACTCTATCTAGGAAATACCTAAATTATAGGAGTCAAGATTACCTTCTATATTCTATATCTCTATTTCCTGTGTACCTATTTATCTTTCATATATATTAATTTGTTATTTACTTTGTCAAATATTAGGACTATTTTGTGAGTTTAGTTAATAAGTCTACTACTTTTTTACTTAGGAATAATTTTAATTCTATTTAATGACTTTTCTTTCTTTTTACTTTGAAATAAAATATTTAGTTGACATTTTTAATATATTTTTTATTCACAATATTGGATTATATGATAACATTTGTTAATTCAAATAAACAATAACATGCCAAAATACATTTATATGAAGTTAAAAAAGAAAAGAAAAAAGAGTAAACCCACTAGACTATCTGCTAAGGCACAATTATATTTTTCTATTTATAAATAGTTCTTAAAACCATTTAGAAGCAAATCAAGGACAAAGAATTTAACGTGCATGAATGACGGATTTAACATGTATAAAAATAACACAGGATTCAACATACATGTAATTTAAAATTTTAATTTAGTTACAACTGGTATTCACCTATGACAATTGCATTACAATTAGTATTCACCTATTGTAATTGTATGCTATTAAAAAGTTATGCTCTCATTTAATAAGTTATTATGATTTTGTACTATTAAAAAGTTATTTATTAATTAATAATTCATTTGTCTCTAAATCAAGATGTGTATAGAATGTTATATATAGGGGAAATTAAATCAATATAGTAGTTTCTTCATTCCATTTTGACTTCTCAATATAATTATACCAGACATGAGAAAAGAAATTAGCATCCCATTTTGACTTGGCTACCAAACACTGGAATGATAAATTCTTTCCTGTCCATTCTGGCAGGAAAAGAATTCTGCCTGAAATGACCTTTCCATTCTGGGCCTTTCCATCGTACAAAACGAGGGGTAAAGGTTTGTTGGTTAACTTACTGTGTAAATGAGCCTAACTCGTTGACTGATTGTGTGAATGAAACTAAGGGTGCATTTGACAAAATGAATCTGAAATCTCAAAATTCGAATCTATTACGTAATTGAATTTTGAAGCACTAAATCTAATATGTCTCAATGTATATCACATTAAGTGATAATTGAATAGTTTATCACTTAATTTTAGAAGCAAATTGTGCCTAGAAAATTCAGTGTCGCTTAATCAATTCAGATGTTCTATTTTTTATTATCAAACGGTCTGAATGTGTTAAGATCTGAATCCATTAAATTTATATACTGAATTGGGTTATCAAACGAGGCCTAAACCTGCGTTTGATAAAACTGAAATCTGAAATATGAAATCTAAAGTCTGAATTCATTAAGTAATTAAATTGTCAAATACTAAATCTAATACATTTAAATGTATATCACGTTCAGTGATAAGTGAATAACTTGTTACTTATCTTTGGAAGCAAGTTTTGTTTAAAAGATTCAGTGCCACTTAATTAATTTAGATATTCTATTTTTGATTATTAAACGGACATACCCTATTGTTTAAATTTGTTTGATTATTTTAACAAAAAGATGGCTTGTTTACTTCTCAAGCCATACTTAAACGAACTTTTATCAAACCGAACTCAAGTTGATTTCGAATAATTTGAACTTTTTTTCAAATGCATTTCACTTGTATGCTAATCAAACTGAACTCGAACAAGACTTGAAAGTTGCCTCCACAGTAGTTGACAAATAAAGAAATAAGGTCTCTCCCGAATTGAAGTAGGGGAGACCAAAGTCAGCAATGATTACAAGTATTCCTTTAAATCTTCAAAGGCTCTTTGACATTCTGCGGTCTAAGTGAACTGATCAGCTTTCTTTAATACCTTAAAGAAAGGCATGCTTCGGATAGTTGACTTGGATAAGAACCGATGCAATGCGACTAGCCAGCCTGTCAACTCCTGAACTTTCTTAAGAGTTTTCGGGGGAGTCATATTTCTAATGGCTTGAACCTTATTCGGATTGGCTTGTATCCCCCTCTTTGAGACCATAAATTTAAGGAATTTTTTTGAAAAAACAGTAAAGGTACACTTCTTGGGATTAAGTCACATCTTGCTACTTCGGAGCACTCCAAAGATCTAGGCAAGATTCCCTATCAACTGTTCTTTTTTTCTGCTCTTGACAAGGAGATCATCCACATGGGCTTCCATATTCCTTCTGATCTGCTCCTTGAAGTTCTTGTCACTAGCCTCTGATAAGTTGCTCCAGCATTTTTTAATCCAAAATGTATAGTGACATAGCAGAACACTTCTTGATCGTTGATGAAAGCTATCTTCTACTGATCATCTTCGTCCATTCCGATCTAGTGGTATCCTTTAAATGCGTCAAGAAAGCAGAAAACCTCATTGCCTACTGTGGAGTCCACTAGAGCATCAATTCGGGGGAATGGGTAACAATCTTTTGGATATACTTTGTTGAGATCAGTAAAATCAACACACACCCTCCAACCCTCCGTGTCTTTCTTAACTATTACAGGATTGGCCAATCAGGTTGGATAGAAGGCCTCCTTGATTATTCGAGCAGCTAACAATCCATCCACTTCAGTTTTAATGGCCCGGCTCTATCAGGACCGAAATGTCTTTTCTTCTGTTGAACGGGACGGAGTTTAGGGTCTACATTCAACTTATGAATGGCGAGGTCTTTAGGGATGTCTGGCATGTCTTCAGTAGATCAGGCAAAAATCTCCCAATATTCCTGCATAAGCGCTCCAACTAGTTTAGCACTTTGGGATCCAAGTGCCTGCCCACTCTTACTGTCCTCTCTGACCTATTCGGGTCTATGGACAAATGTAGAATGGAATCCTCAGTCTCAAGATGAGACTGCTCTCGAAGAGATTCAAGATGAAATGGCTCAATGGCTAGGACGGCGGGAGCCGAGGTTTGTTCATCCGAGACTCCTCACAGTATAGAGAGGTAGCACTCCCGTGCAGCTTCTACACCCTCAAAGATTTTGACAATTCCATTGGTGGTTTGAAATTTAAAACTTAAGTGGTAAGGCGAGAGGATAGCTCGAAGCACATTAAGGGTCGGCCGACCAAAGATCATATTGCAAGTCGGTGAGGTCTTGATCACGGCAAAATTGGTCGAGATGGTCCAAGTTTGGGGATGAGTGCCATTGTTATTGGAAGAGTAATCATCCCTTCCGAGCAAATAACTTAACCCTCGAATCCTATTAGAGGCGTTCGAACGGGGTTTAGCTGTTCATTTGTCGAACCCATCCGTTTGAAGGCTAGGTAATACAGGATGTCAGTGGAATTGCTCTGATCAATGTAAGCCTTCTTCACCAAATAGTTATTTGCCACCACTTGAATGATGATGGCTTCGTGATTATTTGAGGCCGAGGGGACCGCATCAGAGGACCCATAAGATATAGTCTCGGTTAGCTAAGAGTCTAGACCGAGATCTCCCTTTGAGGCTTGTCGGAAGTTTCGCTTCTGGGATCTCTAACTATTTTTGGCTATTGGCCCTCCAACGATGGTGTTAATTACTCCGGCCAATGGGCCAAGCTTCTGAGACTGGTCGGGGGAGGCATAGGCAGTCTATCATTTCAAAGTTAAGGTCATCCCTCCGACGATCCTGTAGCTTATCAATGCAACGATCTTCTCGTTGGTCCGGAGCTCTGTTGTCCCAGACAAACTGGCGGAGAAACCCCTTCCTGATAAGACTCTCAACTTCTTTTTTGAGATCATTGTAGTTCTTGATCTCATGACCGATATCTCGGTGAAAAATACAGTAGAGGTTGAGACTCATTTTCTCCCTTTTTCCCATTATCCGAGAAGGGGATCGGGCCAGGTTTTGCTGTTTCATTACTGCTAGGATGTAAGTCCGAGTAGCGTTAAGTGGTGTTAGGTTCTGATCAGATATTGGGGGCTTGCCCTTACTGATCCTATCAAAGACACTGGTCCGGTCCCTGAGATTGCGAGATGATGTCGAGGAGGTACCCCAAGGGTTCTGAACTCCTCGCCGTCTCTCACCAAAAGTTGCTTGATCTTCTTTTTTAAGACAATTGGAGTCTTTGTCCTGGATATATTTATCAGTTCTCCTCCATAACTTGTTAAGGGTCGAACGATAGTTTTGGTGCAGATCTTTGTTAAAATCCCCAAGTTGTAACCCATGAATTAATACCCTTAGAGTAACCTGCTCGCTTGGATCTGGGATCTGCATGAACTCTTCTGAGAAACGGGCCCTGTAGGATCGGAGAGATTCATCTGGCCGTTAAATTATATTCATCAAGCAGGCCGAAATTTTGGTGATCGGACGAGATGAGACGAACCGGTGAATGAATAAATCCACCAATTGCTCTATGGAAGAAATACTATTGGACCCTAGTTTTCAAAACTATTTTCGGGCATTTTCCTGTAAAAGTGAGGGAAGACTCGGCATATGATAGATTCCAAAACCCCATACAGTCGAAACACTGAGATGAACACGTGCACATGGTCCTCGAGGTCTCCTTTACCATCATAGCATGTGACATTGGACAGTTTGAAATTTAAAGAAACGAGCTTCTAATTGATATTCGGGCTAAACGGAGGGGTTTTAAGATAATTCTCATATTTAGATCCCTGAACTGATGCTTTAGGAATGTCCCTTCAGTGGAAGGGGTTCTGTCGGGATACTCCCGACACCAAGGCTATTGAGCGATCATGGTATTTCATTGGCTCATATTTCTTCTTTGGACAGGCACCTTTGGATTCGTCCTCTGACGAGTGTTTTCGAGAATGATCTCAAGAGGGTTCAGTCTTATCCTTTCCCCCATGTGCTTGGCTATCTCCTCAAATACGTCGGAACTCGCCGTGACGAATTCGATGATTTTGGAGACAGATGCGGCATCTGGACACGAAGGTTATTCAAGAGTAGCTTGTTGAGGCCTTGTACGTTTGATATGCTGATCATCTTGATCCATTGGTTGAGCTGTTCGATTCAATCTCGTCCTAGTCATAGATACGGTATTAGAAGTATAATTTTTTAATTCAGATTCCCACAGATGGCACCAATTGTTGAAGCACGGTTGATCACGTTGGGAACTCATGATCGAGGTAGTTTTTGGTAGATATCTAAGATCTGTGGAAACCGTAAGAAAAAAGGAGAAAGCAGAAGTCGGGGCTGTATCCCCCGAGATCAATCCGATACTTAAGTCAGAGAGTTGTTAAAAGAGGAAACTATTAGAATATACTAAAAGCCAGTTACCTTTAATCAGGTGATGTAAAAGGTATTTATACTAGATGAGGAAGTGCACGGAGAACTATGGATGATAACCAAGTTTGTGGGGGACCATAGTAGATGGCCTGGATGAATTGGATGTACAGTGGTCCCCTTGATCGGATGAGATTAGCATAAGAACAGCATGATGAGAGACAGAGAGAGGACGTTGGTAACATCAAAGGACTTCTTGAAGATCCCAAACTAGGGAATGATAATAGTGGGAAAGAGGAGTCTCTTCCGAGATCCCCAATCCGAGGACCGTTTCGGATTATACCCTGACACTGGAGTTCCTTAGAGAATTCACCTATGAGATGCTACCATTAAAAAACATACATAAACCATAACATACATCTAATTAATCTAAAAATAATACAAGTTTGTCTACAGGTTTGCATTAAAAAAAAATGTTAGACCTTGTTGGTTTGAAATTTAATTTTTAGATTGATGGAAGTCTCATATATGATAGATTTAACATCAGTTGCAGAAGCCTTTAAAAAAAGTGTAGCTCCAGTGTGTGTAGTTCCATCATAAATTTTCACCTCCGGCAAATCAATTTTTGTGTAAGGAATAATCAAGCAAAGCAGCTCCAGCTTCCTCCCCACAAAATAAATCTTAGTAGTAGTGTTCCTGAAATGAGCCGAATGATTAGAAAAATACCACTTTCAAAAATTTATTTACAATGCAATAAAAAACAGCAGTAGAAAACAATACAACTTTTCCTCAAAATTTCTCTATTTCAAATATTTGCGAACACTCTCCAAAAACCCTAAAACAGAATTAGAAATCAAAATTCAGAAAAAATACTTAAAATACTAGCCAACAGAACACAAAATTATTTTATTAACTCAGATTTGAAGGTGGTCTTCACCTGCATGTATATGAGAAGGAGATCCAGCTGATTTGGAGCTGGAAAATCCTACATATAGAATAATAATATAACTTAAAAGAAAATATTTTAAAAAAACTATTGTAAAATATTTAGATAACAAAACCTAGAAAACCTTTTGATTTTCCTGATGCAGTCATCAAGAGGACAAGAGAAGATGCACATTTAGTACTAACAAATACTTAAAATAGTAACCAACAAAACACAAAATCATTTCATTAACTCAATTTTGAAGGTGGTCCTCACCTGCATATGTACAATGAGGAGATCCAGCTGATCCAGAACTGAAAACCTCTACATATAGAATAATAATAAGATTCGAAAGAAAATACTTAAAAAACTATTGTAAAATATTTAGATAACAAAATCTAGAAAACCTTTTGATTTTCCAGATGGAGTCATCAGGAGGACAAGAGAAGACGCATATTTAGTACCAACAGAAACAGAAAAAGGTTTGACATTGGATTTGAATTTAAAAATGGATTTGAACATCGAAAAGGAAGGTATAAAAGCCATTTTATAAAGAAAAAGAAAAAGCAACTACAAAAAGAAGAGTCCAAAATGATGAGCATGGTGGGGGTGTTTATATAGTGGTCATTTACCGTTGTGGAAAGAAATCTGAAAACAGCAAAAAGCTTAATGGAGATTAATGAACTAAAATATCAAAAAGTTATTATAAATTAATGAGCTAAAATATCAAAAAAGATGATGGAGATTAATGGACAATATTGGTACCAAAAAAAGTTGAATTAATATAAATTAAGTGAGTGATTGACAAAATGAAATGACTTTTTTCCGGAGTGAAGAGAGATTATATATACCACTGAGTTTTCTACGCAGTGGGTAAGCTTTTTTCCAAACTAGGAGGGTAAGATTTTTTCCAAATTAGGATTGCAGTTGTGGTGGTTTCTAACACATCGAGAAAGCTACAACTGGAACACTCATAGAGATTTTGGACCACCTGACCATCATCAGATTTTAGACATCCTGACCATCATCACAGGGCCGGCGTGGAACACAATTAGTCCATATCTACGTCTAGCAATTTGCCTAGGTAGTTAGATCCGGCAAGTTGTCTGGAGTTGTGGGTGCGCGTAAGACTTTTTTTCGCTTACATGCTGGGTTTTGGTTTGGAACACATCGACAGAGTTGGACCTCCTGACCATATAATCACAGGGCCGGCCTAGAACACAATTAGTCCATATCCGCATCTGACAATCCGCCTGGGTAGCCGTATCCGGCAATCCGCTGTATTGTTTTTTAGAGACATTGGCAGTAGATATCCGCAACGTTGGTTGTACATATCCAGACTCGGGATGGTAAGCATTTGCTTTGGTACTATGGTCTTCTGACAAGAAGTTAAAAAGATGAAGTAGTAGTCAAAAAGGTGTCATTTTTTGAGATTATTGCAGTCCTTGGTCTTATTATCGATATCTCGGTGAAAAACACGGTAAAAGTTGGGGTTCCTTTTCTCCCTTTTTCTCGTGATCCGAGGAGGGGATTGGGCCAGGTTTTGCTGCTTCATTACTGCTAAAATGTGAGATCGAACAGCGTTAAGTTGTGTTAGATTCTGATCAGATATTAGGGGATTGCCCTTACTGATCCTATCAAAAACACTGCTTTGGTCCCTGGGATTGCTGGATGATGCCAATAGGGCATCTCTAGGGTTCTGGGTTCCTCACCGTTTCTCACCAGTCGAAAAAACTGTTTGATCTTCTTTTTTAAGGCGGTTGGAGTTTTCGTCCTGAATGTATTTATCAGTCCTCCTCCGTACCTCGTTAAGAGTTGAACGATAGTCTTGGTGCAGATCTTTTTTACAATTTTCAGTTTGTAACCCATGGATGAAAGCCTCTAGAGTGACCTGTTCATCCAGATCTGGGATCTGCACGGACTCTTCTGAGAAATTGGCCATGTAGGATTGGAGAGATTCGTCTGGCCGCTGCTCTATATTCATCAAGCAGGCCAAAATCTTGGTGATCGGTCGAGATGAGACGAACCGGTGAATAAATAAATCCACCAATTGCTCTATGGAAGAAATACTATTGGGCCTTAGTTTTCAAAACCATTTTCGAGCATTTTCCTGTAAAAAGTGGGGGAAGACTCGGCACATGATAGATTCTAAAACCCCATACAGTCGAAACGCCAAGATGAACTAGTGCACATAGTTCTCGAGATCTCCTTTACCATAATAGTATGGGACATTAAGCAGTTTAATGTTAAGAGGAAAGACCTCCTCGTTGATATTCGGGACAAACGGAGGGGTTTTAAGATAATCCCCATATTTAGACCTCTGAACTGATGCTACAGGAATGTCCCTTCGGTGGAAGGGGTTCTATTGGGGTGCAGCCAACACCGAAACTATTGAGCGATCATGGTATTTCAGTGCCTCATATTTTTTCTTTGGACGGGCACTCTCGGACTCGTCCTCTGACGAGTGTTTCCGAGAACGATCTCGAGAGCAATCAGCCTTATCCTTCCCCTCATGTGTTTGGCTATCTCCTCAAACACATCGGAATTCGCCGTGACAAATTCAACTATTTTGGAGACAAACTCAACATCTAGACACGAGGGTTCTTCAGGAATGGCTTGTTGAGGCCTCCTGTATTCGATATGCTGATCATCTAGATCCATCAGCCGAGCTGCTCGATTGGATCTCGTCTTAGTCATAGATACGGTATTAGAAGCAAAACTTTTTAATTCAGATTCCCACAAACAGTGCCAATTGTAGAAACAAGGTTGATCACTTTGGGAACTCATAACCGAGATAGTTTTTGGTAGATATCTGAGATCTGTGAAAGCTGTCAGGAAAAAGGAGAAAGCAGAGGTCAGGGCTATGTCTCTCGGGATCAATCCGATACTTAAGTCAGAGATTTGTTAAAAGTGAAAACTATTAGAATATACTAAAAACCTGTTACCTTTAATCAGGCAATATATGAGATATTTATACTAGATGAGAAAGTGTACGGAGAATTATGGATGATAACCAGGTTTGTGGGGGACCATAGTAGATGGCTTGGATGAATAGGACGTACAATGGTCCCCTTAATCGGATGAGATTAGCATAAGAATAACATGATGAGAGACAGAAAGAGGACATTGGTAATATCGAAAGACTTTCCGAAGATTCCAAACTAGGGAGTGATAATGGTAGGGAAGAGGAGTCTCTTCCGAGATCTTCAATCCGAGAACCGCTTCAAATTATACCCCGACACTAGAGTTCCTTAGAGAACTCACCTATGAGATGCTGCCATTAAAAAATATACATAAACCACAAGATACATCGAAATCTAAAAATAATACAGGTTTGTCTATAGGTTAGCATAAATAAAAAAATTGATAGATCTTGTTGGCTTGAAACTTAATACTTAGATTGACGGAAGTTTCATATATAATAGACTTCATATCAGTTGCAGAAGCCTTTAAAAAAAGTGTAGCTCTAGTGTGTGTAGTTTCATCATAAATTTTTATCCCCGGCAAATCTATTTTTGCATAATGAACAATCAAGCAAAGTAGCTCGAGCTTTCTCTCCACAAAATAAATCTTAGTAGTAGTATTCTAGAAATGAGCCAAATGATTAGAAAAATACCTCTTTCAAAAATTTATTTACAATGCAACTAAAAACAGCAGTAGAAAACAATACAACTTTTCCTCAGAGTTTCTCTATTTTGAATATTTGCGAACACTCCCCAAAAACCCTAAAACAGAATAATAAAACAAAACTGAGAAAAAATATTTTAAATACTAGCCAACAGAACACAAAATCATTTCATTAGTTTAGATCTGAGGGTGGTCTTCACCTGCATGTGTATGAGAAGGAGATCCACTTGATCCAGAGTTGGAAAACCCTACATATAGAATAATAATATGACTCGAAAGAAAAAATTTCAAAAAAAATATTGTAAAATATTTACATAACAAAACCTGGAAAACCTTTTGATTTTCCTGATGGAATCACCAGGAGGACAAGAGAAGACACACATTTAGTGCTAACAAATATTTAAAATACTAGTCAACAGAACACAAAATCATTTCATTAACTCAAATTTTAAGGAGGTCTTCACTTGCATGTGTACAAGGAGGAGATCCAGTTGATCCAGAGTTGGAAAACCCTACATATAGAATAATAATAAAACTTGAAAGAAAATATTTAAAAAATTTATTGTAAAATATTTAGATAACAAAACCGAGAAAACCTTTTGATTTTCCTAATAGAGTCATCCAAAGGACATGAAAAGACACACATTTGTACCAACAGAAACAAAAAAAAGTTTGACATTGGATTTGAATTTTGATAAGTCAATATTTTGCATGCTTTTAATAGGTCTAATTATGTAATTTTTGTGTGTTTTTGATAGTTTAATGGCTAATGAACTAGGGTTTCTATTGAAATTCTACATTTTGTGGTTTAAATAGAAAAGTGCATTTTTGTGGATTAATGTGGTGAAATTTTATGTTTTTGTAGGATTGCTTGTCCAATTATCAAATGAGGACAAAATGAGAAGAAATTTCTGAAAAGAAGCTTGGACGTAAAGTTGGGAAATTGAAATATCCGAAGGTGAAGAAATTCCAAATTGAAAAATGGAAAATGCAATTGGAATATCAAGGAATCAAAGGGATAAAAGTCGGAGCAATTAACGCCCCAATTTCACGACAAAAAGTTCGGAATTTGCAAGTTTCAAGGAGATTCGCGAGTCGAAACGCAAACCAACAAGCTGAAAAAATGATTAGCTCGCGAAGCCTTCTCACAGGAGACAGGGGAGCAGATCCGCGGGTTGATCCGTGAGCCTCTACATCGCGGATCCACCTCGCGGATCCACCTCGCGGATCCTCAGAAAGTGACTGCTGCAAGTTGCAGCCGAAATCTAGTTTTCCAGCTCACTTCCAGCTCAATTTTCAGAAGAATTTCAATGAAACCTGCGTGAAGAATCATGTGAAGTTGAAGAAACAACTCATAGCAAATTCAAAACACAAATTGTTTCAACTTTACAACTCATTTGAGATTAAAATTCAATGGATTCAATGCATAAAGATTCATGAAGACATTTTTCTTGACTTTTGAAGGCCAAATTTTTCATGTGTTCACATGATAGAATTTTGGAAGCTTATGGATGAAATCTTCTATAAATAGGGCCTTTTGTAGACAATTAGAATTTGGAGAGAGGAAGGCTAGATTCACTACTAAAATGTAGTCTTCACTAGTTCCTTAGTTTAGTATGGTTAGTAGTGTAGTTATAGTGTAATTCAAGGATGTTTAGCTAAGTTTATGCCTTGAGTTATGGATGAATTTTCTATGTCTTATTTGTGATATTTACATGGTTATTTGATGCTATTATTTGAGCAAGTATTTAGTATTTTGGCTTTTCTAATCATGATTAACCGGCCATTAATTGTGATTATCTCAAGGTGTTAAGTTTAAATGAAAGTGAGAATTTGACATTAGTTCATGAAGTTCTAAACCTAGGAAGTCACTCACTAATGTAGGGTGGTGCCTTTGTGGCTTTAGTGATTTATTTCATGTAATTTCATCGAGCAAATAAGCTTGTAGTTAATTCCATAATCACGCTAGTAGGTATGGTTTAGCTATGAGTATAGATGATTCACTAGGAAAGTATGTTTCATGTGTATTAGGAAATTACGCCATGCTTAGCCAAGGTAATAACATTAATTCAACCGGTAACTTCATTTGCAAGAGTAGTAAGGAATTCCATAACTTGAGGAGCTCTTAATTGTTATTTTCTACTTATTTCATTTTATGTTTGTAGTTTAGATTAATTTGTTTGCTTGTGATAGTCTAAATAATAGAGGAGTTCGAAAATCACCGGTACTTGACATTCTTCCCTGTGGGATCGACACCTATACAACCCTATGCTCGATAAACGATACGTATACTTGCAGAAAACGGGGTGTTTAGGTTTTATATTAAAATTTGGTGAAGTGTAAAATCTCGTCAAATTTAAAAATGGACTTGAACATCGAAGAGGAAGGTTTGAAAGCCATTTTATAAAGAAAAAGAAAAAGGAACTACAAAAAGAAGAGTCCAAAATGATGAGAGTGGTAAGGGTGTTATATATAGTGGTCATTTACTGTTGTGAAAAGAAATTTGAAAATACTAGAAAACTTAATGGAGATTAATGAGCTAATATATCAACAAGTTATTGAAAATTAATGAGCTAAAATATCAAAAGGAATGATGGAGATTAATGAACAATATTGGTACCTAAAAAAGTTGAATTAATATAGATCCAGTAAGTGATTGACAAAATGAAATGACTTTTTTTCGCGGTGAAGAGTGATTATATATACCACTGAACTTTCTGCGCAGTGGGTAAGCTTTTTTCCAAACTAGGAGGATAAGCTTTTTTCCATATTAGGATTGCAGTTGTGGTGATTCCTAACATATCGAGAAAGTTGCAGTTGGAAGAACACTTATAGAGATTTTGGACCACCTGACCACCTTCAGATTTTGGATGTCCTAACCATTATCACTGGGTCGCCCTGGAATACAATTAATCCATATCTGCATCTGGCAATTTGCCTAGTTACCTAGATCCGACAAGTCGCCTGGGGTTGTGGGTGCGCATGAGCCTTTTTTTAACCTACGTGCTGGGTTTTGGTTCAGAGCACATCGACAGAGTTAGACCTCCTATCATCATCACTGGACCTGCGTAGAACACAATTGGTCCATATCCTCATTTAACAATCCGCCTAGGTAGTCGGATTAGGCAATCCGCCGTGTTACGTTTCAGGGATGTTAGCAGTAGTTTTCTGTGCCCCTGGCAGTACATGTCCAGGCTTGGGATGGTAAGCAATTACTTTGAAGCCATGATCTTCTGAGAAGAAGTTAAAAAGGTAAAATAGTAGTCAAAAAGATGTCCTTTTTGAGATTATTGCAGTCCTCGGTCTCATGACCGATGTTTCGGTGAAAAGCACAGTAAAGGTCGGGGTTCCTTTTCTCTCTTTTTCCAGTCATCCGAGGAGTGGATTGGGCCAAGTTTTGCTATTTCATTACAGTTAGGATATGAAATCCAAAAGCATTAACTGGTGTTAGGTTCTGATCAGATATTAATGGTTGCTCTTACTGATCCTATCAAAAACAGTGATCCGGTCCCTTAGATTATTGGATGATGCCGAGGGGGCATCTCGAGGGTTCTGGACTCCTCACCGTCTCTTACCAGTCGAGAAAGCTGCTTGATCTTCTTTTTTAAGGTGGTTGGAATCTTCGTCCTGGGTGTATTTATCAGTTCTCCGTAGCTCGTTAAGGGTCGAACGATAATTTTGGTGCAGGTCTTTATTAAAATTTCCAAATTATAACTCATAGATGAAGGTCTCTAGAGTGAACTGCTCGTTCGGATTTAGGATCTGCACGGACTCTTCTGAGAAATGGGCCATATGGGATCAAAGAGATTCATCTAGCCGTTGCTATATATTCATCAAGCAGGCCAAAGTCTTGATGATCGGCCGAGATGAGGCGAATCGGTGAATGAATAAATCCACCAATTGCTCTATGGAAGTAATACTATTGGGTCCTAGTTTTCAAAATCATTTTCAAGCATTTTCCTGTAAAAAGTGGGAGAAGACTCGGCATATGATGGATTTTGAAACCTCATACAGTCGAAATGCCGAGATGAACGCGTGCAGATGGTCCTCGGGGTCTCCCTTACGATCATAGTATGGGACATTAGGCAGTTTAAAATTAAGAGGAAAGAGCTCATCATTAACATTCAGGGTAAACGAAGTAATTTTAAGATAATCCCCATATTTAGACCCCTGAACTGATGCCTCAGGAATGTCCCTTCGGTGGAAGGGATTCAATTGGGGTGCTCTCCACACCGAAGCTATTGAGCGATTATAGTATTTCAGTGCCTCGTATTTCTTCTTCGAATGGGTACCCTCGGACTCGTCCTCTGATGAGTGTTTCTGAGAATGATCTCGAGAGGGCTTTGCCTTATCCATTCCCCTCAATGTACTTGGCTATCTCCTCAAACACGTCGGAATTCAACGTGATGAATTCGACGATTTTAGAGACAGACTCGACATATGGATGGGAGGGTTCTTTAGGAATGGCTTGTTGGGGCCTCCTACGCTCGATATGCTGATCGTATTGATCCATCGGTTAAGCTGTTTGATTGGATCTCGTCCTAGTCATAGATACGGTATTAGAAGCAGAACTTTTTAATTCAAATTCCCACAGACGGCGCCAATTGTAGAAGCAAGGTTAATCACTTTGGCGATTCATGACTAAGGTAGTTTTTGGTAAATAACCAAGATCTGTGGAACCTATCAGGAAAAAGGAGAAAGCAGAGGTCGGGACTATGTTCTTCGAGATCAATCCGATACCTAAGTTAGAGAGTTGTTAAAAGAGGAAACTGTTAGAACATTCTAAAAGCCAGTTACATTTAATCAGGTGATGTAAGAAGTATTTATACTAGATGAGGAAGTGTACAGAGAATTATGGATGATAACCAAGCATGTAGAGGACAATAGTAGATGGCCTGGATGAATAGGACGTACAGTGGTCCCCTTGATTGGATTAGACTAGCATGAGAACAGCAAGATGAATGATAGAGAGAGGATGTTCGTAAATCGAAGGACTTCCCGAAGATCCCAAACTAGGGAGTGATAATGCTGGGGAAGAGGAGTCTCTTTCGAGATCCCTAATCTGAGAACTGCTTCGCATTATACCCCTATATTGAAGTTCCTTAGAGAACTCACCTATGAGATGCTGCCATTAAAAAACATACATAAACTTAAAGATACATTTAAATCTAAAAATAATACATGTTTGTCTACAAGCTAGCATAAATAAAAAAAATGATAGACCGTGTTGGTTTGAAACTTAATACTTAGATTGATGGAAGTTTCATATATGATAGACTTCACATCAGTTGCAGAAGCCTTTAAAAAAAGTGTAGCTTCAGCATGTGTAGTTCCATCATAAATTTTCACCTTGGGCAAATCTATGTTTGTGTAAGGAACAATCAAGCAAAGCAGCTCCAGCTTTCTCCACATAAAATAAATTTTAGCAGTAGTGTTCCTGAAACGAACCGAAGGAATAGAAAAATACCTCTTTTAAAAATTTATTACAAGGCAATTAAAAACAGCAGTAGAAAACAATACAACTTGTCCTCAAAGTTTCTCTGTTTCGAATATTTGTGAACACTCCCCAAAAACCCTAAAACAGAATAAGAAATCGAAACTCAGAAAAATAACTTAAAATACTAACCAACAGAACACAAAATCATTTCATTAACTCAGATTTAAAGGTGGTCTTCACTTGCATGTGTACGAGGAGGAGATCCAGCTGATCCAGAGGTGGAAAACCCTACATATAGAATAATAATAAAATTCGAAAGAAAATACTTCAAAAAAACTATTGTAAAATATTTAGATAACAAAATCTAGAAAACCTTTTGATTTTCCTGATGGAGTCATCAAAAGGACAAGAGAAGACGCACATTTAGTACCAACAAATTCTTAAAATACTAACCAACAGAGCACAAAATCATTTCATTAGCTCAAATTTAAAGGTGGTCTTCACCTGCTTGTGTACAAGAAGGAGATCCAGCTGATCCAAAACTGAAAAACCTTACATATAGAATAATAATAAGACTCGAAATAAAATAATTCAAAAAAACTGTTGTAAAATATTTAGAAAACAAAACTTAGAAAACCTTTTAATTTTCCTAATGGAATCATCAGGAGGACAAAAGAAGACGCACATTTAGTACCAACATAAACAAAAAAGGCTTGACATTGGATTTGAATTTTAAAATGGATTTGAATATTGAAGAGGAAGGTCTGAAAGCCATTTTATAAAGAAAAAGAAAAAGGAACTACAAAAAGAAGAGTCCAAAATGATGAGCGTGGTGGGGGTGTTATATATAGTGGTCATTTACCGTTGTGGAAAGAAATCTGAAAATAGAAAAAAAGATTAATGGAGATTAATGAACTAAAATATCAACAAGTTATTAGAAATTAATGAGCTAAAATGTCAAAAAGGATGATGGAGATTAATGGACAATATTGGTACCTAAAAAAATTGAATTAATATAGATCCATTGAGTGATTGACAAAACGAAATGACTTTTTTTGGGGTGAAGAGAGATTATATATACCATTGATCTTTCTACGTAGTGGGTAAGCTTTTTTCCAGACTAGGAGAGTAAGTTTTTTTCCAAACTAAGATTGCTGTTGTGGTGGTTCCTAACACATCGAGAAAGTTGCAGCTAGAACACTAAAAGAGATTTTGACCACCTGACCATCATCAGATTTTGGACCTCCTGACTATCATCACTAGATCAGTCTAGAACACAATTAGTCCATATCTGTGTCTGGCAATTTGCCTAGGTAGCCAGATCCGGCAAGTCACCTAGGGTTATGGGTGCGTGTGAGCCTTTTTTTGGCTTGCGTGTTAGGTTTTGGTTCAGAACATATCGACAGAGTTGGACCTCCTGACCATCATCACAGGGTCGGTGTAGAACACAATTAGTTCATATCCGTATCAGACAATCTGCCTGGATTATCAGATCCGGCAATCCGCTGTGTCGTGTTTCAGAGACGTTGGCAGTAGATGTCTGCGACGCTAGTAGTACATGTTTAGACTTGGGATGGTAAGCAATTGCTTTAGTACTATGGTCTTCTGAGAAGAAATTAAAAAGTTGAAGTAGTAGTCAAAAAGGTGACCTTTTTGAGATCATTGTGGTTCTCGATCTCATAACCGATGTCTCAGTGAAAAGTACAGTAGAGGTTGGGGTTCCTTTTCTCTCTTTTTTTCCCGTCATCCGAGAAGGGGATTGGGCCAGGTTTTGCTGTTTCATTACTATTAGGATGTGAGACCGAATAGCGTTAAGTAGTGTTAGGTTCTAATCAGATATTGGGGGTTGCCCTTATAGATCCTATCAAAAACACTAATCTGGTTCTTGGGATTGCTGAATGATGCCAAGGGGGCATCCCGAAGGTTCTGGGCTCCTCACCATCTCTCACCAGTCGAAAAAGCTGCTTGATTTTTTTTTAAGACGGTTGGAATCTTCATCTTGGGTGTATTTATCAGTTCTCCGTAGCTCGTTAAGGGTCGAACAAAGGTTTTGGTGCAGGTCTTTGTTAAAATCCCCAAATTGTAACCTATGGATGAAGGCCCCAAGAGTGAACTGCTCGTCCAGATCTGGGATCTGCACGGATTCTTCTGAGAAATGGGCCATGTAAGATCGAAGAGATTCGTCTGGCCGCTGCTATATATTCATCAGCCGAGATGAGACAAACCAGTAAATGAATAAATCCATAAATTGCTCTATGGAAGTAATACTATTGGGTTCTAGTTTTCAAAACTATTTTCGGGCATTTCCCTGTAAAAAGTAGGGAAAGACTCGGCATATGATGGATTCTGAAACCCCATACAGTTGAAACGCCGAGATGAACGCGTGCACATAGTCCTTGAGGCCTCCCTCACCATCACAGTATGGGATATTGGGCAGTTTGAAATTAAGAGGAAAGAGCTCCTCGTTAAACGGAGGGATTTTAAGATAATCTCCATATTTAAACCCCTAAACTGATGCTTCAGGAATGTCCCTTCGGTGGAAGGGATTCTATTGGGGTGCTCTCGACACCGAAACTGTTGAGCGATTATGGTATTTCTGTGCCTCGTATTTCTTCTTCGAATGGGCACCCTTGGACTCGTCCTCTGACGAGTGTTTTCGAGAACGATCTCAAGAGGGTTCAGTCTTATCCTTTCCCCCATGTGCTTGGCTATCTCTTCAAACACGTTGGAACTCGCCGTGATGAATTCGACGATTTTGGAGACAGACTTGGCATCTGGACGCGAGGGTTCTTCAGGAATGGCTTGTTGAGGCCTCCTACGCTCAAAATGCTGATCATATTGATTCATCGGTCGAGTTGTTCAATTGGATCTCGTCCTATTCATAGATACGGTATTAGAAACAGAACTTTTTAATTCAAATTCCCATAGACGGTACCAATTGTAGAAGCAAGATTGGTCACTTTGGGAATTTGACGAGGTTTTACACTACATCAAATTTTAATATAAAATCTAAACACCCCGTTTTCTGCAAGTATACAGATCGTTCATCGAGCATAGGGTTGTATAGGTATCGATCTCACAGCGAAGAATGTCAAGTACCGATGATTTTCGAACTCCTCTATTATTTAGACTGTCACAAGCATATAAATTAATCTAAACTACAACATAAAAGGAAAGAAGTAAAATAACAATTAAAAGCTCCTCAAGTTATGGAATTCCTTACTACTCTTGCAAATGAAGCTACCGGCTGCATTAATGATATTAATTTGGCTAAGCATGGCGTAATTTCCTAATGCATGTGAAACATACTTTTGTAGTGAATCGTCTATACTTATAGCTAAACCATACCTACTAGTGTGGTTATGGAATTAACTACAAGCTCATTTGCTCGATGAAATTACATGAAATAAATCACTAAAGCCACAAAGGCGCCACCCTACATTAGTGAGTGACTTCCTAGGTTTAGAACTTCATGAACTAGTGTCAAATTCTCACTTTCATTTAAACTTAACACCTTGAAATGATCACAATTAATGGCCGGTTAATCATAATTAGAAAAGCCAAAGTACTAAATACTTGCTCAAATAATAGCATCAAACAGCCATGTAAACATCACAAACAAGATATAGAAAGTTCATCCATAACTCAAGGCATAAACTTAGCTAAACATCCTTGAATTACACTATAACTACACTACTAACTATACTAAACTAAGGAACTAGTGAAGACTACATTTTTGGTAGTGAATCTAGCCTTCTCCTCTCTCTAATTCTAATTTTCTTTTTCAATTGTCTACAAGAGGCCCTATTTATAGAAGAATTCATCCATAAGCATCCAAAATTCTATCACGTGAACACATGAAAAATTTGGCCTTCAAAAGTCAAGAAAAATGTCTTCATGAATCTTCATGCATTGAATCCATTGAATTTCAATCTCAAATGAGTTGTAAAGTTGAAGCAAATTGTGTTTTGAATTTGCTATGAGTTTTTCTTCAACTTCACCAGATTCTTCACGCAGCTTTCATTGAAATTCGTCTGAAAATTGAGCTGGAAGTGAGTTGAAAAAACTGGATTTTGGCTGCAACTTGCAGCAGTCAATGTCATGGATCCGCGACCCAGATCCACGAGGCAGAGGCTCGCGGATCCCATCGCGGATCGTCTCCCCTGCTTCCACCGAGAGGGATTCGCGAGCTAGTCTTTTTCTTCATTGGTTGCATCGCGTATTAGCTCGCGAATCTGCTCTAAAATTGTGAAATCCGAACTTTTCGTCCAGACTTCTTGGCAAATTATTTCCTCATTTGATAATTGAGCATTTAATCCTACAAAAACATGAAGATTTCACCATATTAATCCATAAAAATGCATTTTCTCTATTTAAACCATAAAATGTAGAATTTCACTAGAAACCCTAGTTAATTAGCCATTAAAATAACTAAAATACACCAAAACTAAGTACTTAAACATACTAAAAGCATGTAAAATAAACACTTATCAAATTCCCCTACACTTGAACCATTGCTTGTCCTCAAGCAATCAAGAATTACAAACCAATAATGATTTAAGTGTTTGTGCAATTTTAAATTCAATTTCTCAAAATAGGGTAGATAACCATTTTGCAATTATTCATTAAACCACAAGTACTTATAATACCAAGTAAAAGAGAGTAATTATACCATAAATTCTTCTAGTTCAATTCAATTTCTCACTCCTCACCCAATTTCACAAGCAAGGTGAATCATATAGTCAATAAAATGCTTCCTAAACCCATAATTATTTTCAAGAGAGGGATTTATTCATATATCATATAAACATTTATTTAAATTGTGAAAGTGCCTTTTGACGAGAAGATCGACATTTTTAGATGAAGATCCCCTGTTACTCAACATTTCACTTATTACTCTTTATTCAAGTACCGTTTTACGCAAAAGTCGACATTTTTAGATAAAGACTCCCGGTTACTAAGCACACTGGAGTAGAGCTTTCATTTTTTTCCTTTTTTCTTCTTTCTTTTTCTTTTTTTTTCCTCTTTTTTTCATAGAAACATAAATATATATTCCCTCAAAAGAATAATCATAAGAAAATTACTACATATATCAACCATATTTATCAATCTACTATGCAAAAATCAAATAAAGAGAAGAAATCTCATTAGACATACAAAATTAGGCATAATTTCCTCCATTTTACAAGATATACTTTCCTTAAATCACAAAAAATTTTAATCACAAAATAGTCATCTCCAAGTTAACTGAAAAATTGAAACATTTGCTACAGGATTTGCGAAAAATTTTGGCAAATTTTTACCATATCTCAATTCAATCACATAATTAAACATATAAGCACAATTTCCTCCCTCCACACTTAAAATGCACAGTGTCCTCAATGTGTAAGAAGGAATAAGAAAGAAAAGAAAGTAATACTCCCCTTTTAACGTGAATGAATTGGTCCACTTTGCCATTTGCCATTGAATAACCTTTAATACCTGAAAAATTGGACAAGAAACTGCAGGAAAAGATTAAACTCCTTGATCCGCAAAGCACAGTTCGCGTTTCAGTTCGCACAAATTATGCAATTGGTCTTGTATTCCTTCAAAGTGAAAAGCTAATTCATCTAATCTTTTCTCAACCCTATCAAAATTATTGGAAGTTGTATTAGCTAATTTTTCAATAGCTACTTCCCAACATAGTTTACAATTATTAGCTAATCTTTCTTGTTCCAATGATAAAGGTGGATTAGCTAACTTTTCTATAGCTATTTCCCAAGATGGCTTTGAGTCAATTTGAACACCATTAGGTTGGTAATCATAAAAACATGAAGAATCATCATAAACACATGGATTATTCCAAACATAAGTGTAAGAATTATCACAATTAGCACCATTTTGATCAAAACAAGAATTGTAATGCTCAAATTCATCATAATAATCCACATGTTGTGCTTGTCTACATGTATGTGTAACATTATTACTTCCACACAAGTCACAAATCACATAATTAGAATTAAAAGTATTAGCATTCCTTTTTTGTTCAAGCAAATTCGTAATGGTATCCATTTGCACATTTAATGTAATATAATCAAGTTGAGTATTAATAGTCCTTGTGCAATCTTCAAATGACATACCTTCGAACATCCTTTGATTACCTCCATAATTATAGCCTTGAAAATTGTAGGGGTCCATTGCCAAGCTTCCTTCTCTCAAGCCTTGATCCACGTTGTTGCTATCCTTCTTTAAAACCTAAAAATGCTTAAAAGCAAGATTAGTGAAGAAGAATAGTTAATAAAACACAAACTAAAAACATAAATATAAAAATGTCTAAAGTAATAGAATTGTTCTTAGCACCGATATTAAACAAATCTCTTCCTCGGCAATGGCGCCAAAAACTTGACGAGGTTTTACACTACACCAAATTTTAATATAAAACCTAAACACTCCTTTTTCTGCAAGTATACAAATCGTTTATCGAGCATAGGGTTGTATAGGTGTCGATCCCACAGCGAAGAATGTCAAGTACCGGTGATTTTCGAACTCCTCTATTATTTAGACTGTCACAAGCATATAAATTAATCTAAACTACAACATAAAAGGAAAGAAGTAAAATAACAATTAAAAGCTCCTCAAGTTATGGAGTTTCTTACTACTCTTGCAAATGAAGCTACCGGCTGCATTAATGATATTAATTTGGCTAAGCATGGCTTAATTTCCTAATGCATGTGAAACATACTTTTGTAGTGAATCATCTATACTTATAGCTAAACCATACCTACTAGCGTGGTTATGGAATTACCTACAAGCTCATTTGCTCGATGAAATTACATGAAATAAATCACTAAAGCCACAAAGGCGCCACCCTACATTAGTGAGTGACTTCCTAGGTTTAGAACTTCATGAACTAGTGTCAAATTCTCACTTTCATTTAAACTTAACACCTTGAAATGATCACAATTAATGGCCGGTTAGTCATGATTAGAAAAGCCAAAGTACTAAATACTTGCTCAAATAATAGCATCAAACAACCATGTAAACATCACAAACAAGATATAGAAAGTTCATCCATAACTCAAGGCATAAACTTAGCTAAACATCCTTGAATTACACTATAACTACACTACTAACTATACTAAACTAAGGAACTAGTGAAGACTACATTTTTGGTAGTTAATCTAGCCTTCTCCTCTCTCTAATTCTAATTTTCTTTTTCAATTGTCTACAAGAGGCCCTATTTATAGAAGAATTCATCCATAAGCATCCAAAATTCTATCATGTGAACACATGAAAAATTTGGCCTTCAAAAGTCAAGAAAAATGTCTTCATGAATCTTCATGCATTGAATCCATTGAATTTCAATCTCAAATGAGTTGTAAAGTTGAAGCAAATTGTGTTTTGAATTTGCTATGAGTTTTTCTTCAACTTCACCAGATTCTTCACGCAGCTTTCATTGAAATTCGTCTGAAAATTGAGCTGGAAGTGAGTTGAAAAAACTGGATTTCGGCTGCAACTTGCAGCAGTCATTGTCATGGATCCGCGACCCAGATCCGCGAGGCAGAGGCTCGCGGATCCCATCGCGGATCGTCTCCCCTGCTTCCACCGAGAGGGATTCACGAGCTAGTCTTTTTCTTCATTGGTTGCATCGCATATTGGCTTACGAATCTGCTCCAAAATTGTGAAATCCGAACTTTTCATCAAGATTTCTTGGCAAATTATTTCCTCATTTTCCTCATTTGATAATTGAGCATTTAATCCTGCAAAAACATGAAGATTTCACCATATTAATCCATAAAAATGCATTTTCTCTATTTAAACTATAAAATGTAGAATTTCACTAGAAACCCTAGTTAATTAGCCATTAAAATAACTAAAATACACAAAAACTAAGTATTTAAACATATTAAAAGCATGTAAAATAAACACTTATTAGAATTCATAACCGAGGTAGTTTTTGGTAGATATCCGAGATCTGTGGAAGCTGTCAGGAAAAAGGAGAAAGTAGAGGTCGGGGCTATGTCCCCCAGGATCAATTCGATACCTAAGTCAGAGAGCTGTTAAAAGAGGAAACTATTAGAATATACTAAAAGCCAGTTACCTTTAATACGATGATCTAAGAGGTATTTATACTAGATGAGAAAGTGTACGGAGAATTATGGATGATAACCAGGTGTGTGAGGGACCATAGTAGATGACCTGGATGAATAGAACGTACAGTGGTCCCCTTGATCGGCTGAGACTAGTATGAGAATAGCATGATGAGAGATAGAGGGAGGACGTTGGTAACATCGAAGGACTTTCCGAAAATCCCAAACTAGGAAGTGATAATGGTGGGGAAGATGAGTCTTTTCCGAAATCCCCAATCTGAGAACCGCTTCGGATTGTACCCCTATACTGAAGTTCCTTAGAGAACTCACCTTTGAGATGCTGCCATTAAAAAACATACATAAACTATAAGATACATCTAAATCTAAAAATAATACATGTTTGTCTACAAGTTAGCATAAATAAAAAAAATGATAGACCTTGTTGGCTTGAAAATTAATACTTAGATTGATGGAAGTCTCATATATGATAGACTTCACATCAGTTGCAGAAGCCTTTAAAAAAAGTGTAGCTTCAGCATATGTAGTTCTATCATAAATTTTCACCTCCAGCAAATCTATTTTTGCATAAGAAATAATCAAGCAAAGCAACTCCAGCTTTCTCTCCACAAAATAAATCTTAGTAGTAGGGTTCCTGAAATGAGTCGAATGATTAGAAAAATATCTCTTTCAAAAATTTATTTACAATGCAACTAAAAATAGCAGTAGAAAACAATACAGTTTTCCTCAAAGTTCCTCTGTTTCGAATATTTGCGAACACTCCCCAAAAACCCTAAAACAGAATAAGAAATGAAAATTCAGAAAAAATACTTAAAATACTTGCCAACAGAGCACAAAATCATTTCATTTGCTCATATTTGAAGGTGGTCTTCTCCTACATGTGTATGAGAAGGAGATCCAGCTGATCCAGAGCTGAAAAACCCTACATATAGAATAATAATAAGACTCGAAAGAAAATGCTTCAAAAATACTATTGAAAAATATTTAGATAACAAAACCTTAAAAGCCTTTTGATTTTCCTGATAGAATCATCAGGAGGACAAGAGAAGACGCATATTTAGTACAAACAAATACTTAAAATACTAGCTAACAGAACACAAAATCATTTCATTCACTCAGATTTGAAGATGGTCTTCACCTGCATGTGTACAAGGAGGAGATCCAACTGATCCAGAGTTGGAAAACCCTACATATAGAATAATAATAAGACTCAAAAGAAAGTATTTCAAAAAACTATTGAAAAATATTTAGATGACAAAATCTAGAAAACCTTTTGATTTTCCTGAAGGAGTCATCAAGAGAACAAGAGAAGACACACATTTAGTACCAACAGAAACAGAAAAAGGCTTGACATTGGATTTGGATTTAAAAATGGATTTGGAACATCGAAGAGGAAGGCCTAAAAATCATTTTATAAAGAAAAAGAAAACGAAACTACAAAAAGAAGAGTCCAAAATGATAAGCGTGATGGGAGTGTTATATATAGTGGTCATTTACCGTTGTGGAAAGAAATCTGAAAACAGCAAAAAGTTTAATGGAGATTAATGAACTAAAATATCATTAAGTTATTGAAAATTAATGAGCTAAAATATCAAAAATGATGATGGAG
This sequence comes from Gardenia jasminoides, assembly GCA_013103745.1. NCBI lineage: Eukaryota > Viridiplantae > Streptophyta > Magnoliopsida > Gentianales > Rubiaceae > Gardenia > Gardenia jasminoides. The sequence goes on from CM023105.1 coordinate 20,219,332, forward strand.
ATTAATGGACAATATTGGTACCTAAAAAAGTTGAATTAATATAGATCCAGTAAGTGATTGACAAAATGAAATGACTTTTTTTCGGGGTGAAGAGATGTTATATATACCATTGAGTTTTCTGTGCAGTGGGTAGGCTTTTTTCCAGACTAGGAGGGTAAACTTTTTTCCAAACTAGAATTGCAGTTGTGGTGGTTCCTAACAAATCAAGAAAGCTACAGCTGGAACACTTATAGAGATTTTGGACCACCTGACCATTATCAGATTTTGGACCTTTTGACCATCATCATTGGGTTGGCCTGGAATACAATTAGTCCATATCTGCGTCTGGCAATCTGCCTACGTAGCCAAATCCGGCAAGTCGTCTAGGGTTGTGAGTACGCGTGAGCCTTTTTTTAGCCTGCATGTTGGGTTTTGGTTCAGAACACATCAACAGAGTTGGACCTCTTGACCATCATCACTGGACCGGCCTTAAACATAATTAGTCTATATCCATATCTGACAACCAGCCTGGGTAGTCGGATCCGGCAATCTGCCGTTTTGTATTTCAGGGACATTGGCAGTAGATGTCCGCGACACTGGCAGTACATGTCCAGGTTCGGGATGGTAAGCAATTGATTTGGAGCCATGGTCTTTTGAGAAAAAATTAAAAAGGTGAAGTAGTAGTCAAAAAAGTGCCCTTTTTGAGATTATTGCAGTCCTTGGTCTCATGACCGATGTCTAGGTGAAAAGCATAGTAGAGGTTGGGGTTGCTTTTCTCCCATTTTTCCTTCATCCAATGAGGGGATCAAGCCAGGTTTTGCTATTTCATTACTGTTAGAATGTGAGATTGAGCAGCGTTAAGTGGTGTTAGGTTCTGATCAGATATTAGGGGATTGTCATTACTGATCCTATCAAAGACATTGGTCCAGTTTCTAGGATTCCTGGATGATACCGAGGGGGCATCCCAAGGGTTCTAAGTTTCTCACCGTCTCTCACCAGTCGAGAAAGCTGCTTGATCTTCTTTTTTAAGGCGTTTGGAATATTCATCCTAGATGTATTTATCAGTTCTCCTCCACAGCTCGTGAGGGTTCTTCAGGAATGGCTTGTTGAGGCCTCTTATGTTGGATATGCTGATCATCTTGATCCATCGGTTGAGCTGTTCGATTGGATCTCGTCCTAATAATTGATGCGGTATTAGAAGCAGAACTTTTCAATTCAAATTCCCACATACGGCGCCAATTGTAGAAGCAAGGTTGATCACTTTGGAAACTCATGATTGAGGTAGTTTTTGGCAGATATCCGAGATTTGTGAAAGCTGTCAGGAAAGAGAAAGCAGAGGTCGGGGCTTTGTCCTCCGGAATCAATCCGATGCTTAAGTCAGAAAGTTGTTAAAAGAGGAAACTATTGGAATATACTAAAAGTCAGTTACCTTTCATTAGGTGATGTAAGAGGTATTTATACTAGATGAAGAAGCGTACGGAGAACTATGGATGATAACCAAGTGTGTTGAGAACTATAATAGATGACTTGGATGAATAGGACGTACAGTGGTCCCCTTGATCGAATGAGATTAACATGAGAATATGATGATGAGAGACAAAGAGAGGCCATCGGTAACATTGAAACACTTCCCGAAGATCCCAAACTAGGGAGTGATAATGGTGGGGAAGAGGAGTCTCTTCTGAGATCCCTAATCCGAGGACCGCTTCGGATTATACCCCTACACTGGATTTCCTTAGAGAACTCACCTATGAGATGCTGCCATTAAAAAATATACATAAACTATAAGATATATCTAAATCTAAAAATAATACGGGTTTTTCAACAGGCTAGCATAAATAAATAAAAAATGATAGATCTTGTTGATTTGAAACTTAATACTTAGATTGATGGAAGTCTCATATATGAAAAACTTCACATCAATTGCAGAAGCCTTTAAAAAAAGTGTAGCTCCAGCGTGTGCAGTTTAATCATAAATTTTGACCTCCAGCAAAACTATTTTTGCATAAGGAATAATTAAGCAAAACAGCTCCAGCTTTCTCTCCTCAAAATAAATCTTAGTAGTAGTGTTTCTGAAATGAGCCGAAGGATTAGAAAAATATTTCTTTGAAAAATTTATTTACAATGCAACTAAAATAGCAGCAGAAATCAATACAGCTTTTCCTCAACATTTCTCTATTTCGAATATTTGCGAACGCTCCCCAGAAACCTTAAAACAGAACAAGAAATCAAAACTCAAAAAAATACTTAAAATACTAGCCAACAGAACACAAAATCATTTCATTAGCTCAGATTTGAAGGTGGTCTTCACCTGCATGTATACGAGGGGGAAATCCAACTGATCCAGAGGTGAAAAATCCTACATACAGAATAATAATAAGATTCGAAAGAAAATACTTCAAAAAAATTATTATAAAATATTTACATAACAAAAGCTAGAAAACCTTTTGATTTTCCTGATAGAATCATCAGGAGGACAAGAGAAGACGCATATTTAGTACCAACAAATACTTAATATACTAGCCAACAGAGTACAAAATCATTTCATTAGCTCAAATTTGAAGGTGGTCTTCGCCTGCATGTGTATAAGGAGGAGATCCAGCTGATCCGAAATTGGAAAATACTACATATAGAATAATAATTAAACTCAAAACAAAATACTTTTAAAAAACTATTGTAAAATAATTAGATAACAAAACCTAGAAAACCTTATTACTTTCCTGATGGAGTCATCCAGAGGATAAGAGAAGATGCACATTTAGTACCAACAGAAACAGAAAAAGGCTTGACATTGGATTTGAATTTAAAAATGGATTTGAACATCGAAGAGGAAGGTCTGAAAGCCATTTTATAAAGAAAAAGAAAAATGAACTACAAAAGAAGAGTCCAAAATGATGATCGTGGTGGGGGTGTTATATATAGTGGTCAATTACCGTTGTGGAAAGAAATCTGAAAATAGCAAAATGCTTAATGGAGATTAATGAACCAAAATATCAACAAGTTATTGGAAATTAATGAACTAAAATATCAAAAGGGATGATGGAGATTAATGGATAATATTGGTACCTGAAAAAGTTGAATTAATATAGATCTAATGAGTGATTGACAAAATGAAATGACTTTTTTCCGGGGTGAAAAGAGATTATATATACCACTGAGCTTTCTATGCAGTGGGTAAGCTTTTTTTCAGCTAAGAGGGTAAGTTTTTTTACAAACTAGAATTGCAGTTGTGCTGGTTCCTAGCATATCGAGAAAACTACTGCTGGAACACTTAGATAGATTTTGGACCACCTAACCATCATCAGATTTTGGACCTCCTGACCATCATCACTGGGCCAGTTTGGAGCACAATTAGTCCATATCTGCGTTTGGCAATTTGCCTAGTTAGCCAGATCCGACATGTCGCCTGGGATTGTGGGTGCGCGTGAGCCTTTTCTTAGCCTGCGTGCTGGGTTTTGATTTAGAACACACCGACAGAGTTGGACCTCCTGACCATCATCACTGGGCCGACTTAGAATACAATTAGTCCATATCCACATCTGACAATCGACCTGGGTAGCCGGATTCGGCAATCCGCCGTGTTGTGTTCAAGGACGTTGGCAGTAGATATCCGTGACGCTGGCAGTACATGTCCAGGTTCGGGATGGTAAGTAATTGCTTTAATGCCATGGTCTTCTGAGAAGAAGTTAAAAAGGTGAAGTAGTAGTAAAAAAGGTGTCCTTTTTTAGATCATTGCAATCCTCAGTTTCATGACCGATGTCTAGGTAAAAGCACAGTAGAGGCTGGGGTTCCTTTTCTCCCTTTTTTTCATTATCCGATGAGGGGATCGGGCCAGATTTTGCTGTTTCATTACTGTTAGGATGTAAGACCGAGCAGTGGTAAGTGGTGTTAGGTTCTGATTAGATATTAGGGGTTTGCCCTTACTGATCCTATCAAAGACACTGGTCCAGTCCCTGGGATTGCTGGATTGTGTCGAGGGGGCATCCTAAGGGTTCTGGGCTCCTTCCCATCTCTCTCCAGTCGAGAAAGCTACTTGATCTTCTTTTTTAAGGCGGTTGGAATCTTCGTCCTAGATGTATTTATCAGTCATCCTCCATAGCTCATTAAGGGTCGAATGATAGTCTTGGTGTCGGTTTTTGTTAAAATCCTCGGGTTCTAACTCATGGATGAAAGCCCCTAGAGTGACCTGCTCGTCCGGATCTGGGATCTGCATGGACTCTTTTGAGAAACGGGCCATGTAAGATCAGAGAGATTCGTGTGGCCACTACTTTATATTCATCAAGCAGGCCGAAGTCTTGGTGATCGGCCTAGATGAGACGAATCGGTGAATAAATAGATCCATCAATTACTTTATGGAAGAAATACTATTGGGCCCTAGTTTCTAAAACCAATTTCAGACATTTCCCTGTAAAAAGTGGGGGAAGACTCGGCACATGATGGATTCCGTAACCCCATACAGTCGAAAAGCAGAGATGAATGCGTACACATGGTCCTCGAGATCTCCCTTACCATCATAGTATGCAACATTGGGCAGTCTGAAGTTAAGAGGAAAGAGCTCCTCGTTGATATTCGGGGTAAACGGAGGGATTTTAAGATAATCCCCATATTTAGACCCCTGAGCTGATACTTCAGGAATGTCCTTTTAGTGGAAGAGGTTCTATTAGAGTGCTCCTGACACCGAGGCTGTTGAGCGATCATGGTATTCCAGTGCCTCGTATTTCTTCTTCGGACGGGCACCCTTGGACTCGTCCTCTGACGAGTGTTTCTGAGAACAATATCAAGAGGGCTCACCCTTGTCCTTCCCTCTCCTATGTGCTTAGCTATTTCCTCGAACACGTCGGAATTCGCCGTGACGAATTCGATGATTTTGGAGACAGACTCAGCATCTAGACGTGAGGGTTCTTCAGGAATGGCTTGTTGAGGCCTCCTACGTTTGATATGCTGATCATCTGGATCCATTGGTTGAGCTATTTGATTGGATCTCATCCTAGTCATAGATATGGTATTAGAAGCAAAACTTTTTAATTCAGATTCCCACAGACGGCGCCGATTGTAGAAGCAAGATTGATCACTTTGGGAACTTATGACCGATGTAGTTTTTGGTAGATATTCAAGATCTATGGAAGCTGACAGGAAAAAGGAGAAAGCAGAGGTTGGGGCTATGTCCCCCCGGATCAATCTGATGATTAAGTCAGAGAGTTGTTAAAAGAGGAAATTGTTAGAATATACTAAAAGCCAATTACCTTTAATCAGGTGATGTAAGAGATATTTATAGTAGATGAAGAAGTATACGAAGAATTATGGATGATAACCAGGTGTGTGGGGGACCATAATAGATGGCCTGGATAAAAAAGATGTACAGTGGTCCCCTTGATCGGATGAGGTTAGCATGAGAACAGCATGATTAGAGACAGAGAGAGTGCGTCAGTAACACCAAAGGACTTCCCGAAGATCCCAAACTAGGGAATGATAATGGTGGGGAAGAGGAGTCTTTTCTGAGATCCCCAATCCGAGGACCGCTTCGGATTATACCCATACACTGAAGTTCCTTAGAGAACTCACCTATGAGATGCTGCCATTAAAAAACATACATAAACTATAAAATACATCTAAATCTAAAAATAATACAGGTTTGTCTACAGGCTAGCATAAATAAAAAAAAGTACAAATAAAAAAATGATAGACCTTGTTGGCTTGAAGCTTAAACTTAGATTGATGGAAGTCTCATATATGATAGGAGGGTAAGAGAAGATGCACATTTAGTACCAACAGAAACAGAAAAAGACTTGACATTGGATTTGAATTTAAAAATGGATTTGAACATCGAAGAGGAATGTCTGAAAGCTATTTTATAAAGAAAAAGAAAAATGAACTACAAAAAGAAGAGACCAAAATGATAAGCGTGGCGGGGGTGTTATATATAGTGGTCATTTACCGTTGTGGAAAGAAATATGAAAATAGCAAAAAGTTTAATGGAGATTAATGAACTAAAATATCAACAAGTTACTGGAAATTAATGAGCTAAAATATCAAAAAGGATGATGGAGATTAAAGGACAATATTGGTACCTAAAAAAGTTGAATTAATATAGATCCAATGAGTGATTGACAAAATGAAATGACTTTTTTTCGAGGTGAAGAGAGATTATATATACCACTGAGTTTTCTGTGTCGTAGGTAAGCTTTTTTTTAGACTAGGAGGGTAAGCTTTTTTCCAAACTAGGATTGCAGTTGTGGTGGTTCCTAACACATCGAGAAAGCTGCAACTGGAAGACTTAGAGAGATTTTGGACCACCTGACCATCATCAGATTTTAGACCTCCTGACCATCATCACTGGGCCGGTCTGGAACACAATTAGTCCATATCTGCGTCTGGCAATCTACCTAGGTAGCCAGATCCGGCAAGTCGGTGGGTGTGCGTGAGCCTTTTCTCAGCCTGCGTGCTGGGTTTTGGTTCAGAACACATCGACAAAGTTGGACCTCCCGACCATCATCATTGGGTTGGCCTAGAACACAATAGTCCATATCCGCATCTGACAATCCACCTGGTTAGCCAGATCCAGCAATCCGCCATGTTGTATTTTGGGGATGTTGGCAGTAGATGTCCGCGATGTTGGCATTACATGTCCAGGCTTGGGATGATAAGCAATTGCTTTGGTGTCATGGTCTTCTGAGAAGAAGTTAAAAAGGTGAAGTAATTGTCAAAAAAATGTACGGGTATTTTGTGTTGGAGTCAGTTGGACAGGTTGTCGGAGAAAGGTGCGATTGCATTTTCTGAGGTTTCGATCCGGTCTAGGGCTGGATGGAAAGAGAACAAGAGAGTACCAACAAGGAGGTGAAGCACTCAAAAAAGGAGTGCTGGTATTTTGTGTTGGAGTTGGTTTCACGGGTTGCCGGAGAGAGGTGCGATGGTATTTTCGAAGGCTCCGATCCGGTCTAGAGGTGGATGGAAAGAGAATAAGAGAGAAGCAACAAGGAGATCAAAGAGGGAGAGGAGGGCCACTTGCAGGAGAGAGGTCCAGGCTTGGGATGGTAAGCAATTTCTTTGGTGCCATGTTCCACTGAGAAGAAGCAAAGTTACGAAGCCGTAGAAAAGAGGAGAAGCCAAAACGGTGTGCCATGTTCTTCAGAGGAGAAGCAAAGTTATAAAGGCGCAGAGAAGGGAAGTTAACAGTGTTAAAATGCTGTGCTGGTATTATGGGCAATAGGCCTGTCAACGGGTCGGGTTTAGACCAGGACCCGACCGGGATCCGCTGAGTTTTTTCGGGTCCGGAATTAGATGTAATTCCGTTTACCCGGACCCGAACCCATATCCATTTTATCTAATTAAAAAAAGGACGGGTATGGAATATGGGATTCCGACCCGGACCCATTTAATAAATTAATAAATATATATATATATATATATATATATATATACATCTCATCTCTGCTTCTTCTTTAAAACAAAAACGAACACTACTTTTAGTCTCTTCTCTTCCTCCGTGACATTGTGCCGCTGCAACGATTCTCTCTTCTGTTAAACCTCTTCAATTAAGCCTCTCTATTCGATTTTTTGTTCGATTCTACCACTGTCCTCTCTAATCTCTGCAACCTTTGCTTGATTTCAAACCCTGCAAGTCCATAGATCGAATTCGAGACTCTCTTCGACTATCGACTCTTTGTCTTCAAGTCCGGTGAACTCTTGTGACTGTCTCCCTCTCCAGTCCTTACATCTATTCTGTTGATTCTCAGGTAAGCTTTTGAATCCCATATGCTTTCCCAAATATCCTGCTATTATATGAGAGAATTTTATAGCAAATCTCTTAATTGCTTCAATCAAATTATTATTACTACTTTCACCATTAAAAACTTGAGAACTTATCCACTAATTAGCTGCTAAATCCATCAATGGATACATTCTCCAAGATATTTTTTTCTTTGCTCTAATTGGCTTTTTGTATGCGGGTTCATCCACTTTTGTGACGACCCCACTTCTCCCTAGGGCGTACCCTAAGGTATCCGTGGAGCGCCTGCCTAGCTCTTGCCAGGACTCACTCACTAGAATAACTAATAATACTTCAAAAGAGAAACATAAACAACCATTCCAATCCAAATCACAAATATTACATAACGAAATTCAACTTACAACTCTCATTCCCAAATTACAGTTCAAAGTACTTAGAGTACAACCACAATACCATCTCACAGGCCCAAATACAACAAAAGTCCATCTATCCAAGATTACAAAGGGGTACAGGAAATAACTCAACCAATAGCGCTAAGAAAGATCACGACACACGCTATCCATCGTCTCGAGCCCTGTGGGGGGGGAAATAAAACATTTTGGGGTGAGTTGAAATTCAGTGAATGTCCAGTAAAAACAAGAAATTCATGGACCTTTGAGTTAAACATCATTTTGTAAAACATTTGAGTCTTTAAACAATCATTCTAGAAACACTTATTTAGCAAACAACATACAGTAAGTAATAATTCAATAAACATGTAGTTCAAGTAATGAAAGGATCTGATTGTCCTCAATGGCGGTCCGGTCGGTCTTGTCAGTCAACCACCCTCCTACTCCTCCTTATAACTCCCAGTGATAATACTCAAGTATACCGTACAATGCCCTAAGTACCAACCTACCCAACCGAGTCCGCTTCTGGCTCGAGTAGGTCGATAACGAAGGGGGAAAGGCCTTGTTCAGCCATTGTGGTAAAGTACACATGGCCTACAGTCATGCGCAAGTAATATACAAACAGTGGAGAAGTAAACAGTTGAACAGTGTATTCACAGTTAGGTCGAGTGAAATAAAGTACACACTCGCCTAGAACCAAGTATTTAACACTTATGAAATCAGGTAACATCAAGCATTAATCACATAAGCATGTAATTCACATAACATACAAGAAATACTCACAGACTCGTTTCTTTACAAATATGAGTTGAGTAAATCATTTCACAAGTCATTTTCACGTAGTAGTAAAACTTTTGACCTAAAACGGGTTTGAACATTCATAAACTCTTCATAAATTGTGTCACTTGTAAAAGCATATTACTTGGAAATGGTGGTAAATCACTTCATTAGAATTACTAACAGATCATTTCAATAAAGCATTCATTTGCAACCAATAGTAAAGTCTTTCATTTAAAAAGGGTTGGGACACTCACCTTGATTCGATTAAACGAGTGAGCAAAGAAGAAAACTTCGTTAGTTGGTTCACCCTCGACAAGGTCTTGGGCACCTGAGCCAAAGTTCATCTATTAGATACTAACCAAAACATCTAAAACTCAAAGTCTTAACTCAACTACTCAGAATCACCAAACCCTCACTACTACAGTTTCTTGTTCGCACCATGTCTAAGATTACTTTCGTTGAAATGGAGCAAGGCTTATGGGTGCGGATGCTAGACTCGGAGAACTACAATTCACTAGAAAACTTCATTTTTCAAATTCATTCGGTAATATATGTCAAATTAAGTTGCAGGACTCAGTAGTAGTTAAAGTACAGTATTATCACTTTACAAAATCAATCAAAACTCTCATAGAAAATCAAAGTTCTAGACAACTAAAAATCGCTCCCTAATTTTTCCAAAATTACATGTTTACCCAAAATTAGTGAAAACACAACTTTTCACCATTAAAATTTCATAACTTCACTCTATTAAATCACGTACTCATAATTAAACATAATACACATTTATTTAGGCAAAATCTCTTCAAGAAAAATCACAAAATTTTGAAATCAAACATTAAAAATCACCAAGCATGGGTTTGGCCATCTCATACACTTTTCTTCCAAAATTTCCAACAACAAAATCCAACTTTCTAACCATATTAAGACTATTTCATGAATATCACACAAATCCACAATCAGGTCCTCAAGTCAACTACCTAAAATCCACCTCAAGTCCGCTACCTAGGTTGGGATTTCAAGAGCCCAACTTCATCTTTCCAGATGAGATCATTATACCAATATCAACCATAGATCTAAGCTATTTAACTCTAATAAAGCTATATCTAGAAGATTTAGAGCTTATACCTTTAGATCTGACTAGATCTGACAAGATCCGAAAAGATCCACCGAGGCTTTGTGATATCTTCTCAAAATTGACCCTTCCAAGCTCAACAACCACAGCTTGATTTTAGCCTCAGATCTACAAGCTTTGTTGAGGATTTCCGTCCTGAAAGCTCAAACCCAAGCTCAAGACAACCATCCCAAACTTTTCTTTCCTTTCTTTTTCTTCCAAAATTTGGGACCTCACTTCCAATCTCTCCTTGGTTAGGCTGCCATGGGGAAGAATTCAAACCAACAAAACCTTCACAAACTCAAGGTTCTAATTGAAGAAGAAATGGAAGATTTCAACCACAAAGCTTACCTTTCTTTCTTCATCCAAACCGGTCCAGCCCTTCACTCTCTTCTCTCTCTTTCGGCTGCAAGAAGTGGTGGGGAGGATGGGTTTCAATGGTGGTTGAAGCTTGAAGGAAGCAAAGAAGAAGAAGGAGAAGAAGATGAAGTGCAAATTCTCTCTCTCTCTCTCCCTTGGCTCTCGGCTGCCTCTCTCTCTCTTCACTCCAAGTTGGCTGCTAAAAAGTGAGGAAAGGAAGTAAGAACAAGGCTTTAAGAGGGCAAAAGGAGTGGCTCTCCTTAAATTATGGAAAAGTTGTCTCATGACCACTTTATGTTGCGTCAAGCGCGGTATTCTAACTTACACTGTTTTCCTCCATTCCAACACTGTCCAATCTTATTAATATTTCTAAAATATCACTACATATACCTAATTTCAACTTAAAGTCACTAATCATGCTCCAGTAGAAAATTAAACGTTTAATTCAACCAAAACCGCACATCGGCAAATAATTTGTATAAAAATTCTCTAAATTGAAAATTAATAATTCAAAGCATAAATTCACTAATATTTGAGTGAAAGTACATAATATTATTATTTTTATCATTATCATTCATTTTCTAATAAAAAATAAAATTTCCGAGCCCTCACAACTTTCGTCTTTACTTAATGTTTTCCTGTCCTTCGATTATTTTTGTAATTTTGCTGGACTTGGCTTGTTACAAAATGTTTCTACAGTTGCTTTATTGCCTTCTTTTTTTTTTTTTTTTTTCTGACATCCTGTTGTTGGCCATAGTAGTTCCTTCTTGATATCTAGTGCTATTATTCGAGCCGAGCCGAACCCAAGCTCCTGAAATTCGAGCTCGCTCGATAATGTTATCGAGCTGGCTCGAGCTTGCTCGATAACGTTATCGAGCTGAAAATTGAGCTCGAGCTCGGCTCGGGTAAAACACTGTTAAGCTCTAGCTCGACTCGATTAACAGAATCGAGTCAAGCTCTTTAAGCTCGAGTTCGAGCTCGACTCGCTTAATAAAATGAATTCTAAATTAACAAAATGAACTGTAAATTAAGCTTGGCTCGATTTAAGTTCTATAACAATTCTCCAGTTAAATGAACTCTATAACAATTCTCCAGTTAAATTTAGTTGCTATAACACTATTTTCCATGTATTAAGTTAGCCAATGATTCATATATTCTTCATTAGTCCATAAGGTTCTAGACAATTCTCAGTTACCTTAATGTTCAACAACTTGTAACTGTAAAATTGTTTACTTGACAACAAACGGAACCTAAAAATATTCAATTATTAATGACTTGAAACTAGTGTTAGATGAAATTCACAATTTGAAATAAGCAATATATGTAATTGATCATTGGATACAAGCTATTCTAGTTTAGTGATGTGCTTCGAAAATAAATGGAATCAATTATACCCCACTAGATGAAAAGGGATTCATTAGTACCAACTTGACTTTATATTGACAATTAAGAAAATCATGGTCATATTCTCTTTTTTACAATTAAAGACTAAAATAACAAATTTGCCCCTCAAAGTCGAGCCTATCGAGCCACTATCGAGCCGAGCTCGGCTCGACTTGTTAATGATACGGGTATTTTTCGAGTTCGAGCTCGACTCGTTTATTTAAATAAACGAGCCGAGCTCGAGCCTTAAAGAGCCAAGTTAAGTCGAGCTCACGAGCTACTCAATTCGCATAACAGCTCTATTGATATCATATGATTTTTGAGGATATTTGGAAGATGTTAAGGCTGTTTGGACTTCCATTATTGATGGAAGTTGATTAACCTGGATGTTTGATTGCTTGGATTTGGTTCGTCACGTACTAAGCACATAGTATTTAGGGCCATGCAGATCATAAGATTGACTATTGTGGTGATGGTAGTGAAAGTTACAGTAGGGGAAATAAGCAAACGTGAATGTTTCATTGAAATTAGCTTCTTGTTATATAGAACAATCATTTTTTTAATGTATCAATCATTTTACTTTTTAATGGAGATTCTTAAGATTGGGTATTGGTTTTGGTTGCTTCTGTACATTGAATGGATCTTCTATGCTATCATCTTTTTCCTCAATATAACACAGGTAAACTCAGGTACAATTATGAGTCAGCACTTTGACAAGCACATGAGTATAACTAGGAAAGAAACCTGTTTGAGATTTTTTTTTTTTCAGAATAGGCGGGATATGAACTATGTGAGATTATTTTTTCACTTATGTACTTTAATAGTGTTGATTATTTCAATATTTTTGCTTATTATACTCCCATTTGTTTGTAGGATCAAGGATGTCATCTTTGCCTAGTCGATCAATGGGGCCAACACCAAGTAGCACGGCTGACAAGAATGAGGTTGCCATTTTGGTTTCGAGAGAAGAACCCATGAATGAAGATGACTCAAGTAAGAAAGCTAAGGGAAAAAATTAACTTCTAAGGTATGGTTTGATATGGATAAAGTTAAGACTGCTACTGGTATTGTTGCCATATGCAAACATTGTTAAAAAAAAATGGCTGGGGATAGTTCACACGAGACAAGCCACTTGAAAAAGCACATAGATAATTGTGTTGCTAGAAAACATAGGAGTGGAGGCCAGCAAGTACTTCAATTGGCTAAAAATGCTTTGGATAATAAAGTTAAAATTGAAACTTTCAAGTTTGATCAAGAGAGCAGCAGACTGGATTTGGCTAGAGCTATAATAAAGCATAACTATCCTTTTAACATGGTTGAACATGAGTATTTTGAGATTTTTTTGAATAATTTGCAGCCAAATTTTAAGTTGGTTTCTTGAAATACAGTTAGGGCTGATGTGATTAGTGTTTATAAAGAGAAGAAGGAAAAATTGCGCAAGTATTTGGATGAATTTGATGGCAAGATAAGTCTCACTACTGATCTTTGGACATCCAATCACCAAAATTTTGCCTATGCATGTCTGACAGCTCATTATGTCAATGAACATTGGGAATTGAAAAAGAAGATTCTTGCATTTAAATCTATTCCATATCCTCGTGATGGTGAAATGTTATTTAGATTTATTTCGGATATTATTTATGAGTGGAATATTGACAAGAAGTTGTCATCTATTGTTGTTGATAATGTATCTTCAAATGATTCAATGTTAGACATTTAAAATCATGGCTTTTGTCATTACTCAATTTAGGAGGTGAACTTTTTCATGTTCGATGTAGTGCACATATTCTTTATTTGATTGTGCAAGATGGATTAGTTATTGTGGGAAGTTTGCTTCATAAGATCCGAAAGACTTTAAAATATTTGAAAAAGTCTCCTTCTTCTTATCAAAAGTTTCAGAATGCAATAAACCAATGTAAGCTGAAAAATTAAAAAAAAAAAAAAGAGTAGGTATGGATGTCTCCAATAGATGGAATTCTACTTTCTTGATGCTTCAGACTGCTTTGCCTTTGAAGGAAGCTTTTTGTCGTCTAGAAAAAATGGACAGAAATTATAAGTTAAATCCTTTAGAAAATGATTGGAAAGTGGCTACTATTGTTCATAGTTGTTTGAAAAAATTCTATGAAGCCACATGTCATTTTAGTGGTACTAATTTTCCCACAGCAAATGTTTTTTTTCCCGATATATGCAATTTTCACCTTAAGTTGAGCAGTGGGAACTTAGTGAGCATGATTTTATTCTAGGAATGGCTATTCCTATGAGAGCTAAATTTGAAAAATATTGGGAGGAATGTTGTTTGGTGTTGGCTATTGTTGTGGTACTTGATCTTAGATTTAAATTGGCTTTGGTAGGGTATTACTATAATGCTCTTTATGGAGAAAGTGGTCACATATATGTAGATAGGGTTTGTAATGCTATTGCTGATTTGTTTGCTGAATATGGAGGTGATCTTGCTCCTTCTTTGAGTTATGTTGGAGATAATATAGAAGAGGGGACTTCTAGCAAAAAAAATATGGATGTTGAAGATGATGAAAATAAGTTGTCTAATTTTGATAAATGGTATAAGGAATCCTGTTTTTCAACTATAATTGCCCACCAAAAATCTGAATTGCAATTATACTTAGATGAGCCTGTATTTCCAAGAAAAGAGGATTTTGACATACTTGGTTCGTGGAATGCGAATAGCCCAAAACTTCCTGTTCTTAGTAAGATAGCTCATGATATTCTTGCAATTCCAACTACTACTGTGGCATCGAAATCAGCATTTAGTGTTGGAGGAAGGGTAATTGATGAGAATCGTGCTTCTTTACTTCCTAATATGGTCGAAGTTTTGATAACAACTAGTGATTGGTTACCGTTAAAAAAGAAAAGAAGTAAGTTCATAAATTTTAAACTTGAATAATCTTTTTTTTCCCTTTTTGCTACTTTTTCTTTTTAAATCCTGTTAAAAGTTTGTTTGGTTAAATAAGGCCAATCTAATTTATTTCTCTTTGTTTTCTTAGAGTTACTTGAAGATTTGGGTGATTCTTCCAAAGTTGTCAAGTTAGGATGATGTATTTGAGTAAGGCCAATATGATTTCTTTTATTTCATTTTAAATATAATCAGTTTACAATGTATATCTTTTCTTGTTTTTGTTTGCAGGAGTTGTGAAACTTGAGAGCTATAAAGGTTGTTGAAGGCTGTGAGACAGTTGAACTGTATTTGAATAGTTTGTGATTGTTTTCGGAAGTTGTAATTTGTGATTGGCATTGGAAGTTGTAATTTTTCTATATTGAAATCTACAAAATTGTTGGGACCTTTTAAAAGTTGTAATTTGTTCCTAGTAATATTGACTTTGGACCTTTTAAAAGTTGTAATTTGCTCCTATTGATATTGACTTTGGAATTACTTTGTAGAGTAATTTGTGATTAGTTTTGGAATGACTCTGTTGAGCAATCTGTGATTTGTGTTGTTTTAATTCTTAGCCAGTTGAGTTTGAAATGGTTATTGTGTTAACATAGCATGAAAAATGCTGATTGATGTGTTTGTTATATAGAATTTTGGCATAATTTTTGTCATGTAATTTTTGTTAGTACAAGGGATCTACTAAATTTATGAGATGTATCATTTATACGGTAATATAGCCATGTAAATGTTTCAATCTTTTTGTGTCTTTTAGCTTTGCCTGGACAGCAGTAGTAGTTGAAATGGCGATTTGCTTGTGTGTCAGGTATACCCGACCCGGATCCGGATTCAAGAGAAGAAGAGTGAGACCCGTCGGGTATACGGGTCCGAGTCTGGATTAACTATACTTAAACGGATCCGGGTCCGGAATACTTATCGGACTTATCCGGGTCCGGGTCTAGGCCTATGGGCAATGCAATCTGAAACCTCTGACATGTATATAAGATAGACATCATTCCAATAAGCTTATTTCACCTCTGGCACGCATCTTATCGGACTTAGGCCTCGTTTGATAACCCAATTTAGCACTTAAAATTAATGTGTTCAGAACTTAACCGTTTAGATGTGTTTGAGAACATCTGAATTAATTAAGTGGCACTGAATCTTTTAGGCAAAACTTGCTTCCAAAAATAAGTGATAAGCTTTTCACTTATCACTGATTGTGATATACATTTAAATATATTAGATCTAATACTTAACAATTTAATCACTTAATGAATTCAATTTTCAGATTTTAATTTTATCAAACGCACCCTTAGTATATATAGATCTGCGTGCTAAGATTCTAGCCTAGTGTTCTCATCCAACGATCCACAATTCCCTAAACCTAACCCTCTAAGGTATAAAGAAAATCCGACCATTGCCTCTTAAAAGAAATTAGATCTT
Organism: Gardenia jasminoides; assembly: GCA_013103745.1. NCBI lineage: Eukaryota > Viridiplantae > Streptophyta > Magnoliopsida > Gentianales > Rubiaceae > Gardenia > Gardenia jasminoides. The sequence continues at coordinate 20,235,390 of CM023105.1, forward strand.
TCAACTGGCTTTATGCTCCCACCTCCCTGTGCACCTCCAACTTGAAAAGACAAGTCGACAATCTCATCCGACAGCCCAAGATCTTTAGATCTAACCTGTGAGCTCTAGGAAAAATCGAGCCAGCCGTTGTTTGAATTTAAAGAGATTCTTTGTCAAAGAGGAAAAGAAAAAAATTAAAGAGATCAGGCCCATGTGAACCTCTGACACGTATCTAAGACCTCATCCTAATACACGCGGTGTTTTTTCTTTGTTTTTTTTTTTTTTTAAAGAACACACTCCTCTGGCACACATTCTATAGGACTTAGTATATAAAGATCATGGGTGCTAGTGTTCACATCCAACGGCCCAGAATTCCCTAAACCTAACCCTTCAACGTATAAAGAAAAACAGACCGTCGCTTCTTACAAGGGATTAATTAGATCGTTCGCCCAGCCTTGTAGTCCCACCACCCGCCCACCTCTAGCATGAAAAGAAAAGATAGCAATCTCATCCAACGGCCCAAAATTCTTTAGATCTAACCTGTGGGCTCTAGGAAAAGTCAATCGTTCACCCAGCTTTATAGGACTAATTTCCTAGAAAATTAGTCAAAAAAGAAAAAGTAGATAGAATAGAGTTCTGGAGAGTGCTCTAATTTTACATTTGTCGTGTTGGCTAGATACGGTAATCACTCTAAAATTTATTTTATTTTTTTAAATTCAGGAGTTTCCGTGCTAGTCAGCACAACACCTCCTAGATTTTTTTCTTTTTAAGTTCACATGCTGTCATGCTTAGTAAGCACTGTAGCTAATTCCTTTTTTTTAAATCAACTTGTTTTATATCCTCAAATGAATTATTTGGTAGAATAGTTTATGAAATTTATAAATTATCTCAATAATTTATAAATAAATCCTTAATGTATAATTTATATTTAATGAAAGGATTATTTTCTAAATTATTTTAAATTGAAGGATAATTTATAAATTATTTTAAGGATAATCTTTATAAATGATTTTAAATTAAGAATGATTTAAAATAAGGATTATCCTTAAAATAATAATTCGTAAAGGATTATCCTTAAATTAAGGAATATTTTCTAAATTGAAGGATAATTTATAAAAATCAAGCATAAATTATTTTTTAATTTTTGTCTAAAATTATATAAACTATAATAATTTCTAATAAATTATTTCAAATTATATAAATTATATAAAAAAGTAAAAATAAACCAAATTTCAGGTAATCAGCGAGTGTAACAAAAGATATTCACTGATGATATTTCTCAGGGATATTCTAATACGAAATTAGTTGCTGTATGATAAACGACTTCTTGATGCAAGCCACAGGGATCTTAAACGAGCAAGAGCTGCAGCTTTCAACGTAGTTCCTGTTGTAAAATAGGGCCGAGTAATGTTAACAAGAATAACAGAAATAAACGGAAAGGTGGACACGCTTGAGTCGTGCTAGGTAGCACTGTCCTAAGAAACTATTTCCAGATATTGAAAATGTTTCCCCAGGATTAAACATTCCTAAATACCATAAACACGATTTTAGGAAACGTATCTGCAGATATTATTTTCTACCGTTTTCAGTCAAGGCGTTTGATTTTAGGAAACGTATCTGCAGATATTATTTTCTACCGTTTTCAGTCAAGGCGTTTATGATAACGTTAAAACGTTTCGGTCAAAACTTTAATGATGATTGACAAAAAACAAAACCAAGGTGAGTCATTGGCTAACCCACGCGGAAATCGCCGTTTGAACTAAATTAGCCCAATTCAACTTCCCCTCATGCGCGCGAGCCCATGCTAACTCTCAGCTCATCACAAGCCCAATTGAGAGTTAGACAATATAAAATGTTTAAAACACTCCTTGGTTTTCCAATGTGGGACAAAGTCTTTTGAAATACAATATCTACAACAATCTCCCACCTATTTCAAAAGATTTTGAACAGAACAATAACAGAGGAAGGAAAATTTGCTGGATATATTTTGAGTTCAACGTACTCAGTTTGGTGTCTTTTGGACTATGAACCAAACTTAGATTGATAAGATATGTCTTACAGAATTATTGGTGAAATATGAATTTCTATGAACCAATAATTCTTTTTATATGACAGAGATCTTACCAATCACATTGTAACCCATAATTTGCTGTTCAACGCGGTTTTGCGCATTTAGGCCGTGCGCCTGCCTGGTTGTTCATGAGAGCTCTAAAGATTTGGCCAAAAAATCTTATAGGAGCGGCCCCACTCCACTCTCATATAGGTGAATTTATCAAGTGTATACTGCTCAAAATACACCTCCCTAAGGGGATATAAATTCATTAAGAGTATTTAAACTCAACCTTACAAATACTAGCAGTCAAAGCACTTATCTCGAAGGGACTTTAAATTTCAAGTGCTTTACAGTCAATATCGACTTGTTATTACCCATATGAACCTACTTCATGGGATCACCAATCACATAGGTTGGGTTACCATCTTTATTGACAATTGTTGGCCCAAGTCCCATCTCCCTTGTAGTTTGAAGAATTAACTTTCTTCCTACAGGTTTAGTCAGAGGATCGGCCAAATTCAACTCTGACTTCACAAAATCAATGGAAATAATTCCATCTCTAAGCAGCTGTTTTACGACATCATGTCTCAATCTCATGTGTCGACTTTTACAATTAAAAGATTTATTTTTGGCAATAGCGATAGCCGCTTGACAATCACAGTGTATGGATACTGGAGGCAACATGTCCTTAGTTGAAGGAATATTAGCTAAGAAATTCCTTAGCCAATCAGCCTCAGTACCAGTCAACTCCAGAGCTATAAACTCTGATTCCATAGTTGACCTAGCAATGATTGTCTGCCTGGCTGATTTCCAAGCTACTGCCCCACCCCCGAGGGTGAACACATAACCACTAGTGGATTTTGTATCATTTGAATCAGAGATCCAATTAGCATCACTGTAACCCTCTAATACAGTGGGAAATCCACTATACAGGATACCAAAATTTATGGTTCCTCTCAAATATTTCATTAGTCTGACTAATGCAAACCAATGCTCACGATTGGGATTGTGAGTATATCTACTCGATCTACATCTGATAAGCTATATCGGTCTAGTAAAATTCATCAAATGCATCACTCCCAATAATCGGCATATTTAGACAAGCTGGGTCACCATTATTTTTCTTTAATTGAGTGTTAGCATCATAAGGTGCTTACCGGTGTCACATCATAATTTTCAAACTTCTTAAGAAGTCTTTCTGTATAATGTTCTTGTGACAACATTATACCATCATTTCTCCTTATGATTTTAACACCCAATATTATTTTTGCTTCACCCAAATCTTTCATAACAAAACTAGATGACAAAAAATGCTTAGAACTGTTGACAATATTTAAGTTTGTACCAAATATAAGCATGTCATCCACATACAAACTTATTATCACATATTCATTGTCTGCAGTTTTAACATATACACATTTATCCACTTCAACAGATAAAACCGTCATTTATCAATACTTGATCAAATTTTTCATGCCACTGTTTAGGAGCTTGTTTTAGGCCATAAAGTGATTTAACTAATTTACAAACCTTATTTTCTTGTTCAGGTACAATACATCCTTCAGGTTGTAACATATAAATTTCTTCTTCTAAATCACCATTTAAAAAAGCTGTTTTGACATCCATTTGATGTACAAAAAGTTTATGAATAGAAATTAAAGCAAATAAAATACGAATAGAGGAAATTCTTGTTACTGGTGCAAATGTATCAAAATAGTCAATATTTTGTTTTTGAGAAAATCCTTTGGCTACTAAACGAGCTTTGTATTCAGAAATACAAAGCTTCGTTTAGTAAAATTTCTCCTTCTATTCATAAACTTTTTGTACATCAAATGGATGTCAAAACAGTTTTTTTATGAAATTCAGCAATTTCATGAGGAGAAGTGCACATTATGAAATTGCTGAATTTGACCAATTTCACTTCTCACAAAAAATCCTTCTTGAATCCCAAAAATTAAATTGAATGCTAAAAAATCCTTAAACTTAAGGAAACCACAGAATTTTTGTCCATTTTCCTTTTGTTGATGTTTCTTCAGAATTGTTATGGAAATTGTTTCTAATTTCTACTACTTCTAGTCCAATTTCCTATTGATTTTCTACTCTTTTTGGAAACATTTCTTTCCTTGTTTTCCTTTACTGATCAAACTCCCTAACGGTTCCCTTGGTTTTCTATGTCTGAATTCAAAAAATAATAAATTTTATATGGTATATGAAAGGCAAAAATCAAGAAAGTTGAATAGAGGTTCATTCTAATATAAATTTGTATCAGAATGTGATATTTTGAATAAAAACAAAGTAAATGAAATGTAAAAAATCAACTATGTTGAATAAAAACATAAATTAAAAGTGGTTCGTATACAAAAAATGAGAATTAATTTTCCATAATTATTTTAAGCTTTTTATATTAAAATGGATATCTAGGACTAGAGTTTCAATATATTATTGTTTTATTTTAGCATTCTTGGAAAGATGGTATTCACTCAAGTTAATTAACTTATGGTTCTAAAAGAGTCTTAGACGATATTGAAGTTGTGCAACATAAATTACAAACTCATGAAATTGTTGTATAATTACTAAACTTCAATTAATTTTTTCTAAATATAGTTATGATTTACCAATATATATGATTCTTTTGATATATAAGTCAAAGCTAAAACTTTTTGAGAAAAAGCAATTGCTTCACTTTTTAATAGAATGAGACTATGAAACAGCCTAGCAAATTCTGTTTAGCTGCTGCACATTTTTTGCAATTTCTCATTTCGTTCCTTTATTATAGTCTTTGTTTTCTTATGTTTCCTCCTTAAAACTTCAAACGTTTCTTAAATTTCCCATGAATAGTAAACTAAAGTATTTCAAACAAAAAAAAAAAGAGAAAAAGAAAGCACTTGACCAATAAAAATATGTAGAACTTTTTATTCAAAATGTATTAAATAGTTGAATATTTTGAGCATGCTCTGCACTCATAAGAAGATTTAAATGGATTTTCACAAAAGTATTAAGAGTTCTCATCAACATAATTCTTATTCCTAACTAACTGATAAATCTAACTTCTCCCTATTTTCTTAACATAAAAGTAAGCATGTGGAGGTTTCATACTATAATAAACAAGTTTGATAAATAAAATGAAATTGTAAAAGTAATGTTCCTATCTAAAAGCACAATTTTTGAATTAAACAAAGAACCTAGTTTAGTTATTTCCATCTAGTAAAAAATTCAAAAGTTAAAGTTTGAATTAAACAAAGAACCACGTTCACCATTCATTATTCGAGCTCTACTTGTGACTTGGGGCATATTCACAATATATAATTGTTCTAGTATAGTTATCAATCTCAATCCAGATAAAGTCATTTCCAAATTTTTACAATTTTGAATATATAAACTTCAATGCTCAGGCATGGCCTCTTCATCCAACTTCCACTTTTTTAAGTTAGGCAAACATGATGTTTCAGTTGAGGAAATCCCGTTGAGTGCCCACTCATTTCTTGGCCTAAAAAAGAGTTTGCATATAAATTAATTCTCGCAAGTTGGGGAAGCTTTCCTAGTGTTTCTGCTGCTCCCCCTCAATAATGGTGTGTACAGCTCTGATTAGCTGGTATTTAATCTAATATTTTTAGTTGAAAGTACTAGAAATTTTAAGTCATTCTTTTTCTTGTTTGGCTGCTTTTGGTAGTCCCAAGAGAATTTTTTTTTCAGAAACATGAGATGTTTAAACTATAGAGATACCTTTTTTTTTTTTTTTTTTGGGCTTTTTCTACAAATGGGGAAGGGAGTAAAGAAAAGATCATTTGACTTTATTGCTAGGCTATACCTGGTCTTTGGTCCCTTTCAAATTTCCAACTCCAAAAAATAATACTAATAATAAAAAGATAATAATAAAACTCAAAACAACAGTCACTTGAAGCCATATGTATATAATTGTATTAAAAGTTCTAAAAATCTTTACGTAATTGATTTTCAGTTAGTTCCCTTAAAGCGGGTCTTGAATTGAGTTGCATTATTCGAATCTGAAATTGGCCGAGCAAGTCTTACCAGGCTCATCAGCCTCAAAGCCACTTTGCCGGAGGCTCCAAGCTGTCTCCGGTAACCAAGTACTAAGCCCATCTCTCTCTCTCTCTCTCTTGCTCGCTCCCTCTCTCCCTCCCTCTTGTTAAGTGTACACAGGTTTTATGATCTATTTCAAATTCACCAATTGGCTTATCCAATTGAGGTCCCATACTTGTGCATACGGAATTTTAGCTGGTTGATTATACCCAAATAACTCGACAATAAATTCTATCGCATAATTATCTACTTCAACGCATATTTTTCACCTAAATTAATATTTTTATCTGTAAGCTACAGTATTTGCATGAAAGATAGGTCCCAACTCAGATGTGAAACTGTGAAGTTAGAAGTCAAAATCCTGCTTGGATTATTATTTTCTAGAGTTTTTGTAAAAATGTACCATGACAATTTGATGTATATGAAGTAAAAAATTAATCAAAAATGTGTTCATTAAAAATATTTTGATAGAAAATTGCAATCTAAACACCAGTGACCAAACAATTTATCACAATACCTAAGAGCAAATTACATGTGAACAAACATTCATCAAAACTTCCCATTCAATCAACGATGGACACGGGAGGGAAGGGCACTGGGGTACAGCCCCTCCCCTCAAAGCTTTCCAAAAAATTATATATAGAATTTTAGCTTTAAACTAGAACTCAATCAATTTACCTACCAAAAAAAAACTTAATTATCTATATCATTATATAGGTTGTTAATTTTCTTTAATTTCTCTTTAAAAAAATGTCTTATAATAAAATAACTCTAGTTTTCTTAGGTTAAAAAGTGTATCATAGTAAACAAACCCTAGTTTTCTTATAATATATGATAACTATAAGTTTTAAACGTTACCTTAGGAGATATTAATTTAATTTATGTAAGTTTTCTAAACGAACAAAATTTTAGTTTATTTATTAAGATAATTTCTTTACATCAGTTAAGGTTAGAAAACACTATACAAATAGAAAATATATGACAAATATTAAAGGAAATTAAACAATGGCAAAAACTCTATTTATGAGTCAGAAGCCAATGAATTCTTGATCAACTGCGCATCAATTTTTTATCTTTCCCAACTTCATTGAACTCATCTCAAACATCCACTCTTCTTAAAGACAAGTATGTTTTTTTCCTTTTACAATTCTTTCAAGTATATTTAGATACGTAATTAGTAATTTTTTACACATTTATATTTATTTCAAATTTTGTCATTTAAAATTTTTATGATTATTAATTTATCAATTATTCTTATTTTAAGTTGTATCTGAGAAACTTAGTGTTAATTTGCATAGCCTTAATATTCACTGACGTAATTTTCAACAAGACAGTTGTATTTCTATTCATTGACGTTGTCAAAACACTGCATGAGAATCACCAAAAACAGCTCTGTCAAGAACAGAAGGGAGAAAAACATTGATATTATATTACATGCTCTCAATAATATACAAGGCCTATATTTATAGGCAGGAAGATACAAGAAATACAATGAACCTAGACAGTATCTAATATAATCATTAATTGATTGTGTCAATTAATACAAATATTACTAATTGATCTCTAATAGAACTAATTGATTCCTAATTGATATATACAAGATACACATCAAATCTTAACACAAATCACGAATCTTAACAAGCTCACTAAAATGTAGCAGTACACCAAAGCGAGTTCATATAACAAAAACACTTCCAATTCAGTTAGGCAAATGGAGGATCCACAGGGAAGTCATCAAGAATCCATCAAGTACTTGAGCAGTATTACCCCACACAGCCCCTCTTTATCAAGAATCCATCAAGTGCTTGAGCAGTATTACCCCACACAGCCCCTCTTTGCCTTGTTTGATTTAACACTTGCAAAAATTACTTCTGTATTCATTGAAGATGGATCCTCTTTGGACCAAAATTTTGTCATGTCACTAGAATAACTCATGATTAGTTGTCTACAGCATATAGATTCCACATTATAAATGGCATTTCTTTTCTCTAAGCTGGAAGAAGTTTCAGATTTTAGAGGAAATGCAATCACGTTTCATGCTACAGTATACCATATTGTATACGAACTGATTCTTTGAACGCCTTAAATCTAAAAGCCTGGCATGATTTAATAGGTCTATCAACTTAATGTCAGCTCCACAACACCAACATTGATGTAACTAGACTTGTAGGCTAGAGTCAAACCTAAGTCATGTAGTTACATGAGAAGGGCTGGAAATTTAGTCTTACAAGATTTCTATTTTTATTTTTTTTAATAGGGTATGGGAAAAGAAGATTTGAATTCAGAACCTTTATTTTATAGGATTTCAACCTTAACTACTAAACAAGAACCTCATTGGTAACTTTGAAAGACAAGATAGTTAATGATTCTCTTTTCTTTTTATTTTCATCATCCTTGATTTCCATTTCTTTGGCCAAGAGAATTTTAGGAGAAGTTTTTTCCTTTCCATTGACATCAGTAATTTAATGTGAGCGGAAAAATAATCACATTATGCCAAAACAAGAAAAAAAATTTTCTTACAAGACAGCTGTGAATGAAGTAAAAACTCAACAGCATTATGGCACGAAACCCCATCCAAAAAAAAAAAAAAGGAATCAGCCCAGAGGTAGCAATTTTGTAAATAAAAATACTAGTATAATTATAATTAGGCAATGAGAGGATCATTTGAAGGTGAGGGTTGATCAACAGCAAAACAAGTACGAATATATGCGAATATACATTTTAGAAAAAATAGGAGTGAGAACTGAAAAGGTCTTAAGAAAAAATAGAGAATAAAGAAAGAGTAAAACAACAAATTGTTATGCATACAAAAATATCTGAGGGAGTACTTGAGCGAGACTTGAGCCAATAGTACCTGTGTTTCTTCAGCCATGTAAGGTTGTGTATGAGAATAAATTATACCACTTTGAAACACTAACTTTGTAGTTCAATGAGGGATTGGGATAGGATTTGTATGGTTGTGTATGATTATTTCCAATGTTTGATGTATATTTGTATAGGAGTGAAATTTTTTGAATGTTTGTATAAAACTCTATTGTAACTTACAGTAGAAATTGTAAAAAAAATTTTGGAATTGAAGTTTTTTACGTATTTTGGGAGTGATATATTAAAAGTTTTGAGAGTTTTTTGAGAGTTCTTACAGATAATGTAGGAAACAAACAAATTTTATACAAACTTGCTAAAAATTTGCATTAAAATTTTGAAAGTTTTTTAAGGGTTCCTGTAGCTAATATAGGAAACAAACAAATTTCATACAAACTTGCTAAAAACTTGAGGTTCCAAACAAGGGTGCATCTATCATAATGTAAGAAATCCAATAAGTCAAAAAAACAAAAACTAACTCTATCCGGGCCTAGTCCACATAGTGGCTAGGAATTAGGACTAATGTAACTCAGAATGGAATCAAAGTGCATTATCACTCAACAAACATGTCACGTGATTTTGTACTGCAAATCTCTACTCTTTAAAAAGAGCCAAAGGTTTAACGAATTGTAGAAGTCACGTCAAGGTCTATCTTAGAGTGCGTTTAATAAAACTGAATTCTGAAATCTGAAATCTGAAACCTGAATTCATTAAGTGATTGAATTGTTAAGAACTAAATTTAATACATTTGAATGTATATCACATTCAGCGATAAGTGAATAGCCTATCACTAATTTCTGAGAGCAAGTTTTGCCGAAAGGATTCAGTGCCACGTTATTAATTCAGATGTTCTATTTTTGGCTATCAAATGCATCTGAATGTATTGAGATCTGAACTAATTAAGTTTAAGTGCTGAATTGAATTATCAAATGGGGCCTTAGTGCTTATGTTTCTTACTCTTGATTATTTATATTAGTGGCAATCTTTCTTACCAAGAAAAAAAAAGGAGTCACGTCAAGTTTTTTTTTTTTTTTTGGGTAGTTTTTCACTATGTGTATGGGGGGTTTGTCTACCTTTCTCCTGCAACCGCTGTATTGAATTATTCATTTCACACTTACTAGCTAACTTGCTCCTTTGCCTGTTGACTCTTTGTTGGTTTTCCTCAAAAACAATGATGTTTTGTTGACTCTTTTGCAATAGCCATTTGACTTCGTTTATTTCAGTTTTGCCCCATATTTCCCTTGCATGTTCTGCCCGGTTTTTAGCAATTAATTGAGCATCTTGTGGTTATTTTTGGCTTTTTCTCCTTGTGAATAGCCTTCCAACTAATTTGTCTATACAGATTACAGAGTCAAATTCCTCAAATAATGGCAAAATCTGAAATTATTCTCAAATTGGTGTTGATTTTTTATTTCTTCTTAATCTAGCAAATGTGCGGCACCAGTTTGAATTTTGTTTTTTTATTTTTGCTGATAAAAGACTTAGGAGTATCAGTGCCATTTGTACAAAATGGGCTTACAATGTGCTGCCCGGTAAGTCAAAAAAAATTTATATGAGAGAGGTGCTACATAACCAATATGCGGCACCTCTCTCATTGACATATATTCCATAAATATGATATTTATGCATGCATGCATGTATATACCTCTCTCTCTCTCTCTCTATATATATATATATATATACACACACACACATCAATGATATTTTAGAGGATTATACTTACATCTTTACAAATAAATTTATACCATATGTACACCTCCTTGGAAGCAGACATGCATTTACTCCAACTTTAAGTTTTAGTCAATTTTCTATCCATTTAATTTCTTTTGTATTTACATTTAATAAAGATATTTCCTATTTTTATATTATTCTTTTGATGTAATGTATTCATTAATCATAGCTAGTGATGCTCTTTGTATTAACCTATACAAAAATATTTATGCGCATTTAAATTTTTTATGGAATTTTTGAACTTTTTATTCTTTCATCATTTAAAAACTTGGACGAGCATTTTGTGAATCATGTGTTTCAATAAGCTAACACATTAATTTCTTTTTTTACCCTATAACATATCAAGATTTTTTCCAACAAATATTTGCTCGTTCATCTATGGTTGCCTATTTTTGCAAATCATAACCCTTCGTGTTTTTGGATAGTAATGATGTATTATTTCTGAGCCGTCATTTGCAAGTGGCACTATGCAAAGAATACTTTTGCTTTCTGGTATATTGTACCTTGAATAAAACTTTCTTTACAGATCATGTTTTCTCAAATTATCTCTTTATCTTTGTTGTGCAAATATGATTATCGAATTTGGCTTATTTCTTGTTCTTTGTTAGAAGACATACTAATTCACTCTTTTTTGCTCTCGTTTCCTTTTACAATTACTCTCCTTGACCTACATCCTATTATTTACTCTCTTAGGTAAGGATGGGAAAACGTTTATTGTTGGAAAAAGTTCCATCTTTATTACAGCTCTTTTCCAATTCTCTAGCATTATTGGTCTCTTTATACTTGCATTTTGGTGCTTTATATTTGTTATTCACTTCATTAAGTACTTTCTATTTTCGTTTTACCAATTGAACTATTCTATCCATTGTCCCTCTTTAAGTAAGGTCTGCTATTCTTCTCGCCAATGAATTGTGTTTATATTCGGGTTTTTAAATTATTGCACCATCTATATAAAGTTGTATTATGCTTTGCTATGTGTACACAGTCTGTCTGGCAGTTAATTCTCTCATTTTCACTTTTGTAATTATTCATATTTGTTTGCTTATATATATAATTATGTAATTCTTATTAATCTCTTATTCTTTGCAGCTTATTTTTTTCGTGTCTCTTTTTTTTCCGTACTTTTTTAAAAAAGTATTTAGTATCACAGTATCAATGGTTAGAAACAAGAAACTATTATCTCCGAAGACCAATGCTTTGATATAAAACACAAGCAAAAAAAAAAAATTGCTGAAAATGCTTGTTGAGAAAGGAGAATCACAAAATCAAAGCAGCAAAATTAAAAAGGTAATTGATTCCAACGAAGTACAGAAAACAATAATTAAGATGCCTAAAGAAATTTCTCTCCCAATTGATGAAAACTGTCGCCTGGAATGAAACTCGAGAGAGATAGATATGTAGGTATGTCTTTAAAAAAAGAAAAAAGAAAAGAAAGAAAGAAAGAAGACAAAAATCACAATGACTGGTAAGACGCTCAATGACCAAGCTGTCCTAAACAATCCATCCTCCAGTGCCCCGGTGCCAATTTGCTCTCTTAATTCTGGCCTTCATCCAACAGACTATTTCAAACTCTCTAGACTCTGGTCTTCAAACTGCAATAATGACCAGCAGTCTCCAAATTATCTGGGCAACTAATCCTCATCTTTGAACCCACTCCCTGCACAGGATGATGTCTTCATATTATCCTAATGCCAATTACGCTATCCACAGTTTCAACAAATACATCCATCACTTCTAACTTTGAGTCATGTTCAGATACTATAAACTACAATAATTCAATTATACTATCAAGAAAGAAAAAACCTTACTAGCTTAATAGATAATAACCCTACAAAAAATTATTTTAAAAACAATAATATCTTTCTTGACATAAACCTTGATTACATGAGTAGGTGAATCGAGTCAGCGGCTCGAATTTGAGCTTCGACTCGAGCTTCAGTGGTTTGTTTACAGCTCGAGTCGAAGTTCTTCGATTCTCTTGCTCGATGGCTCAGAATATATATATATATTATTTTTATTTTTATTCTAATAGTGAAATTACATATATATCCCTAATATTTTTATTATTTATTCATAAAATAATTATTTTATTTATTTTTTAAAATAAAATAATTATTTATTATTTTATTTATTTAAAAAAATAATTATTTATTATTTTTTCGAACTCGAGCTCGAATTTAAAAGCTTGAGCTCGGCGTCGGTTTTTGTTCGTCGAAGCTCGATTTCGAAGTTCAAGCTCGATAAAAGCAATCGAGCTCGATAAGCCCAAAACTCGGGCTCGGCTCGACTCGTTTGCACCCCAATACATGACACATTAGTAAAGAAATAAATTATGAAAAAAAATCATGGCCAACTAGGTAAAGTAAATAAGTCTTATTGAATTAAACTGATTGTGCTTAAAGTAAATAGTCTTGATTGAATTAACACGAGTTCTTATTGTTGGTTTTGATATCAATAAGACTTGAAGACAACATGATCCTTCTTTATCACCAAATTCTAAGCAGATTTTAAGTTTAGTGCCAGATATTTGATTAAATAGGGATGATAATCTAAAAACGTTACATGGAAAGCACAAATAGTTTAAATCTTTCATATGCATTTTTACGTGATGCAACATTTTGTTGATGAGTACATTATATAACGGTAACACATACTAATCCATTAAATTCAATTTATAAGAGATTACGTCAACCCATTCCCATAGATGAGGAAATAACCAAAATCTTTTGATTTTACCTTACAGGATGGAATGCAATGCATTGAAATATAAACTTACTTCCCTCTTCATCAATTCCTTAATTAGCCATGGAAAAAGAATTGTATTAAATGATGTCTTAGATAAAGAAAAATAAATATTTGAAAGCTAAAACTAGAAGAAAAAAAAATCTCACAGAACAAGTAGTACGATCCCGTTCCTTTCGCAAGAGGAAAAAAGAGGTATAAAAAGCACAATAGTCATTAAAAACACAAAAATAAAATATTGAATCATGTTGGTGAAGCCTATCAAACTTGGCAATTAAAACTAGATGCTATGGGTAGTCCGACAATCTATTGCAAGTGGGGTTGCCGCCATCAAGCCGGTGACAATGAAATCATGGAAATATCACCGAGCAAGCGGTCCACATTTTGCTGGAAAATTTCAGCCCTTAGCAATCCTCGGTTGAACAGTGATAGCCTCACATTTAATGCATTCTGGCGGACCACTCGTTCTGGATGAAGCGGGGGGACGGTGCTCAGCCAAAATCGGAGTCTCCAGATCACCCCCGCCATAGTCACGTTCTCTTGGTCACACTCACTGATCTCAGCTAATCCCTCGGCCAAACTTCTCAGCTCTACTTTGAATGGTTCAGATAGAGCAATAATACCAGTTACCGGATGACCAGCTCCCATATCTCTCTGTATATTAGTAGCTACCTACTAGCTAGTGTTCATTTGATGTGTTCTGGAAATTGAACTAAGGTATTCCCTGCTGCTGGAAATTAAAACGGAAAATAATGAAAGTGGCCAGAGGGGAAGGAATGAAGGAGATCTCTCTCTCTCTCTCTCTCTCTCTCTGCCGTGCAAAGAAATTAATTATCATATATACATGGCAATTGGCAAGTATTTCACCCCTTTTTTCTAAAAAAATAATTATTATTATAAAAAGGCAACATTTTCACTTTCTTTTTTGTCTCATGTTGAGACAACCAAAAAAAAAAAAAACGCAATAATTTAGTGCTTTACCAACATGATCCGTTAATGCTTGTGTATTAGTTCCACTGTTATTATTATTGTGATCATGGTAGATTACACTGTCATGATTTCCAATTTGTATGTCACATTGCCTACACTCCCTCCATGATTCAATCTTGAAATGATACCCTCTATGTTTACTTAAATATTTTGTTCCAATAAAAGAGTTTGAAGTGTGCTGGCCTTTGGAACATATGATTATTCCTTAAAATGTCTTGTGCCCATCTATATATTTTCTCCCTTGAATGGTACTTCATCCATCTGCCCTTTCATTTCTCTTTGGGTAGCAAAGTTGACACTTCGATCATTGCTTTCAAAACTGAAGTGATGAACAATAATATTCTTTAATATCCCGTTTGCTTATTCACCACATTTTTTTTTTTTTTTATTTTCTTATTCACTACATTCGTGCTCAACTTGATTAATAAAAATTTATTTCTCCTAAATCCTAATTAATTTATTAAGTATCACATGCTTCCTAAATTTGCTTCAAAATTAGAAAATGGCACTGTGATTGGTCCATAACCTGTTGAAATTGCCTGTCATCTTAAAAAAATCAGTATGTGACGTGTACTAGTTAGTTGATTTGAGAAAGATTTCTAAATGAGTGAAGAAATAGAAAGAAATAAAAGGAAATAAGTTGAAGCCTTTAAATCTTGTGAGGGGAAAAAAAATTGCAGGTGGAAAAAGGTTGACACTAGGGGTCTATTTGTTTCGATGGAAAACATCTTCCAGGAAAATAATTTCCTTAATTTCTAGTGTTTGGTTCCGTTTAACCTAGGGAAAATCATTTCCCTTGTAAAATATTTTACTTCATCGGATGTAAAACAACTTCAGTCATAGGCTTACCGAAGTTATTTTCCAGCCAGCATCCGTCTCATTGGCCCTCGTTTGTTACCTCTATCTTGTCTTAAAAAAAAACTCCAGCGTAACTTGTTGCCTATAGCCCGAGCACATTACACATTGTTTCCTTCACTGCTCTATCCACCCTGTATTTTTCTTCCCATGCCCACACACTAGAAAACCCTTGCACATCAGCCCTTAGCCTCATGGGTCATGGCCATGGGAGATTACCAAGAAGGAATTAGATCTATCACAATAGAGAGGATTGGAGAGAAAAAGATAGAGATTTCTAATAGAAGAGAGAAAATACAACTCTGAAACTTTTACAAAGGGGTAAAGATTTTTTCAAATAGGTTATACATGAAAGAGATTAATAGTTGCATTGATCAATTTGAATTTTCATCTTTTGCTTTGACGATTGGAATCGATGATGAGATCTATTAGATCTTAAAA
This sequence comes from Gardenia jasminoides, assembly GCA_013103745.1. NCBI lineage: Eukaryota > Viridiplantae > Streptophyta > Magnoliopsida > Gentianales > Rubiaceae > Gardenia > Gardenia jasminoides. The sequence continues at coordinate 20,251,084 of CM023105.1, forward strand.
CTATTCTTATAACACCTTTGTTCACATATGATTTGGAAGGTAATTCTGATTCTTCAGATGCTGTTGCTTTACTCTCTTCTTAATGTTAGATTAATGGTAGAAATGGAGTCTGAGGCAGTGGAGGAGGGTTTTTGCAGTGGTTTCGATGCATCAGCAGTGGAGACTAAGAAGTAGAGTATTGGATATTGTAATGCCAATATTACTCATGAAAATTTATTTTCAAAACGGTAACCAAACACAAAAAAGTTAGGGAGAAAATAAAACATTTTCCTGGAAAATGACTTACAATGAAATTATTTTTCCCAAAGAAAACCTTTTATGTCGAATCAAAGAGACCCCTAGAAGCTGTACCAGGCAGAGGAATATCAATGAAAAATTGGTTACGCCACCCACAAGTCCACAACAACCAGCTGCTCCTGCTCTCTCGCGCGGCGACTCGTAATACTCAGTACAAATCTTTTCCTACTAGCTGGCATAACGGATGAAACCATGCTCTATACACTTGAGCTACGAATGTCAATTTTGCTTCTATTTTTCTCTCTCCTACATATTAAAAAATAGTTTTGCATTTCCCATTCTCTCGAAACATAGAACAAAAAAAGGGCATTTTGATATGATATATCAAAAAATACTTTTGCATTTCCCATTCTCTCGAAACATAGAACAAAAAAAGGGCCGGTGATGAAAAACATGCGACTTTAGGAACCCACTTAAAGTGAGTCTTAAATATAGTAATTGACTTCATTTAAATCTTGATGATCTCTACTCAATTTTTTACTTCTCGTGGTTGAAATTCCTAAATGAACCTCTACATCGTCTCCTAATAATATCGAGATAATTGTTGTTCAGATTAATTCTCAAGTAATTATTGAAAACTACTAAGGTTAGACTCTTCCAGTTAAATTCACGAACCTAATGAGACTCGTTACACTTGCCAAGCAGCATCTTTTTGCAAAATTGCTTCTCCGTACTTAGCAAGCTACTGGGGATATTGCTTGTAATTCTCATGATGAGCATATAAGTTAGGATCATAAGACATTGCCTTAAGTTAGAAGTGAGATCACAAAGATCAGGTTTCCACCACAATTTCAAAATTCCTTTTTTTTTGGGAAGAATGACAATCTCATTTGCCATTATTTTCACACTTTCAAATTTGGAAATGCAATACAAACAATTCTACAACTTTGTAAGTATTAAATTTATAGCGTGAAAAATTTTTACTTGAACCAGTTTATGATCTCTTTGCACCTGCATGTATAACAAAACTTATAAGATTCAAGATGGATCAATTTACCAAAAGAAGAAGAAGAATATTCGAGATGGAGTTATATATCAAGTGTTTAGATTCACTACTGTATGAAAGATGACATGCTATCAATGCATGGCTAGTCGGATGTTTCCATAGAGAGACGATATAGGGTTTGGAAGTTGTTATGGCTTGTGGGGCCTACACGTAATCAAATTCACACCTTAAAACCTAGGAGTATTTCTTTCTTTTTTCTCTGCCTGCGTTGCGTATAGCTCTGTGATTTTTCCCACCACCACCAGCCTCCCCAACCCAATAGTACATTTACTATTAGCAAAACCCTTTTTGGGCCTTCTATGACTTTTAGAACGCAAAACCCTTAGACCTTTCTAAGCCTTTTATCACTACTACAAATCTCCGTCGAATAAGTCAATTTCCAATGACAATCAATTAAGTACTCATTTTTGTAAATAAGCTATATCTACGGTTTCAAAGAGTAAAATAAAATAAAATAAGGGAAAACCTTTATCTGCACTAGCTTGTCAAATAACGATTAAGTTAGGAACGATGCAGGCAAGCTTAACGGGTTTAATAGCTAGGCAATAGATTGGAGATTGTGAGGGCTCGGAAATTTTATTTTATTCAGAAAGTAAATGATAATGATAATAATAATAATATTATGTATTTTCACTTAAATATTAGTGAATTTATGCTTTGAATTATTATTTTCTAATTTAGATGATTTTTTGATAATTATTTGCCGGTGTGTGGTTTTGGCCAGTTTAACTGTCGAATTTTGTTCCGAAGCGTGAATAGTGACTTTAAGATGAAACCGAGCATATGTAGAGATATTACAAATATATATTTAAGGTTAGACAGTGTAGGAATGAGATAAACCAGTGAAAGTTAGAGTGTCGCGCGTCGACGCGACAAAAAGTGGTCGTTTGACCACTTTTTTACAATTTAAGGGATTTGCACCTTTTTGTCTCCCTTAAAGCCATTCTTCTTGCTTTATTGCTTCATTTTTCAGCCACACTTAAGGGTAGAGAGAGATAGTGCAGCCATGAGCTTTGAGAGAGAGAAGAGAGAAAGCTTTCAAATTTTGTTCTTCAAATTTCTTCTTCCTCAACTTCTTGAATCTTGAAGACATCATTGGAGAGCCTTCATTTTGCTTCTTCTCCTCCTTGTTCCAGCCGTGAGAGAGAGAGAGAGAGAGGTGGAAAAACTTCATCTTGTCCATTGTCTTGTTTCTTGAAGAACTTGAGAGATCAATACATCAACTCTTCATCTCTTCTTCATCTTATTCTTTGAAACTCCATTGGAGAGAGAGAGTCTCAACTTGCTTGTTTTTCTTCTTGCCAAAACCGAGTTAGAGAGAGAGAGGAGGAAGGCCGAGATTGAGAGGGAGAGCAAGGAAGAGAAAAGGGCTATCTTGTTCTTCTTCTTGTCTTGAAGTTTTGTGGGGGAAAAAAACACCAAGGATCGAGCTAGATCTTGGCGTAACTTGGAGGATCTCGAGGTATTGAAACTTAGAACATTATCTGTGCGTGGAACTTCATCAAATCTTCCTTGATCTTGCTAGATCTGAAAAGATCTTGAGGTATAATCCTTAAAACTCTTAACTTTAACTTTGTTAGCGGTAGATTTGTTAGATCTATGGGTTATTTTGCTAAGTATGCTTATGTATGAAGCATTTGAGTTGGGCTCTTGAATTCCCAACTTAGGTAGCGGACTTGAGGTGACTTTTAGGTAGCGAACTTGAGGACCTGATTATGGTTGTATTTGTCGTGTATGAGATGAGTGCATTTTATGGCTAGAAAATAGCATTTATTGTTGAAAATTTCGAAGGAAAAGAGTGAGAGTTGGCCGAACTTCACTTGGAAGGTTTTGATGCTTGATTTCAAAATTTTACAATATATCTTGGCGAGATTTTGCCTAAATTAATGTGTATTATGTTTATTTATGAGTACATGTTTAAATGGAGTGAAATCATGAATTTTTAATGGTGAAAAGTTGTGTTTTCACTAATTTCTGGGTAAAGTATCATTTTGGATAGATTTGTTTTAAAACAGGGAGCAATTTTTGTCATCTAGAACTTTGACTTCCCATACAAGTTTTTGACTGAATTTTGGTACAAACCTAGCCTATATATGGAGGATTAAGTGTACAAAATTTGACATTTTTCCCATCAGATTTCGTTGGCCAAATGGTGACCACAAAGTAGCTTTACAAACTTGGAAAAAAATAGTTTTCAGGTAGCTTTATACCTTATTTTCAAATGGTTGTAATTCCTTGCTTGGGAGTCGAAATCAAGCGACATTAGTGGCGTTTGAAATTAGACTTCAAGAGCTTTCCAACGGTATAAAACCCGTGTGCTAGTTCATTTTCTATATGTCGCAGAAATTTTGGGAAAATTTACGGATTTTGTAAAGTGATAATACCGTACTTTAATTACTACTGGATCTTGTGACTTGATTTGATCTATATTGCAAAATGAATTTGAAGCGAAGTTTTCTAGTAAATTGTAGTTCTCCGAGTCTAGCTTCCATACCCATAAGCCTTGCTTAATTTCGATAAGTGTAATCTTAGATATGGTCCGAACAAGAAATTGAAGTAGTGAGGGTTTGGTGATTCTAAGTAGTTGAGTTAAGACTTTGAGTTTTAGATATTTTGCCTAGTATCTGATAGTTGAACTTTGGGTCAGGTGGCCAAGACTTTGTCGAGGGTGAACCAACTAACGAAATTTAGCCTTCTTCTTTGCTCGCTCGTTTAATTGAATCAAGGTGAGTGTTCTAACCTCTTTTTAAATGAAAAATCTTACTATTGTTTGCAAATGAATGTTTTGTTGAAATGATTGGTTAGTAATTATAAGGAAGAGATTTACCACTATTTTCAGGTAAAATGCTTTTACAAGTGAAACAGTTTATGAAGAGTTTATAAGGGTTCAAATCCGTTTTAAATCAAATATTTTACTACTATGTGAAAATGACTTGTGACATGATTTACTCAACTCATATTTGCAAAGAGAAGAGTTTGTGAGTGTTCCTTGTATGTTATGTGAATTACTTGCTTATCTGATTAATACTTGATGTTACTTGATCTCGTAAGTGTTAAATACCTGTTCCTAGGAGAATGTGTACTTTATCGCACTCGACCTAACTGTCAATATACTGTTCAACTGTCTATTATTCCATTGTTTGTATATTATCTGTGCATGACTGTAGGCCATGTGTACTTTAACACATTGGCTGAACAAGGCCTTTCCCCCTTCGTTATCGGCCTATTCGAGTCAAAAGCGGACTCGGTCAGGTAGGTTAGTAACTTAGGGCACTGTACGGTATACTCGAGTATTACCACTGGGTGTTATAAGGAGGAGTAGGAGGGTGATTGACCGACAAGACGGATTGCAACTGCTCTCGGAGGACACTGTATCCTTTTAATAATTGAACTAAATGTTTACTGAATTATTGTTTAATGTATGTTGTTTGTTAAATTAAGTATTGATGGAATGATTATTTAAAGACTCAAATGTTTTACAAAGTGACATTTAATTCAAAGGTCCATGAATTTCTTGTTTTTACTGGACATTCACTGAGCTTCTAACTCACCTCAAAATACTTTATTTTCCCCACAGGGCTCAAGACGAAGGATAGCGGGTGTTGTGATCTTTCTTAGTGTAATTGGCTGGATTATTTCTTGTACCATTTGTAATCATGGATTGTTAGACTTTTGATGTATTTGGGCCTGTAAGATGGAATGGTGGTTGTACCTTAAGTACATTGAACTGTAATTTGAGAATTTGAGTTGTAAGTTGAATTTAGTAATGTTATTATTTGTAGTTTGGATTGGAATGGTTAATTACGTTCACTTTCGAAGTGTTATTAGTTATTCGAGTGAGTGAGCCCTGGCGAGAGTTGGGCAGACGGCCTGCCGATACCCTTGGGTTCGCCCTAGGGAGAAGTGGGGCTGTCACAGAGATGGCCTCAACGATAATGTATTCAAGGTGTATAGTTAACCATAGAGACGGTTTACTTTGTCCACACAATTCATCTATTTTTTCCTTTTTCATAAAATGTAGCTAATAATTTCATCAATCTTACTTGAGTGAATGTTTTCTGTACTGGTAAAAATTCTAGCACTTCGAGATTTTCAGATGAGTTGAATTATTGGGATCATCATCTCTACTGTTTGATACGGATTGTCAAGGTCTTTTGCATGTATGTAATAAACACTCATGTAATTGAACCGCATATTGTTTTTCTGCCCATTCGTTTGCACTAAATGGTGATAATTGGTTAGTCAAGTAGTCAAGAAAATTGTAGTTGGCGATGCTACAAGAAATCATATGCTGAAAAAGTTACGCAACTTAAAATTATTTTCTGCTAGTCTAAGATAGGCTTTCATTAGAAGAAGATTCATCAAGGTAATTGATACCATTTTAAATTTCGCCATAACAGGGAAAAAAATGAAGAGAAAGGTTGGAAAAAAGAAAAGAAATGAAAATTTTAAATTCATTGTAAAATGGAAATATATTAACAGTACCAAAGAAAACCAGTAGCACTATAAATTAAAATGACAAAAGTATTAAGACTGAACAATAACACTCTGAAATGCCCATATACTACATGCTATCTTACCTATTGTCACAGTCTACACATCTGGCTAGCAACCGTGCTAGTCATACACTACTACCACTAGTAGAACAGTGAAAAAACTAGAAGTGATAGTAGTTTGGTATGTTATGGGAACAAAAAGAAATAAGGCTATAAAGGGCATGAACAATGTTTAAGACTTCTTTATGAATGTTAATATGTTTGTAGAAGTGTTTAGAAGTAGGTAGAATGTTGTAAAAACTTCCAGTATATTCTAGGCCTAACTAGAGTAGTGTAAAAGGATCTAGAACCTTTATACATAAAAAGAGACTTGTGTCTAGAGTTGTATGTAACCTGCTAGAGATTATTGCAAGAAGTAGTAGCCATGGTGGTAGAGTTAGGTAGAAGACTCTAGAAACCATATTGTATTGCCAAGTATGTAGAATTGTATAAAATATTCTAGGATCAAGAGGCTTGCTTATAAATAGGACAAAACCTTATCATTTGTAACTATTGCGTAAGAGTGTGTACTTGTTTGAAGAAGTAATACAAGAATCTTCCATAACTCTCCTTGTTTTCTTTCTTTCCTTTCAAACACTAGGTGTCAAATGCTAGGTGGTGTGTATTCATTCACCAGTTTCACATGTTAAGCAAAGACGGAACTAGTTTAGTTCATACCTTCTGAGTACAACTTTACTAGTGCCACACGGGCATTCCTGAACTATTTCGTGTGTCAAGCTAGACAACCAATGACACCCACCCAATGCCCTTTTTTCCTTGTATTTCTCCCCAAAACAAACTAAAGATGTAGTAATAGATATATGATATATGCATGCTATACCGTACCCAATCGTCTAACCTAGATATAATAGTACTATTTCTTCAATATGGCGAAGGCAACACGTTAACTGGAAATCAAAAAATTCGAGCTATCCTTTGGACATCAATTATGTAATTGTCAAGAATTAGAATTCTCAACCTCGAACCCTAAGAATCAAATCTCACAATGGAGTAGAAAGCCCAAAAGGCATGCACATCAGATTCGGAGACGCAACGGAAATATGTATTTAGGTTAGTGTGCCAATGGAAAGATGAGAACTCTTGTCTAAGGTAGCATGTGCCGGCATTTATCTACCTTAGCAGATTATTTATTTAGTCTGTTCCTTCTCGATCATGTTTATCTTATAGTTATGGATTTTAGCAGACTCGAGACTAGGGTCAGCTAGCTCAGCTTGCAAGCGACGGATTTCCCGTGACTTTACTCCATAGAACCGCAACTTGTATCATGGAGAGTTTGCCAGTTAAACAACTCGTGACATGTACCCACCCCTGTGAGACCCTTTTTTTTCCTTTTATTTCTCCCCAAAACAAACTAAAAATGCAGTAATAGATATATGATATATGTATGCTATACCGTACCCAATCGCCTAACCTAGATATAGTAGTACTATTTCAATATGGTGAAAGCAATACATCAACTGGAAATCAAAAAATTCAAGTTACCTTTTGGACATCAATTCTATAATTGTCAGGAACTAGAATTCTTGACCTCGAACCCTAGGAATCAAATCCCATGATGAAGTAGAAAGCCTGAAAGACATGCACTTCAGATTTAAAGTCACGACGGAGATAAGTGTTTGGGTTGGTGGGCCAATGGAAGCATGCGAACTCCTGTCTAAAGTAGCGTGTGTCGTCATTTATCTGCCTTAATAGATTATTTCTTTAGCTTGTGCCTAGTAGATTGTGTTTATCTTATAGTTACAGATTTCCAGCAAACTCGAGACTAGGGTTAGCTAGCTTAACTTGCAAGTGACGGATTTATGAAAAAAATAAGGGAATTATTTGGTTGACTATCCTATTGTTGAACGATTATACTGTTCCAAATTTAGTCATTTCTCAACTGATTGTGAGTTTAAGATCAGATCATTACAAGTAACTTTTGTTGAACCCTAAAACTGTGCACCAACAGGTTTTAGAAAATATCATCTAAAAAGTTTGATGTCCTAAGTCGTCATTTGACATTCGAAGACAAATGACACAAATCATGATAATAACTTAATGAATGCTCACATGGAATGGGAAATTTGAAACTCTCTGACCACGATGGGTGCTGCAATTTTTCCCTTCAATGTTATAATGGAAGGCTAAGAAATGAAGGATGTAGTAAACGGTGGGAAAACAGAAATTATTGGGCATCATCTATTTTCACCACAAAAAAGGCTTAAAAGAAGTTTCTCCCAAATCCTTGTAAAAATATTATGGGTTTTACCGTCATCTTAGTGCAAGGAGTGTGGATTTAAATTCAGGAGTGAATTTAGCCCGATCCATAATTAGATTACTAGTTTATTAATTATTCAAGTAATTATAAGCATTCTTTTTTATATAAAAACAAAATAATTAACTAATATTAATTGATAAATCAGTAATTTTGTTGACGATGCACTCGAAGTAAAGGGGAACAAGAAAGAATATCTGAGTAAGTAATTATCCTAAAACATGCAAAAAATAAAAAAAAATTAGAGTAGAAATCTATGTAAGTCCAAAGTGTGAGATATAGTCTAAAATTAGAGTCTTTTAATGTAACTAGATAGGTGCACGTGCGTTGCACGTGCATTGCATGCGTAATTTTGTGGATGAATATCTCATTAGTAATATATGAATGTTTTATAATATATAAATATAAGAGAAAGTAATGGTAGAAAGTAATGGTTGAATATTTCATAAAGGAAGTTAATATATCACGCACTAATAAATGAAAGAATAATAAATAATTTGTGATCATGTCATAGCATCAATATTTATCACTGAAAGAATTAAACACACATGACATGATCACAAGTGTCTACAATTGTCAATACTCATTCTAGACACTGGTGATTGCTAGATACATTTTCATAAAACCTAGGAGTATTTCTTTATTTTTTTCTCTACTTGCGTTGCGTGTAGCTCTGTGATTTTTCCTACCATCACCCGCCTCCCCAACCCAACAGTACACTTACTATTAGCAAAACCCTTTTTGGGCCTTCTATGACTTCTGCACTGCAAAACCCTTTCTAAGCCTTTTATCACTACTACAAATCTCCGTCGAATAAATCAATTTCCGATGACAATCAATTAAGACTCATTTTGTAAATAAGCTATATCTATGGTTTCAAAGAGTAAAATAAAATAAAATAAGGGAAAATCTATATCTGCACTAGCTTGTCAAATAACGATTAAGTTAGGAACGATGCAGGCAAGCTTAACGGGTTTAATAGCTGGGCAATAGATTGGAGATGGCCTCAACGATAACGCATTCAAGGTGTATAGTTAACCACAGAGACAGTTTACTTTGTCCACACAATTCGTCTATTTTTTTTCCTTTTTCATAAAATATAGCTAATAATTTCGTCAATCTGTACTTGAGTGAATGTTTTATGTACTGGTAGAAATTCTAGCACTTTGAGATTTTCAGATGAGTTGAATTATTGGGATCATCATCTCTGCTGTTTGATACGGATTGTCAAGGTCTTTTGCATGTATGTAAATATTGAATGGTGCTTAAGAGAGTAACAGTGCTGCTTTATCATGATAAACACTCATGTAATTGAACCGCATATTGTTTTTTTTACCCATTCGTTTGCACTAAATGGTGATAATTGGTTAGTCAGAGTAGTCAAGAAAATTGTAGTTGGCGATGCTACAGGAAATTATATGCTAAAAAAGCAATGCAACTTAAAATTATTTTCTGCTAGACTAAAGATAGGCTTTCATTAGAAGAAGATTCATCAAGGCAATTGATACCATTTGAAATTTCACCATATCGGGAAAAAAATGAAGAAAAAGTTTGGAAAAAAGAAAAGAAATGAAAATTTTAAATTCATTATGAAATGGAAATATATTAACAGTACCAAAGAAAACCAATATAGCACTATAAGTTAAAATGACAAAAGTATTAAGACTGAGCAATAACACTCCAAAATGTCCATATACTGCATGCTATCTTACCTACTGTCACAGTCTACACATCTAGCTAGCAACCGTGCCAGTCATACACTACTACCACTAGTAGAACAGTGAAAAAACTAGAAGTGATAGTAGTGTGGCATGTGATGGGAACAAGAAGCATGAGCAACGTTTAAGACTTCTTTATGAATGTTAATATGTTTGTAGAAGTGTTTAGAAGTAGGTAGAATGTTGTAAAAACTTCTAGCGTATTCTGGGCCTAACTAGAGTAGTGTAAAAGGATCTAGAACCTTTATACATAAAAAGAGACTTGTGTCTAGAGTTGTATGTAACCTTCTAGAGGTTCTTGCAAGAAGCAGTAGCCATGGTACTAGAGTTAGGTAGAAGACTCTAGAAACCATATTATATTGCCAAGTATGTAGAATTGTATAAAATATTCTAGGATCAAGAGGCTTGCCTATAAATAGGGCAAAGCCTTATCATTTGTAACTATTGTGTGAGAGAGTATACTTGTGTGAAGAAGTAATACAAGAATCTTCCATAACTCTCCTTGTTTTCTTTCTTTTCTTCCTTCAAACACTAGGTGTCAATTGCTAGGTGTGTGTATTCATTCACTAGTTTCACATGTTAGGCAAAGACGGAAGTAGTTTAGTTCATACCTTCTGAGTACAACTTTACAAGTGCCGCACGGGCATTCCTGAACTATTTTGTGTGTCAAGTTAGACAACCAATGACACCTACCCAGTGCCCTTTTTTCCTTGTATTTCTCCCCAAAACAAACTAAAGATTTAGTAATAGATATATGATATATGCATGCCATACTGTACCCAATGGTCTAACCCAGATAGATATTTATAAAATGTATTTATATCGGCAGCCTTTTACATAAAATGAATTTAATGTGAATAAAAGGGAAAATTTTTACCTGCACCAGTACTTTCCCACAATGATTTCATTCGTAGCAAGTCCCAACTTTCATCCTCGGACAAAAGACGCAGTAGATGGTGATAACCATTTGGATCAACATGTTCTGTCACGTCTTTCTTGCGAGTTGTGAGCCAAATTTTGGTTCCATCTTCTGAAACTAGGATTGCATCTTTTAGGAAATCCCAATCATCTAATGACCAAGAGTGGTTTTGCCTATACATCCCATGCCGTAAATCGAAGCCATACTTACTTTGTGCTCTATTTCACCCTTATTCAGCAAATATTCAACCAGCTCATTAACATCATTAGGCAATTCAACCACATCCTCCTGAGTCACAAAGGAGTAAATCTACCTTAATTGTTGCTGCTTGGATGGAGCACTTGACTCTCCTTCATCCCTTCTAGTCATTACATTTATATACCAGGCAAAATTTTTGTTGAGATTAAGATTCTAGTTCTAAGATTTTGAATCTCTAAACCCAAAGCATGAAGGGTATAACCTTCTGCGGGGATACAAGCAATCCTCCTTAGAGTACTTGTAAACCTTATGTTGCTTGAAATTGAAACCCTCAAAATGTAATCTTCAACCAAATCACTTGTTTCATGAGCGGCTGCTTTAAATTCTGAAACCCACTGTTGTATAGTGTCCCTGTAGTCTGTTTCGTATCTGTATAACTTAACAACATTTGTATCCATTTGAGATCATCACGAAGGAGTGTAACTTGCTCATGAATGCCTCATAGAAAGTTTTGTTCTTCAATCACCAATTTACCTATATTGTCTAGTGTGGAGGATAGGATGGAGGATAATATTGCTTCTGTCATTTTGGATGAGACGTATATTTTCTACAATTGATGGAATTCACTAGCAAAATATGATGGTTTTACTGTTGCATAGCAATAGGATCTAACAAATGTTAGAAACTTTCACATCTTTGACACTGGAAGTCTAAAAACTTTGTATGCTATTAAATTTCCCATGGCCAAGGTCCCTGGAGCTAGGAGCTGACGAGCTCGTTCTGTCCCCACAACCCATTTTTTGTTCTGTCCCCACAATATATATTAAAGCAAAAGCTCTATGGACATGTTATTGGTATAGAGACATGAAAGCAAAAACTCTATGGTATGGAGAGAACATTTTTTCTTTTTCTTTTCACTTCTACAAGAAGGGAACAAACAAAAGAAAAATTCTTTGGCTTTGCATATAAACATGATGTCACATTATTGCTAGTCCAATGCCAAAAAAAAAGGTCAAATTAAAACTAAAATCTGGAACCAATTATGGCTCTCTATATATCTTACAAATCATACATATATATATATATATATATATATAGCTCTTTATGTATCTTAAAAATCATATATATATATATATATATATATATATATATATATATATATATAAAATAAAAGTGCAGTCTGGTAATTTATCACTTCATTCTTTCTCTTTCCTACCTGGCTTAATGACAAAGCAAGTAGATATAACACACTGTGTGGTTAAACACGCACTTTTCTTCTTCTTTTTTTTCCTGTTTTTTCTTTTTCGTGTTCTCCTCTCCTTTCTCTCTATCACTCTGAATTGGATATCTTATCTCCTCCTTCACATTCAAGTAATTTAGCCTCTTATCGATTTGATCTTCTTCAAAATTTTAAAACTTAGATTATTCTTATCATATAAGTTTTTCCTATCATGTAAGCTTTGTTATTGGATCACTCTTCCCTTCTTTTGTTTGATTACTATTCCCTTCTGATTTATCAAAGATTAAACATGTCAAGAACCATCCTCCTCTATATCAATTTCTCAAGAAAAATTCTCTACATATTCATACATTTTTATCTCTTTTCAGTTTGTAGATTTCAAAGAATTTTTACAAAATTTGTAGTGTATTTTTTGGTTTTATAACAAACTTTTTCCTAAGATTTCAAAGTTTATCTATTAGGTTTTGGTTGACTGATTTATTGTATGGCAACAATAACCAAAATACCATCCATGTGAATTTAATTCAAGGTTGCCCTCAATCATTGGTGAATAAGCTTCTCCTTAGTTCATTACTTTTAAAGTTTAAACTTAGTAGAAAAATTATTGTGAGAAACTATTAAAAGAAAACTATGTAAAATTTGTTGAGATTAATGTATAGACGTAGTTGAAATTTCTGTCTGTCTAACTTTCAATGATGATCAGTATTTGATTTTGAGAGGAATTCATTAATTTGACTACTTAATTCTACTTTTTAGAGAAATTTAGGAATCCATTAATTTGACTATTTAATTCTACTTTTTAGAAGAAATTTGGGTTTCCGTGGTTATGGTTACAAAAAATTAATTTTGTGTTTTGTTACCATAATCATTTCATAAGCAGCAAAACACCAGGCCACAACCTGGCCTAATTTCATGAGCAGCGATAGGTAGTGCTATTTTGTCCAATAGTAAGTAGTTCGGTTTTGATACTTGTTGTTAACATTTTTTAGTTTTATAGGTTTTATTTTGGGTTGTCTAGTATAACATGACAGTTTTTTCCATGGTGTACTTACTCTACCATATCCATGACCACTTAATCTACCATACCCACGGGCATCAGTGATTCTCCTCTATCTTGCTACCACCGAATGCAAATCCCAAATTGAAGAAAAAAAACAAAGCTTACACAAGTAAAAAAATTGAGCATTAATTTATAATTGATTACTTATATTAATTTGAATAATCGATGATGTAGAGGAATTAATAAGGATAGTAAATATTTTTTAATACTTTTCTATTAGTTTGTGCACATGTTTTGGTCTGTTTACTGCTTTTATGCAGGAGGAAGAGGAATTTGGAGAGTTGCTTTTTGTTGTCAGGAGAAATGAAAATTTGAGGAGAGGAAATAGTGTTGGTAGGGATTTGGAATTGGGATTGCAGATATGTGTGAAAGGAAACACTGTTTCCAAATTTTTGTAAATGGCCACTTTTCTTCTTGATTTGTTGCTAAGAATATTTGTCTGGTTACTTTGCTTTCTTGGCATCTTATTTTCATACCAAATTCCATTCGCAGAAGGCATAAGATATTCGATTACAGATTACGATTAGATATCAATTACAGATTACAATTAGATGGCTTTTAATTTTTTAACAAAACATTGTATGGTTATTTTATTCATTTTATTTTAGAATTAACCAAATCATTTAATAAAATATTACATTCCAGTTTTAAAAATTTTTTAAAATGTTATTAATGTGAATTAATATGTCACTCACAGGAAATCAATAAAAGATGGGTTCAGATGGGTTTCCCAAATAACACACGTAATATTTATCCTAGTACATATACAACAGCGGCCTAATCTACTAACATCTTTGAATTGTGATGTAACTCAACCAAGTTTTACTAACATCCTTGAATTATGAATTTAACTCAAACAAGTTTTTAGTATTTGCTAACATCCTTGAATTATGAATTAACTCAAACAAATTTTAGTATTTGAATTTTGAGTAAATCGTCTTTGAGGTGGTATGAGATGAGAGAATGTAAATAAGATGTTTTGGGTTCGAGACCCCTCTCTTATATCAAAAAATTCAAAAAATTTAAAAGTTCTTGAAGTGTAGAATGTTCTTTAATGCTAGTTGGGGCACATGTATACAACAAATTTGTGTTTTATATAGATATTTTAATAAAATTTGTGTTTATCAATTTTAATAATATGTTAGACATTTTTCTAAATTTGTTTTTAGATAGACATTTTTATAGAATTTATTTTATATAGACAAGTTTTTAAATTTGTGTGTATTGAAATACTTTATGTTACCTTCTAGTGCAAAAAAGCCTACGCATTTGCACGGGAATAAAACTAGCTTTAAAATATTTAAATATTAACAACTAAAAAGCTTCACGATAATAGATGAAAATTACCAAAACAGCTTTGCTAAATGATGTGAGAGAAAATTGAAAGATTATTTTATGAAATACTATTGTCGTAAATATATCAAATAAAGTGAAAGAAGAGAATTAGAAAATAAAAAATGAGTCATTTTCTCATCCTGTTTATACTTCACTTGCATAGAAGTAAATATATCAAATAAAGGGAAAGAAGAGAATTAGAAAATAAAAAATAAGTCATTTTCTCATCCTACATATACTTCACTTGCAGAGACGTGTTTTGTTTCAGGATGATTTGGAGTGTTCGAGAAGTCACAAGTAAGGACGAGTAAAGCTTGCGCAATAAGTGGAAAAAAAGACGCATGGCTCCTCACTTGATAGAAGAGGATCCATGCAGAGGATTCAGGGCGGAAAGATGTAAAGAACTGTCCCCAGGATGATCCAGCAGCGAATCCATTGAAGCTAGCTGCGGATCACAGTCATGGATCACAGTAGAGCAAAATTGGGGAAGCAGATGCAGTGCTGGATCTTGGATAAGAAGGCATGAATCTAGAGATCTAGCACTGGTTTGAAGGCAGAATCAAACTTGAAAAACAGAGCACTAGATCCGGTGCTGTTTGAACTAGACTGGTAACAGATTCGTATGGCGGTTTAGAGCAGTTAGGCTTTCGTGTCACCTTTTCTCTACCTTTTTGCCGCCTGGTAAGTACTAAGTTATGGGAGTGGTGCTGTAGCTTTTGGAGGCACACTTTGAAGACAGAAAATTAGCTAGTTTTTTCCAACAAAAACATCTAGAGAAGTTAAGGTTTTCACCGCGTCTTTTGTAGTTGCTTAGTGATAAGGTATTTTCGTAACATTGTATTTGAAGACAAGATTGCAAAGGAAGCTTGAGGAGCTTTATTTCTACTATCGGAATGCAGATTGCTTAAACGTTAGGTTTTCACCACAACTTTTGTAGTTGCTTAGGGTTGAGATATTCCTGTAACTTTTGTATTTGAAGACAAGACTGCAAAAGGAGCTTGAGAAGCTTTGTTTCTACTATTAGAATAAATTCTTCAACCTTAATTCTTACTTTTACTTGCTTTATTCATGATTTGTTTCAAGAAAAACATGTGCTTTCATCCTAAATCTATTACAAGTATCTAAGTTTGTCTTGTTTTAGGGTTGAGATGAACGTGTTTGGCTCTTGACCATGGATCAATTGTGGTTGGTTGTTGCTATTTCATGTACTTGCTAGTTTTTGTATTTGCAGTTATTTGATCACCAATTGCAAACCATCTATCCTATTATTTGAGCAATGAGAGTTGGCTGATAATACTAGATTGGAATTCGTGAGCCTTAAGTTGTAGATTCATAAAAGTAGAGATGCACTTAGGTGGATTTAACTTGTGTAATTTCATTATCTTCGTAAAACTTATGCTTAGTTGTTCAATCATGAAAGTTGGTGAAAACTAGGTACATGTATACTTGTCATTGGCAAGAGCAATATTCAAATATCTTAGGAAATTATATCCTTGACAAGACAAGAGTAATAATTTCAATCAACTAAATCACATCCTAGTTATGAGCATTTAATTGAGTAAAAAATCTAGGACTATCTACTTATTGTTTCTCACTTATCATATCATTAGTTGTTGTTTTTACAAGTTCATTGTTGTAGTTGCACTTTACTTTAATTTGAGATTATTTAGACAATAAAGCAAGTGGCTGTTTAGACAATAAAGCAAGGTTATTTGCCTTAGTAATTATTATTTTTCCTTGTGGATTGACCCTAGTTTATCCTATACTCATTTAGTGACCTATATACTTGCAATTGGAGACAATTAAGAATTTTAATTTGAATATATAGTCCACATCATATTTATAGTTGATGATTTGCTCCAGATCCTCAAGATTGTGATACACCATTCCTCTGAAAGGCCTGAGACTCGTCAATTTGGATAAGTCTCTAGGATTGCAAGACCCGTTATCAAACGAGCCAAGTACCTCCAGCTACTTGCCCGACGCATTTGAGCAGGGCCAGAGAAAGGGCTCGCGATATCAAATGTCTCAATTTCCCTAGCATGTTGGGTATTTTTACAAAACATTAATGCTTTGTTTGGATTAGTAATTTTTTTTAAAAAAATTTCCATTTTCCGTCAGCACATTTTTCAATCATTTTTTTATCTCACATACATTAAATCATTACAATAAATTTTTCTATAAAAAAAATTAGAAAAATATCAATCCAAAATCATTTAAATCAAGAGTTTCCAATTAGAAGGGAGGTGAAAGGGGAGGGTGGTGAGGAGATGTAGAAAGTGTTGTTGATATGTAGGGAAAAAAAGAGAGAAAAACTTTAAATAAAAAAAGTGCTAGAAAGATTTAAATAAAAAAAAAGTGAAAAGCTTTAAGTTCAAAGAAAATTCTAAATGCATAGGAAGTTTAAAGAAATAAAACGAAAGAAACTAGAAAGAAAGTCATTTGTTGATACAGAAAAAAAAAACACAAAAAAAAAACTGACTTGATTTGCTTTGATTCACTACAGAGTAAAAGCTGTGGATTACAGAGTAAGGGATGGAATCAAGAAACGTGAGTTTTTTTTTTTTTTTCTAGAATAGCAACTTTTCATTAAAGAATAAAAGGTACAAAGTAAGAGCTGCTCTTGTAAGTCTACTTGAATAGAATCAAGCAGCCAGTCGGGAAAATCATCTTTCCATTCAACATCAGATCCTAATGCTAGTGCATGTTTAGCTAATTTGTGACTAACATATTGTTTTCCCTTCTAGTGAAAGAGAAACAACATTTATCAAAATCAACATTTATCAAAATCTTTCTTCAGTTGATTAATATCTATTATGATAACTTCCAAGCTTACATCCTCCTCTTCCACATTAATTCTGTCAATAACGTGTTTGCAATCTGACTCAAATTCCACCTGTTTCCATCCTTGCTGTTTTGCTATTTGCATTGCAGCTCTTATAGCCATTGCCTCCTCTAGTTTGCACTTGAACAACTTCTAGTAGGGATTGCCCATAAGCCCAAGATCTTGCCTTGCCAATCTCTTGCAACAACACCCCATCCAGCTTTGTTCAGTTTATAGTTCAAAGCTACATCCATGTTTACCTTTATCCAGTTGTTCCTTGGCTTTGTCCAGCCTCCATTCTCCATCTTAACCTCTTGTTTTTTGCCTCGACCCTCCCTCTCCTTTTCCTATGCTTCCTTGTATTCATTCCATTCCTGCACTGCTTTATTTATGCTTTCCAGTGATGCTCTTCCTTTGTTTTTGAAATGCCATTCATTCATTGACTTCCAGATTTGCCACAGGACATTCACTGTTAGAACTATCCTGTCTTCCCCATTTTCTTTTTCCACTGCATCCTTCAGTTCATCCCACCAAAGCCAAAAGTTGTTTCTGTACTCCTTTAATCCATCCCAATCCAGTGGTGCTAATTGCGAAATGTTTCTTGCATTATTACAAAAAATATAGCATATGTTCCAAAGTTTCTGAACCTTCTCCACAGTATGTACATACATGCTCACCTTTTAAACACCTCTCTTTAACCACCGTATTAACAAGCAGGATGCCTTTCAAACACTTCCAAATGAAATGTTTCAGTTTCAGTTTCAGTTTCATGTTTAATTTCCACAGACACTTCCAGCACTCTGAGTCTTCCCTTCTTTTGTTACTGGCTTCAGCTCTTATAACCGTATCTCTTTTCTTTCTTTCCAATGCCAATCTGTATCCTGATTTCACTGTATATTCTGCCGTATTAGATCCTCCCCAATATATTCTATCTTTCAATTTCTGAATACTTAATGGAATTCTTATGATCTTTCTTCCTTCCTCCTCCTTAAATATCTTAAAAATCAGCTCTTATTCCACCTCCCTTCTTTAATAAGTTCTGCCACCTTCATAATTTTCACAGTTTCCTCTCTTTTTGACTTCACCTTCCCATCTACCATATCAGGAATCCATTTATCTTCCCAAATCTTAATCGTTTTTCCATCCCCCACCCTTTTCCTCATACCCTCCTCTAGCAAAGGTCTTTCACTAAGTAAGCTCTTCCAGCACCATGAGTCTGTATTATTTTCCTTCATCTCCCATAATGAAACTCCTTTTAGATATCTAGCTTTCAGCATTTTGCTCACCAGTAGATTAGGCTTTGTTATAATCCTCCACAACTGCTTTGCTAGCAAGGCCTTGTGAGGGCCTCAAAAATTTATTTTTAATAATGTTAATAACTATTATATTAAATAATGTTATTATTGTTATTAATTCATTCAATTATTTTAAAATTACATTTAAACGAGTTTTTGGAAAATTTAAATGAAAATTCAATTTATTTATTTGTTTAATTTATTTCATTTTGAGAAAAACTTAATTTAGTTCTATATTTATTTTTCAGGTAGATTTTCAACATTCCATTCATCTTATTTTAAAATTTGCCCTTTTTGTATCAATTATACAGAAAATGAGAAAAATACGTTTTTCGAGGTAGAAATTCGGGCAACGAGTTAAGTTGTGCTTGGAATGTGGGGATGATCACCAGTAAGTTAGAAATGTTATTCAGTAGTTAGGGTGAATTAAAGAGTGATTATAATTGGGGGTTTGAAATTATAGTTTAAGTTGAATTAACCTCCTTGGATTAGAATTTTAATTAGCCATTGCTTTCTCCACATAATTCACCTAATTCACTTCCATTTTATTCCATTTCTTTTCCCTCTCTAATCGAGATTTTACTCCTTAATCTCAAGCGAAAGAGCGATTAATTTTCCCCCCAAAAGTTAATTAAGTTTACTATTCAAAGTTTGACCTTTGGGGATTGAAAGACAAGTTGTGTCTTGTCTTTCTTGTCCCATTTAATTTCTTCAAAAATTGCCAAAAACTCTCTCTCCTCTCTTCTCTCTCACCCTTGGGACTTCCTCTCCTCCTCTTTCTCTAGTTTTCCATCAAAATTTCTTCCATTTTCTTCACTAAAACTCAATTAATCTAGCACTAAGTTGAGCTTAATCTTGGGGCTTGGACAAGGAGCTTGAGAGAAGAGGATTTTGTGAGCTCAAGCTTGCATTTTCTTGGTGTCTTGCTAACCTAAGGAGGGTAACATTCTACTACCTTCACCCTTGTCCATTTTCTTTCCAATTTCAAGCATGAAAAGTTAGGATTTGTGTGGTTGATAGGTTCTTAGAACCTTGATGGATGATGATTGTGATGTTTGTGATGTTGAGCTTTATTATGTTGAATTCGATGATTATGGAGAAGTTGTGGGCTCTTGGAATTCCCACTAAATGTGTGCATTTGTTTGCTAGATGGTTAAATGGTGTTATATAAGTGCATTATATTTAATTTTGGTTGCTAAAAAGTTGGAAGAAAACCTCAAGGAAATTCGGCTAGAGAGAGAGAAAATTAGGGATTGAAATTTTCTGAATTTTCCTTAATTTTGTGGCTGAGATTTTGGTCAACTTGAAGGCTTAATATGAGGTTTATATGTTGAAGGTTAAGTGGTTAAATTTTCCCCACAAAAGCCCTTTGAAAATCCTAGCACAAATGAGTGATAAGTTGAGGCAAGAATTCTGGAAAATTGGGGCAGCATGCTGCCCCATTTCATGAGTTGTTTTGTGATAGTTTTTTGATGAAAGTTGTGATCATTTTTTATCATCATTAGGTTAAGAAAGACTAATACCAGCTTAGGTTCGAATTTGAGGCTAATCGGAAGTGATTAGATGTGTCAATGATGGTGATAAGAAGATGTAGGTGCAATTTGCAGGTTTGAACAAATGCGAACCGGTCTAGTTTGGGCGCGTATAAAACAGCCTTACCGATCGATTTTTAAGTTGAATTTTGGTATGAATCTAGTTGATATGTGGAAGTATTAGTGTACCAAATTTGGTGATTTTTGAAGTAGAATTCGTCACTCAAATATAGCCTAGAAGTATGCCCTGCAAAACTGGAAAACAGAAATTTCAGATTTTTGAACCCCCTCTGTTTGAACTGCTTTAATTTCTTGCTCGAGCGTCGGAATTGAGTTCTGTTGGTGGCGTTTGAAACTTCTTACATATTAATTTAAACCGTATGAATTTTAGAGGCCAATTCATTTTCTGTAATTTTTGGTGAACTTTCAAAAGTGGGCTGGTGGAATGAATCTGATATGCCTGTTTTGATCTGTAGCCTCCTGTTTCTCGAAAATCTGGGCTAATTCCGTCCAGAATTTTAATTGGGTGTCTTCTACAAAGTTGTAGAAATTTTCAAGAGGTTTCCAACAGTACCAAGTGTACAAAATTCTGACTTGTAAAACCCAAGTTACGATTTTTCAAATATTTCAGCTCAACATGGAAGTTTATTGAACTTAACTTGAGTCTCATTGAGACATTTTTAAAGACATCTATCAAATATTATTCTAGTGACTTGAATTAAAATACTCATATTTGTCTTAGGTGATCGAAGATCAGAAACTCAATTGATCTTGCGTGTTTTGCTTTAGACTCTTGACTTGGTGAATGTCAAGTGTATGGTGTTGAATTACGACATGTTTATTTGAAAGTAAACTGTTGAGGTGAGAGTGTACTATGCTTTCGTCCTCTTTTACTTGACTTGCATGTACATGACTGTTACTTGACTTGACTGGAACTGAATGTCGATTGGAATAATCCATCGACTTAAAAGTTATAAATGGGGAAGCCCAAACCTCTTGGGGATCCTTGGGACCCGAGCCGGCAAGACTTGGTGGGGCTTGGTGAACCTTAGATGCTGTTCTTTGAGCTTGACCTATTGAAGAGGTCTTGCTTTCGGTGTGCTCGTTGTAGCTTTACCTTTTATACCTGTTTGGTTTGGACAGAGAGGGTGAGCTGTTGGATGGAGGTTGTACTAAGTGGAGATTCTGGGACTTTACCTTTGCTAAGTTGATGGAGAGTCAGCGTTTGGGATGGAATAGACTCAACTCTTGAGCGTGGAAATTGGCTCCACAGAGCCACATCCTTACATTTACGTGTATTTTCCTGCATGAACACTTGCTCATTTGTACTTGCATATTCACTTGTAGATAGAGGCTCGAAGGGTTCTCAGAATCCAGCTCAAGACTTTTGTCTAATGTGAGCCCTCGGTAGTGATTCCTTGGGAATACTGATTCTGGCGGTGAAAATTGCAATAGTACAAGTGATTGTTTGATTTACATGCTTTTATATACGAATTTACCGGCTTTCCTACTTGCTTGATTATGTGTTTGCATGCCTTTCCTTGGCCTCTGGCGTTAGCTCACCCAGTTATTTTTTGGTCTTGGAGTGGGAGCGTAGTCGAGGATCTAGTTACTTGGGTAGGATTTTCATAATTTTGTATAGGCTTAATATTAAATTGTGCAGTTAAAGGTTTATTGTACCTAAAATTGATGTTATCGGAATTTTAATAGACATTATTGAGGATTTATTTTTGTAAGTTTACTATCATATATTGTTAGACCTCAATTAAGGATTATAAGAATAAATGCTTGTATTGTTATTTTAGAGATCTTGAAGTGTGATTATTTGAAGTCTGTACTATGATTGAGGGTTTGTAGTGAGTCCTGGCGAGAGTTGGGCGGATAGTCAGCGATACCCTTGGGTTGCCCTTGGGAGAAGGGGTACATTCAGAACGGATTAAAACTATGTAACTCTCTAAATCTCAGACCGCCCCCTTCAATTTAATCTCAGGAATTTATTTCCAACTTAACCAATGGATCTTTTTTCCATCATCTTTCTGTCCCCACCAAAATCTTGCCATCTCAAAGCATATGCTCTTACATAAGTCTTTTGGCAATTTGCAACAAGACATCACATATGTAGGAAGAGCTAAGATTACTGACTTCAGTAAAACTTCTTTTCCAGCCTGACTCAACAACTTCTCCTTCCATCCATTTAATCTACCCACAGTCTTTTGCCTGATAAAATCAAAAATCTATTTCTTTGATCTCCCAATCACCAATGGAAGACCCAAATAGCTGCTTTGCTGAACATATTGCATTCCTCTGAGCTCTTGGATTAACTCTTCCCTGATCCTTTCTTTTACATTTCTACTAAAGAACAAAGATGATTTATTTGTGTTTATAACCTGTCCAGATGCTTGTCCATACACTTCCAATGACTTCATAAACTGAGCTTCTTCCTCTCCATCTGCTTTACAAAAAATTGAGTCATCTACAAAAAAATAAATGAGACAAGCTAGGAGCAGTTCTATCAACCTTTAATCCTGATAGCTTTCCTTGTCTATTTGCCTGGTTCAACAGAGCTGAGAAACCTTCAGCATAGATCAAGAATAAATAGGTGATGGTGGATCACCCTATCTCAGTCCTCTACCTGGTTTGACAAGGCCTCTTTTTTCACCATTAAAATTGATAGCATATGATACACTAGTTATACAAGCCATGATCCATTGAATCCATTTTGAGCAAAACCCCATTTTTTGTAAAACTTTTTCCAAAATAGCCCATTCCATCCTATCATAAGCTTTAGCCATATGTAGTTTAATAGCCATATAACCATCTTTCCCAGTTCTTTTGTTTTTTAAGAAATGAATGCACTCGTGAGCAGTTAAAACATTATCCAGAATCTGACTTCCAGGGACGAAAGCAAATTGTGACAGACAAATGCAAGAATTCAGAACCGACTTGAATCTATTTGTCAAAACTTTAGAGATTATATTATAGATCACATCACAAAGGCTGATTGGTCTGAATTTAGTAATCAAAGTGGGAGAATCAGTTTTAGGGATAAGACTAATCAGAGTTTCATTGATGGATTTAAGCAAATGTCTTGAATGGAAAAATCTTTTTACTGCCTGAATAATTTATGCTTTCATAACAGGTCAGAATTTTTGAAAAAAGATAGGAGACATACCATTTGGTCCTGGAGACTTGTTTGGATGCATAGAGAAAACTGCCTGAGTGATCTCTAGCTCTGTCACTAACCTAGTAAGTTTCTTGTTCATCTCAGCAGTAATGGTTTGTGGGATTCCTTGCAGAATATCTGAAAATTCTTTGGGTTTCTCTGAGGTATACAATTGTTTAAAGTACCTCTCAATCTCCTGGAAAGTCTCTTCTTCAATTTTGCACCAGCTTCCATTACCTTTTTGAAGCAAACTGATATTATTCCTCCTTCTTCTACCTGCTATACTTGCAGAGAAGTAACTGGTATACTTATCCCATTCAACCAACCATTTTATTCTTGCTTTCTGGCTCTAATAAATTTCCTCTTGCAATCTTAATCCTTCCCCCCATACCATTACTCCTCTTGATCTCTCCTATTTCTTTTTTAAGTTGATTAATAAGCTTTTTATAATTGCATCTTATGTTTCTATTCCAATAGAGTAAAGCCTGTTTAACCTTCCTTATTTTACCTTGTACCCCGAACATTCTAGAGCCACTCAAATTTTCTCTCCAAGCTCTATCAACTACCTTAGTGACATCTTCCTGTTGAAGCCACCTTCTATTAAACATAAATCTCTTTTTCCATTTCATGCCCCTTGGTTTAGTATCCAAAATAAGAGCACAGTGATCAGAAGCTTCAATTTCAATATAAGCATATTTTGCTTTTCCATACTTTTCTATCCACTCTTTAGTGCCTAGTATCCTATCAATTCTCTCTTTAATTTCCCCCTTTTTATCCCAGTTATTACTTCAGGTCCAAGGGACACCTTCAAAACCAATATCAACCAATTCATTATTGCTTATAAAAGAGTTGAAGTCTTGAAAACTCACTTCAGGTCTGATTCTCCTCCCATCCCCCCCCCCAAAAAAAACTTTTCTCCATTAGAGGTGATGTCATTTAAGTTCCCCATAATTACTCAAAAATTTCCCCAGATTTGCTTCCTCCTTTCTATTACTTTCCACTGTTCTTTCCTCATTTTGCCATCAGTACTGGCATAAGCACACATACACCACCATTCTACTTGCAAATCCTTATCAGAATCAATAATTCAATAGCGAAACTAGTAAAAAGCACTTTCTTAACATCCAGTTCCTTCTTCCGCAGCACTGCTAGACCACCTGCTATACCTATTGGATCTACCACAAAAACATTATCAAATTTGATCCGTTGTTTAACACTGTTCAGAAACTTTTTTTCTTCTTAGTTTCAGATAAGAACACTAAAGATGGGGAATGGACTTTTACCAAGTCCTTGAGCTCGGAAACTGTCAAGAGACTCCCCACACCTCATCAGTTCCACACCATGGCTCTCGTTGGGGAGCTGGAGTCCCTTTAAGGGAGGACTTCATCCCCTCAGAAATTTCCATCCAACCTTCACCTATATTTCTAGCTTTCATTTTCTTCTTATCCGATTCTTCTACACCCATTGTGTTCCTCTCATCACTAAATTCCAATTTCCTTTTTCCCATTGTAATAATCTCATTACTATTAGTCACATTAGCTAATGGCTTCCTTCTACTGACATCCATCACTAATCTTTTCCATGATTTACACTTCCTGTCAACTCCCTTTTTTATTTCCTTCTTTTCCCCTTTGTATTTTTCCTGTTTGATGTTTTTCCTTTCTATACTCTTCTCAGCTATTCCTTCTCCTGCTATCAAGTCTCCCTCCCCATCAGTTTTCCCTTTCACTCCATCTATCCACATCAAGTCATTTATATCCTCCTCTTTCTCAGTACTATCTGATTAGATTATAGACTGTACCATTCTTTTCTAGATTCTTTCTCATATTTACCATCCAGCTTTTCCTATATCTCTTCTCCATTCTGCTTTCCTATCAACTCATTCTTTGAATTACTAGCTTCCTTATCCCTACTTATTAACTCTTTACTTCCTTCCTTAGAGGTACTTTTTAGATCTGATTCCTTCCTAGCAGAGATTCGCAAATTCTCGAGTATGTTAACAAAGGTTTTGGCTATTTCTATGACCACGACTAGACTCACGCTCATTAAACCTTCCTTTCCACGAACTATTGGATTCAAAACCACTCTTAGTTCTTTTATTAGGACTCCTAGGGAAACTAGCTCTCAACCAATTACCATACTGCATTTCTTCATTCATATTAATACCTTTTTTATTACAGTTACATTCATTATGTCCAATTAAACCACAGCAAAAGCAAAAATCAGGGCATTTCTCATATTTAAATTCTATCCATCTTAACACCCCATTGTTCTTCACCATGGTTCCTCTAAGCAATGGCATTGTAAGATCTATTTCCACTAATGCTTTTAAATGCTGACCTTCTTTTCCTCCAATTTTCAGGATGATAACCTCCTTAACTAGAGTAAAAATGCTTCCAATTTTACAGCCTGCCTCTTTACTCACCCAATGAAGAAGAATCTTCCAGAATTGGACCCAGATCAGGGTTCAATTGAAGAAATTTTCATCCTCCTCCAATCCTGTGTTCCACTTCAGCAACACCAAAGGTTGTCCATCGAAAATCCATGGTCTCTTGTTAAGAATTGCCTCCATATCCTTCTCTTTCTCAAACACAAACTGAAACATGTTCATTCCCACTTCTGTAACCTTAGGAATCTTTGAAGAAGTCCACATGTTGTTCACAAAGCTTTGAATGCCCGTGATAATTGCTTGCTTTTCTCCCCAAACTTTCCCAATTAAGCTCAATTTGAATTCCTGAATACCTTTAGCAACTTCCTCCTCTTCTAGACTGATTCCATTTCTTTCTTCTCAAACAATTTGAATCTTCGTACCTTGAATCCCAGTCAACTACCTCGATTCACCGAGCTCAAGCCTCCTCTCAATCTTCTCCCGCTTCCACGCTTCACCTCCAAATCTAGATACTAAACTACGAAAGGAAATTTAAACGGAAACAAAACTAAGATTACCTCAAAAGCTGAGAAGAAGATTTTTAGAGTCGTGCCAATTCACTTCTTCTACTCGAGAATCCAGGTAGATGAACTTATGATTGATTAAACCAAACAAAACTAAAGCTAATTTTAGTGAAGAATGTAGCTCAAATGGTGATTTCCACTCTCAGAATCGAAGATCACGGGTCATGGCGCTAGTTCTGAGCTTAAAGTTTTTAAACTTTTGAATTTTTGAATTTTGGTGAAAAAACACCCACTCAGGGTGATTCTCTCTCTAAACTAGAGAGAATCTGCTCTCATAGAGAGAGACGTATAACCAAGAAACGTGAGTTGGGTTGTGGTAGAATTGCTCTTTTTTGGGAGAATGATGGATCTTATTATGAGAAGTAAAGAGCCGGAAATACTTTAGATTGGTTATGATAATATTTCTTAAAATATTAGAGAATAATATGGTGTTGTCTAAATCATGGAAATTCAATGTTCGAATAATTTAGTATTCACAGTTTCCTTAATTTGGCATTAAAATCAATAAATTTTTCACAATTAGTTTTCAGTTGGCCAACCCTAGGACGTTTCTTAGTTTGGTATTATACCTATTTAAATGATCATTTTATTTTTCATTACGGTTAAGAAAAAAAGTTAAGGAAATTGGAAAAGTTTCTTTATTAGAAGGTTCAGATCATCTAATTAATCACTGTTATTTTTTTCCAAGGATACACCAATCCTGAAGATGGTAATAATAAATTTTAGTAAAGTTATCAAAAAGGGTACTTGGATGCGAAATGCCAAAATCAAAGGTAATAAGTCCATATTTTCTTATTTGTGGTATGCCGTGCTTGGAAAAAATGTGCCTTCAAGGATAAATTTAACTAGGGGTGGTAATGGATTGTGTCCTATACTTATCATGCCATGTTATTATCATGTACATGTCAAAAAAATCTTAACTCTAACCCAACTCATTAGGCTTTCATGTCGTGTCGTGTCATGATATGTTTATTAATGGGTTAACCCAACCCAATTTGCATAATCCATTTGATACTTTATACAATTAAAATAGTTTTGATATGTTGCATTATATTGCCAAATCAACCTACTGACCAATACTAGAAACACATTAGCATTTTAATCACTTATTTTAACCCACTTGATCATGTGATCGATTCAATGTTATTATTGTTAAAACACACGATAAGTTTTTTGAAATGTATAGTCAACACAAAATCTGAAATTTTCAAAACATTCAAAATATAATAGATGATGAAGCTTTCTAAACATAATATAAGTTACAAAGTTGACCTTGTTTGAATTTTTTTTTTTTGAAAAAAAAAATTCCCATTTCCTTTGAATATTCCTTCTACACATTTTTCAATCACCTTTTATTTCATATACATTACATCCTAAAAATGAGATCTAATCAACCTTTTAGAAACATGGTCAAATAGTTCCATATTTGATAAGATATAAAGCTTGTGAGTTTTTGAAATTTCTAATTGAAATCTTCAAGTTGAATTGATCGTTGTTAGTTTTTACTAAATGCTCAAGACGGTCTTTGTAGTTTTAATTATTATCATGAAGTAAACATTTTATTAAGTTAGTGTATCAACCTGCGAGTTGACCCAACCCAATCCGCTTATATTCGTGTCACTAACAGGTTGACCCACTAAAGTCCAGGTCATGCTAAAACCTGTTAATTTCAGGTCATATTATTATGCTACTCTAGAAATTTAATCAACTAATACACATTATCAGGCTGAACACAACAAAATACGAATAGTGTTTTTGAACAATTAAAATAATTGAAAATATAGGAGAACATGGGAAGTTGGATGTTCAATAGAGGCTTAGGATGAAAATACCACCTCAATTATATATACTAGCATCTTAACCTGTACTATGCGTGTGTTTTAAGTTTTGAGCCAAAAATTAATAATATGTAGGTAAATCTTCTTACTATAAGCCTTATGATTATAGTCGGAAAAAGAAACATGATATTAAAAATAAGTTAACATGCCTAAATAAAATTCCAATCCTCCAAGTACATAGTCTATTCCCAATTCCAAAAAAAAAAAAAGTGCATATTCTATTCCAAAATGCATCTAGATTTTTGTTAGGATAGGCAATCATCTGACTCATCAACCCCAGATAAATTAACATTTTTCTTAATTTTTATAAACTCTTTTAATTTCCTGTCATTTATTTATTCTAAACAATTTCTCATTTTCCATTATATTATACCTTAAAAATGCAAAATATTATTAAAATTCCCAAATAGAACTTAAACTATTTTAGACCAAAAAATGAGATAAAAGGTAAAACTTTTTAATTAAATCCATTACATTGTCAAATATTAAAATATGCTCTTATATGCCAATAAGAAGCTTTAAGCTTTGCTTGCACTTCATATTTCATCAAAACAAAAACATGTGTTTTTTCTACCAAACTATATAGCAACTTCCAAAGTGAAAAGTACAACAAAAATTCAAAAATACCAAAAATAACACACTATCATTCTACCATGTCATCACCCCTTCGACCTACGCCATTGCTACCCACATCATCCATTCACCCTTCTCCTTCCCTTTTGCCTTCCCCTTCCTTTCGATCCTTTTTCCTCTCCCTTCCCCTCTACCTTCCCCTCTTAGCATGGCCCTCACTCTGACCACCATTCTTTGAGCCCTTTCCTTTCCCCTTCTTCTCCCCTGACCTTGCTAGCCCCCTCATCCTCCTTCCTCCATCCAACACCCCCCAAACAAGAGAGGGGGCAGTGGTGATAGTGTGTGGTAAGTGGTGGTGGTGTGTTGTTGGAGATGGTGGAAGAAGAAATAGGTGGAACGGTTTATCTTATTTTATTTTTTAAATTTTTATTAGATGTATTTGAAGTGTTTTTGGGAGTATGTAACTGTAACATTCTACGTGAAAAATCATATTTTGGAAAAACTTCCAATCCAAATGATAGGAAGGAATTTATATGTGTTACTTGGGAGTATTTGAGCTTAATTTCTACCATTTATTGTGCCAAGAATGGGTTTACTGCTTATATTTGAATTTTGTGGTAATTGTAGGCCTTTGGTGTGAAAATGGACTTTATTGGGAAAAATTTCAGAAGACTAGTTTTTCAAGGCGATGTGCCAGAGAGGGATGGTGCGGAACTTCTAGACAATTGGGTTGGAGACCCACGTGCCTTGTAGGTTGGGAGTGAAGACCAAGAGAATCTATATGGAAGAGAAATCTTTGGTGGTGGAATAGCTGAAGGAGAATTAGGAAAGGTTTCCTTGTTACGTGCAAAGTCCGAGTCCACAGGAAAGAAAGCCGACGCTGACTTCCAAAGTGCTATTGGAATTGGAAACCTCTTCTTTTATATATTGTGGTTCCTGGGTCGGTGGGAGATGAGCACTATTTAACCTAGCAAATAGCTTAGTTTAGTTTTCGTCTTTTCCCGTCAGTAGGAACAAAAGTCCATAGCTTAGTTGGTTTTATCGTTTTCCCTTGATTTCTTTTGCTTTGTGCACTGCCAGAGCCTAGATACACTAGACTAGTCTTGCTTTTGTTTTGTTTTCCGTTCCTTGTGCCATTGACGTCGTGAGTTGGTGCTTGGCTTATTTCACCATTGTGTCGTAGTGGTAGTTTGGTGAATTTTCCTTTGCTTTATTCAATTACTTTTTCTTCCGTCCGACTAGCGTGGGAAGCATGATGTGCATGGCCGCGATCAACGTGAGGCGTGGCTAATTCCTTTTCTAGTTGAGGAATAATCAAGACTCGGGGCACCATAACTGTGAGATCGTTTTGTTTATTAATTGTAATTTATATGTTCATGGGTATTTAATTATTCTCTGTTTTCAATTAATTATTATTTGGGTTATTGGGTAATGTGGCCAGTTAGTCAATTGTCTAAATAATCTATAGTCAATTAGGGTGTTGGCGCGTCGCCTTTAAGCAACCTAATTGGTGACAAACGAGGCTTCACCGCCATAAGTGGTCTAATTTGTGTGGTGGGGATAATTAACCTAGCCTCGGTAAACCCGCATGTGTGTTTACCATCTAGAATTAGGTCTTTCTAATTCCTAATCTTTGTGACGCATTAAATCCTATGGCGTATCTAGGGTTGTCCGGTCCACAGAGGGTAGTCTATGGCGTCTCGGGCTACTATAAAATTAAGGAAAGATTGGTGGTTGGTGACCACTATAACCAATTTATTCATGAACATGTGAATATCTGTTTGGATCTATGATCAGTTGTGTGCACCAATGCCAAGATTAATTCCTTGACTAGGTTGTTTTAATTGATTGTTTCTTGTGTTATTTTATTCCTGCATCTTGTTTAATTAGAATTTCAGTATTTCTACCTTTTTGATTATTTGCTATCCTCTCCAAAACCCCCCAAATTCTCAGAGGAAATAAATCACCCAGTCCCTGTGGATACGACCCTACTCGCCATTATACTTGAATTTATATTCTTAGAGTAGGAATTTTATTTTTGGCGGTTTGACACCCACCAAATTTTGGCGCCGTTGCCGGGGACTGGTGCTTGAATTATTTTCTCAATTTTTTTTTCTCCTTTATTTCTCCTCTATTTTTCTTACTAGTTGATGGCTACTAATTTTCAATGTTTTGGTGATAGATTGGACTTCGTTCCTAATTGGGTTAATGAGAACTATTGTCTTAGTGATCCTTATTGATAATCGGCTTTTCCTATGCAACAATTGAGTGATGAGCAATCACAAGTCAACACTTGTAGAATTTGTCGGTTGGATCATCGGTGACAGTGCCACTTCAAGTTGACGCGGATGATCCAATTGGTGATGTGGGAGTATTCCAAAATCCATCTCCACCAAATTTTGATACTTATCAAACACCAATGTTTGATACTTATTCAAATGTGTGTGGTCAAGGATGGTGGGATTACCCCAACTATAACTATGGAGTGAGTCCAATATCTCAATCCTCATCCTCTAGCGGGGGGAGTTCCTTGGAAGATCTTGTTAAGAGTTTGGCAACAAGCACTGCTCAACTCCAACTTGAGACTGCTCAATTTCAGCTAGAGACAAAGACAAGCCTTCGTAATTTGGAGAATCAAATGTGTCTACTGGCAGCTACTGTGAGCCAATTGGCGTCTCAAAATTCTGAGAAATTGCACTCAAAGACCGTTGTCAATTCCGAACCAGATATGAGTGCAATTACCTTGAGCAGTGGTGACGAATGGCAAGAGATTCCAAAGGAAGAATCTAAGTCTGTGGTTGAAGAGAAAGCTAAGGAAGAAACAATGGGATCCCAACCTCTAGTCTCTCCAGTGAAAAA
This sequence comes from Gardenia jasminoides, assembly GCA_013103745.1. Lineage (NCBI taxonomy): Eukaryota > Viridiplantae > Streptophyta > Magnoliopsida > Gentianales > Rubiaceae > Gardenia > Gardenia jasminoides. Next base: position 20,282,703 of record CM023105.1, read on the forward strand.
GTCCAATGAAGAAATCCCAACTGTGGTGACATCTCCTTCATCCCTAACTCTTATCTCTCATTCTATATTTTCTGTTGGTGAGATTGATTTTATTATACCAGAAATTTTTGAGTTTCATGATAGAGATAAGTTAGGAGTTGCAAAGACTATTAGATTATTAATTGATTGTGATGAAGGAGTAAATAAAGAATTGAAAGCATTACTTGCATGTTTGCAGCCATCCGCTAGTCAAAAGAAGAAAGTAGCTCATGTGCTTAAAGATTTCTCTATTTATGATAAATATCATGAGTATGAGAACGATGTAATGAAAAGAGCTATACGATTTTATCCTCCATGACCAAGCATGGAAATGTCTAGCCAAAGACATTAAAGAAAGGCGCAGCTTGGGAGGCAACCCAAGGATTTAATTTTTTTCGTTCTTCTTATTTTTAGGTTTTCCTTTATTAATAGTTTTTTTTCTTCTTCAGTTATCTTTGAATATGTTGTAGTGGTAGTGGGCAAAAAACTTTAGCTTCTCTAGCATGCCCACGCCAGAGAGTCCGTCTGAAGGCAATGCAAAGAGATGATGGTCAGAAGACTTCTGCTTATCTGGCGTGCCCACGCTTTCTAAGTGGATGTCAAATGCTCAAGTCTGGGTGAGAATCAGAAGACTTTGGCTTGCAAGGCGTGCCGCACGGGCTCATCTCACATCGAGGGGCGATGGGCGAAGACTCATGCTAAAGCGTGCCACGCCCTTACAATGGATAGGGTGTATACTCCAAAAAAAAAAATTCCTCTTTTATTCTAATTCTTTCTATCTTATTCCTTGCAGCATCTAGTGTCCGTACTCATTGCTTACTATGGCTCTTGAGTCCCCTGTGCTCCACATTTCATTAATGATTGGACATCAACTCAAGCATTTTCATCCTTCAACCTCCTCCGGTGCTTCATTATTTACTCAGGGGAGTCCTCTTAGTTTCCTTTTGCTTTTTATTTTCATCCATTGAGGACAATGTCTGATTTAGGTGTGGGGGAGAGGATATTTTCTCAGATATATATATTTTTTTCAAAAATTTTTAAGTTTTTCACAATTTTTTTGCAATTTCTTAGGATTTTGTTTTGTTGTGAAAAGCAAGAAAGATGCAAATATGATTAGCGAGATTTTTGCTAGCATGGGTGTTATATTTTTCTTGCAATTGATTCAATTGATGGATGTGCAAGATTTGACAAATTTTTAGCAATTGGTGAGCTTTTGAGCCTAATGAGCATTTCATTCATAAATTGCTCTAATTTCTTTCATTGAGTGATATCGCACATGGTTAGATTATTCTAGAACTTGCTTTGTTATGCATGTCGAGATCACATTGTTGAATTTGATGCATGAAAATGATAAGGGCACTTCGGTTTAACCCTTTTGACTTTCTTAAAAACCTACCCCTATTATATTTCCCTTAGTTGACCATGTTTGAACCTAGACCTTTTCTTTGTTTAATAGCCCATTGTGTTACCCTAAATCCATTTTTTTTGTTTGAACCCTCTTTGTTTTGAACCTTGTGTCAAAGGAATGCCTTAATTTTATTGCATGATGATTTCAATTAATGGTGCAAGGGTATGGCTGAAGTTATCAAGTGTGTTTATATTTCGATATTAGTCATGTCTTGTTGAAAAAAAAATTCATCAAAAAAAATAAAAAAAAGAAAAAAAAGAAAAAAAGAAAAGAAGAAGGAAGAAAAAGAAAAAAAAAGAGTTATGAAGTGCTATTGTAAATATGTGTTGTGTTGTAATAGTTGGGCCAAGGTTTGGTTGTACTTGTACTTGCACTTGCTAATTTTTGGAAAAATTTATGGGTATGCCTTGGAAGGATCATCTGGATGAGGAAAGGTATTTGAACTCATGGAATGGGTTGTTGGTATTTCCTTTGATGTGTTTAGCCTAAATTTTCCTTTTTATCCAACCCTTTACCTAAGCCCCATTACAACCCGCATCAAGACCCTTTGATTTTTGTATTGAATTCATTTTGAGTGGTGGAGATATGATATATTAGCAAGCCTATGGTAATATCTTTCCATGTTGTTGATTTGAGCATATATGTCCATGTAAACACTTTTGAGTGGTGAGAAATACACTAATATCCATGTGAGAGTTGAATCTTTTGCATCCTGATTTTGATGAAGTTGTTGAGAAGATTTGATACTCGTGTTAGTTTATTGTGCTATGAAGTACTTGTCATCTTGATTATGATAGTGAATGCTTGAGGACAAGCATTGTCTAGGTGTGGGGGAATTTGATAGGAAGGAATTTATATGTGTTACTTGGGAGTATTTGAGCTTAATTTCTACCATTTATTGTGCCAAGAATGGGTTTACTGCTTATATTTGAATTTTGTGGTAATTGTAGGCCTTTGGTGTGAAAATGGACTTTATTGGGAAAAATTTCAGAAGACTAGTTTTTTCAAGACGTGCCTGTGCTTGAGAGAGGGATGGTGCACTTCTAGAACATTGGAGTTGGAGACCCGTGCCTTGTGGGTTGGGAATTGAAGACCAAGAGAATCTATATGGAAGAGAAATCTTTGGTGGTGGAATAGCTGAAGGAGAATTAGGAAAGGTTTCCTTGTTACGTGCAAAGTCTGAAGTCCACAGGGAAAGAAGCGCGGCTGCTGACTTCCAAAGTGCTATTGGAATTGGAAACCTCTTCTTTTATATATTGTGGTTCCTGGGTCGGTGGGAGATGAGCACTATTTAACCTAGCAAATAGCTTAGTTTAGTTTTAGATCTTTTCCGGAGGGAACAAAGTCCATAGCTTAGATTGGTTTTATCGTTTTCCCTTGATTTCTTTTGCTTTGTGCACTTTGCCAGAGCCTAGATACACTAGACTAGTCTTGCTTTTGTTTTGTTTTCCGTTCCTTGTGCCATTGGCGTGGTGAGTTGGCTTGCTTATTTCACCATTATTAATGTCGTGGTAGTTTGTGAATTTTCCTTTGCTTTATTCAATTACTTTTTCTTCCGTCCGACTACCGTGGGAAGCATGATGTGCATGGCCGCGATCAACGTGATGTGTGGCTAATTCGTTTTCTAGTTGAGGAATAATCAAGGCTCGGGGCACCATAACCGCGTGAGATCGTTTTGTTTATTAATTGTAATTTATATGTTCATGGTATTTAGTATTCTCTGTTTTCAATTAATTATTATTTGGGTTATTGGGTAATGTGGCCAGTTAGTCAATTGTCTAAATAATCTATAGTCAATTAGGGTGTTGGCGCGTCGCCTTTAAGCAACCTAATTGGTGACAAACGAGACAGTTTCACCGCCTCGCAAGTGGTCTAATTTGTGTCGCGGGGATAATTAACCTAGCCTCAGTAAACCCGCATGTGTGTTTACCATCTAGAGGTAGGTCTTTCTAATTCTAATCGTGCATTAAATCCTATATCTAGGGTTGTCCGGTCACAAGAGGGTAGTCATGGTCTACGGGCTACTATAAAATTAAGGAAAGATTGGTGGTTGGGCGCGTCGCTTGACCATTATAACCAATTTATTCATGAACATGTGAATATCTGTTTGGATCTATGATCAGTTGTGTGCACCAATGCCAAGATTAATTCCTTGACTAGGTTGTTTTAATTGATTGTTTCTTGTGTTATTTTATTCCTGCATCTTGTTTAATTAGAATTTCAGTATTTCTACCTTTTTGATTATTTGCTATCCTCTCCAAAACTCCCCAAATTCTCAGAGGAAATAAATCACCCAGTCCCTGTGGATACGACCCTACTCGCCATTATACTTGAATTTATATTCTTAGAGTAGGAATTTTATTTTTGGCGGTTTGACACCCACCACCAAACAAACCCATAATTGTTACATCAAAACATAGGATTACAGAGTTCTACTACCCTATTGCAACTCCTAATGAAACAAACACTTAATTGACCCCACCATGGGATAATTTCAAGTAATTGAAGGTTACAATTGAAAACATAATGCTTTTAAAGCCATTAATAATTATCCTGCCTAACGATTTCAGGTGCTTTTACCTTACCTTATTTACTCTCATCACAAACTCTCAACCAATTTAGGAAATCTTTATTTTTTTTATTTTTTTATTTTTTGGTTTTAAATGGGATGGTTTGAATTCAAAACCTATTACTTACAACCTCTCTCATCTTACCACCCAACTCCAATCCTCCTTACAATTTAGAATACCATCCTATTGTGTTCCCAGCGTATAATCTAAGAATTATTCTATAGACCAGTTTTTTTTGTAATGAGCTATGACCATGTACATGGAGATTGTATCCAATTATCACTTTAAAAACATGGAAATCTTTTAAGATGCTATCTTTTTGATACTTTATGATTAAGGCCTCGTTTGATAACTCAATTCAGTACTTAAACTTAATGGATTCAGATCTTAATATGTTCAGACCGATTGATAACCGAAAATAGAATATCTGAATGAATTAAGTGGCACTGAATTTTTAGACAAAACTTGCTCCCAAAAATAAGTAATAAACTAATCAGTCATCACTGAATATGATATACATTCAAATGTTTTAGATTTAGTACTTGACAATTCAATCACTTAATGAATTCAGATTTCAGATTTCAGTTTTATCAAACGCACCCTAAGACTTCATCATATCCGCTCCTAAATCCTTTGAATAATATAAGAGTATTTCTTGTTGTTAGTCCATAGGGTTATGGGCCTATAGCTGGATGATTCACTTTAGTATTTGTTAGCTATAATTCTTAAAAGTTCTCTAGTATCTTCATTTGATTCTAGTAACCATGTTTATCAATGTACTTTTTAATGTAAATGTGTACATTTATTATATCCCATACACTATTTACCAAACAAATTATTATCCCAACTCAATTCACTTCACTAACTTTATTTACATATCTTATATGACGATTTTTTCTTTCTTCTTATTCAATATAATTAATTTGCACTCCTTCTTCCATATTTAATTTATTGTCCAAAAGGACCTCATTAAATAGTTCAAATTTAACAGTGTCCAAATTATGAATAACCTTAATTTAAAGGACTTTAATAACTCTCTTGATTAGCACTCATCGTCTTTTGATTTAAAAATAGAATTTGTAAGTTTATTGGTATACTTGAGATTAGATGAAGAATAATTCTTGCATAAGACACTAGACAAGAATAAGGGACTAAAGTGAACAAACAAAAATGCTAAACCATCACAAATACACAAATAATGGCCTAGAGATTGGTTTGTCTGCGACGGTTGTTTTAGCCCCCATTTCCCGGACTGTTCTGCTCTCTTCTCATTACATGCGATCATTGTTTTTCTTATATTATTTCGTATACAAAAAATATAATATTGTCTTATTGATAAAAACGTTAGTTAAAATAAATAAAAGGGTTAATTACACTTACCTGTTTTGAGGTTTGATCAAACTATAGATTAAACCTTGAGGTATAGGCCCCGTTTGATAACCCCATTCAACACTTAAACTTAATGGATTCAGATCTTAACACATTCAGACCGTTTGATAACCGAAAATAGAGCATCTGAATTAATTAAGTGGCACTGAATTTTCTAATCAAAACTTGCTCCCAAAATTAAGTGATAAGCTATTCACTTATCACTTAATGTGATATACATTCAAATATATTAGATTTAATAATAAAGAATTCAATCATTTAATAGATTCAGACTTCAGACTTTAGATTTCAGACTTCAGTTTTCAGATTTCAGTTTTATTTTCAGACTTCAGTTTTCAGATTTCAGTTTTATCAAACGCACCCTTAGCCATATTACAATCGTTCTCTTTTACCTAGCACTGTTTAAGCACAATCAACAAATGGCATGAAATGACAAATTTACCCTATTAGTATTAGCACAACAATTCAATTACCAAGAGTAATGAGTTTAATTAACTACCAAAAAGGGAAAGACAATATCAGCTTTTTATTTTAAAATAATTTTATAATCCTTAAAAAATGATTAAAAATGAAGTTAAATAAAAAATATAAAGAGTTTGCCTAAACCTTGAAAAAAGGATAAAAATAGAGGACAGAAAAATTAACAAACAAGAAACAAATGTAAATCAAATAAACAATAAATAACATAATCTGTCCCACAAGAATTTAGAAAACAAGAACAAATATAAGTAAGTACTATTGAAAAACAAATTACCAACCTGCTAATGATAAAATTGTCAAAAGAGATAAACACCTTCTTCCACCACTCTCAGGTCTCTCCATTGGAGTCCCATTCCAATATTACTACAATTTCTCTTCACCCAATACCTTAAGTCTTCCTCCGATTTGCTGGAAATTCAATACGGGGCCCCTTCCCCAAAATCTATCCTCGAAGACTTCCGCGCCCCTAACCGTACGCGTCAAATATGAGATATTTGCGATATTCTCAAGACTGTCTCGAGAATACAAAGCAACAATCATAATCGAACTATTTAATAAATAATAATAAGGTTACTTATAATGTCATACATATATATAACACTAAGAAAATAGCATAATATCCAAACTAGTCCCACACGTCTAACTAACTATCAGAAGTATAAGTCAAAGAGTATTTAACATTCCAATATTTCCAATACTATCTAACATTAAATCCTAACTAAGGTATAATCCCTATAACTACATATAACTAGTAGAGTCAATTTTTGAGTCCTTGAGGTAGAGTACCTCATAATCCTTGAAGTCTGCAAAACAATAAAAAGGAACGAATTGAGCAACAATACATTTAGTAGACAGCATTTATTCATCTTTTGAACCATGTAACTAGATATACACTATTTTTTTGGTGACATTTGTCACACTCTATCATATGCATAATTAATTGCAAAGCATTGACATTATTTTGTGAAAATATGTTTGGGCTTATGAAAGCTATTCTTGGGATTTTCAAATAACACTAGATGAAGTATAATAAAATTGGCGCTATAAAAGATTTCTTTGGCTTGACGAATTTAATTTTGGACCATAGAAATAAAATTAGAATTTTTATAGCTAAAAGTTGTATTGGGCCTTATGACTGGGTTACAATAAAATATTTATATTTTAATTAGGCCTATTAATAAGTCTAGTTACTCATTTGACAACTTGATAGGCCCACTCACTATTCTCAGCCCAAGTTATTTGCATGACAAGGCACAATAACCAGAATTGGCCCAGACAACCTATTATACTTCGGCTCGTCTAACTTTGATTAGTGTAACCTATTAACCAAAATAACCGATAAGTTTTTAAAATGGGTATATGATTAACTGTTGAACCTACATACATATCAGGTCATGTCAATTTAAATTTAAATATCAAATTTTGTATATATTGTACAACAAAATTTACCCTACATATAATATTTCATATTACTGCAACGGTACACCAATAGCAAGGTCAGTTCTTTCATTTAAAATCACCCGGTGTAATGATACTAATAGATTTATAAAAATTAAAATTAAAGTTGGAAAAGCAATGATCGCAACTAACTCCCGCTGGCCACTACCCACCTTGTCCCGCCAAATTACTCTCAAACCTCTCTGCGTTGTCCAGAACTCTGCTCAGACAAACTCCCGTCTCTCAAGGTCAGTCCTCTCTCTTACTCTCTTTGTGTCTCTCATTTCAGAAATTTTGTACGGTAATCTTTAATTTCACCTGGATAGATGCATTTATGCAAGTATATTTGTGTATGTATTCCGACTTGGGGAAGTATTAATTAACTGAAAATTGCAGGGTAGGATGAAATTGGCCGTGGTTTGTCTGCGAATGCTTGGTGGTTTTGGGCAACCATGCTGGGGAGAGGAGAGTTGGGATGTGTGTGGTTTGGGGAACTGGCTAAGTGAAGTCAAGGGTGGATATGGGGTGGCTTGAAGGGATTATGGGAGGAGGGACGATTAGGGGCCTGGGTGATTATTAGAGATATCGTAGTGGGCAGTTCGTGGCAAAGAAGATTTTTTTCCTTTTTAAATTGGTGTCATCGAGATTATTTGCTGTATTATTTACTGTATTTGTTGTCTCAGTATCTACATTGTTTCGTGTAATTGAACACTGGGAATTGTTGAATCCCTAGTCTAGGAGAGGGCAAGGGTGTGACATGAAATTTTAGCACGACGGGTGATGTGAGGCACACCTTTATTCCTTTCTCATTGAACAAAAATCTCTGTGTTTCTTGTGTGGAATTTATGTTCTCAATCTTAGTGCAACAAGGTTTGCTTATTAAACAGTTGATGTTTTAGTTTGCAGAATGGAGTTTCTACAGTCTATTATGTGTTTGTTTGGCTGAAAATTTGATGGATATTATTTTGGAAAAAAAGGATTATTGCATTTCAGCAATCTTTTGCAGGGATCGTATGCAAAGTTTCCATTTCTTTTCTTGTCCTATTAGTTCATTGGAGTTGATCATATCTTGCTTTTCCATATTGATGTTATGGAAGTCAAAACAATTCGTTTCCAGAGAATTACTTTTTCATTTTTGTCTATCAAGTTTTGGTGTTTCTTATCCCTTTAACTGAAAGAACATTTGAAGGTATGAAGTTTGTGTAGAGCAATTAGATAGAACAGAGCAGTTAATCTATTCTACATTACTCCATATAATAACTTAGTTGTACTGGAAAACACAGTCTAGCATCACATGGAGTATGCTATAATGTCAAAATTGTATAAAAGAATCATTTGAAAATGTCTTTATGTCAGTTCTAAACGCACCTAACTTGTGTTATGGGGCTCTATATAAACAACAACAGGCACGGAGGTGTGCAACTTCAGCAACTAACAACTTCACTCCATGATCAAGGTTACCAGCAAGCCTCCAACCTCGTTTCATGTAGCATTTACTGTCAGTGTCTGTTTTGAATGCAAACCCAGGAACGTTACTTGTGGGCTCAAATCTTGTTTGGAAAAGGAGTCTATTGCTCCGTCACTGATGAACCAAAATGCAGTTCCAATGGTAATATTTCACATGATGGTCATAGTAAACACAGAAACCATCATAAAAGTATAGTTCAGAGGAAGAGAGGAGGAGAGAGAAGTCCATTGTGAGGTTCATGTGATAATGGCGGGAATGTAGAATTAAGGCTGAGGTAGTAATTTTTTGCTCTTGGTAATGCTGCTACTGGACTTGCCTTTCTATGATTTTTTTTTTTTTTTGGTTCCTTGGTTAAGGATCCTACAATTTCTTCACTAACATAATTTGCTATCCTTAGAGGAGAAATGAAAAAGAAGTATCTTTTACTTGAAATATTCATGTGTAATTTATGAATGATCCATTGTCCAAAATCTTGGTTCTCTCATGTCCTAGGAACTTGGCATGCTAATTGTTCCTAACACTAGCTTTTGCTGTTGTCAAGTATGCTTTTAAGCTCAAGGGAATGCATTTGTTCTATACCTCTACCGCTGTAGATTCACAATTACAAAGAGTTCAGTTGGTTTGTAATTGAAGAGTAACTGGAAACTAGATTTGTTTCTATTGTTTCAGAAAAGCTACAAATCATAAAAACTTAAATGCTTTAGAATGCAGGAAATACACAATATAAAGTTAATGATGGTACTATCTTTTGTCGACTTAGAATATTGGGATATGATTGAGGGACTATTGTCATGCACAGCATGTCATTTTGAGTTCTTTCATCTCAAGAGGATTAAGATAATTCTAACATAATAGTACAAGTTGCCAGCAATGGACCATTTAGTACTGATTGGGGGTAAAGTTTAGTGCACAATACATGGATGTAGTAATGGAACGCCATGCTATATCAGGAAAAAAAAAATGGTAGACAGCAATTTTGTTCATTATATTCCATGGAAATCTTACCAGAATTTGTTTGGGATTGTGTTGAAGCGTAAGAAAAATAGGGCCCCAATCAATAGTAGCATGTGTTTATTTCATATGGCCTGATGATTTATGGCATTGGACCATTGGTCATATTACAGATGTCCTTTTAAGCTCTATCAGTTTCACTGTACTAGGGTTGTCTGAGAGTCTATCAATGGAGAGAGTGTAATCAGAGTTTACATCCTTACACAATATTGCTTTAAAAAACTTCACTTGGATGAAGTTACTCTGCAGGAATCAGAAATGCATTATGATAGTGTTTTAAATTTGTCTCTTGTTGCCCTTAAATGTTTCACCACCTTAAGCATTAGAAGCTTCCTCTGGTTCTCATCATATAACCAAAAATTGCAATCATCTGCGCTTTCAACCTCTGTAAATATGTAACTCCAGACTCCATCGGAGTTTTCTAGTGGGTTTATTTTTCTGCAAAATCACTTTCAGCCTCTTGGGAATTAATGGACATTTTAATGTTCAATCACACATGGTATGCTTCATGTGCTACTAGTTTTCTGTAAATGTGATTGTAGTAATTACTAGATTCTTTTTATTCATAACCATTTGTCAGCAGGAGAATTCCTTGTTCACATCCCGCATGGAAACTAACTCTGAAAACCATATCCAATCATAGATTTGTCTTATGTTACTCAATATGCCCATAACTGCATTTGTCAGGCTACTATTTGAGCTGCAAATTGCTTTTGCATCTGTTGCATTGGAACTTTCTCTAAGCGAAGAATGTTTAAGTATTGAACTTTGATAAAGATACGTGTAAGGTAAAGGTGGCCGTACACATCAACACTCTCAGGTAACTGGTGTAGTTCTTCGAGTGTGGTGCCCAAGGGAACTTGAAAGACATTTTGACCATTCAAGAAGCTCCATCATATTAATTATGTTGCATAAGATTTTAGAGTTGTCCTATCCTTCTACAGTCCACTGTTTTGCCACTGATATTATGCAGAGAAAATTCTAATAACAAAAAAGCTACACCATATCCACCTTCCTTCCTATTATTTTCATTTCCTGACGAGCAATGTTTCTAAGAACCTAGATTCATTTGCACCTTGCCTTGAGAAGTTAAAAGAGAGGCATGGGCAGAACTGGTATCTCCACTATTTTTAAGGGCAAAGAAGATTTTTCCAAGTGTTGCTGCACCTGTATATTCTGACGAATTAGGTAACAGTAACTAGGCATTCTTAGGTGATGACTTTATCTCAGTTATTAACTATTTGAAAATGACTGTTATTCAGGCAAATGATCTTGAGGTCCAGTTTTTCATGGTTGATGGTGATTTCAAGAAGTTTGAAGGAAGATGGTCCGTCAAATCTGGTAAAAGATAAATTCTGGTGTAACGTATTTCGCATCTCCTTCCTGGTGATTGTGTTTATAAGGATGATTACAGATTCAAAGTATCACTTGGTCCTTAACATTTTTGGCAATCCATGCTGTTTTTACATCTCATCAGTAAACATGTACCTCGAAACTGTGCTAAATAATTGATTAATGATGCTTAGCTTAGGGACGCCAATGACTATTCTCGTATTTACTCTAACAAAATGGTGCAAAAGATTGAAACTGAATGAATGAACATAAAGTCAAATGAACTTCATGAAGGCAAAGGTTTATTCCCCTTCCCCCACCCACACCCCGGGCCCCCGAAAAAAAAATTAAGAAAAACTTTGTAATATACTTAACATCAAGCTGGTTTTTGCCCTAAAATTATTAAAATAATATTATAATGATGAATGAATCCCATGATCCTCTTGCATAAAAGTGCATCCTCTTCTTTGGAGTCTTTATTCAATGAAAATGATGTTGTTTACCTTTACAGAGCATTGACAAGCATGTTTAAATGCCACCTGACATGGACAAAAATGCCCTGAAATTTTGGTCATCCTCTAGATCTTGCTTGCGGTGTAATCATATTTACTTCCTTTCTTGCTTCCTTGTTTGAAATTAATTTTGTGGCTCACATTCCTCTTTTTTACAGTTGCAAGATGATGGTTGCTCGATCCAAAGAATAAATGTTCTTTGATGCAAATCTTTCATTTTTTTTACCATGAATGTTGCATAGTAAACCTTGGACATCACATAATACTGTTTGCTATGTTAACAATTTGAACTTCATGACTGAAGTGGATGATCACATCTAGAGTGTTTAGCTAATAATTGCTTTAACTTTATGCATTTTTTTTTTTCGGATATCTTAAAACTTGCATCTTAATCTTCTTATGCAGAGACAGATTCATCATACTGACAAGTCATTTATTCATTATATTTTATTCATTACAACTTTATCATATACCATTATAAGAAATTGATAAATAAAAATGATTACCATAAGGACTGGCCTTTATTCTTAATATGAGAGATTATTCCTTTATCACAAGATTGGCATACTGTCTACTGTTCATAGAAAGAATGACAAAATTCTTTCTTTGCTCTGCAACTATACCACAGTTGGATCACACAGTTGTAGAAGGTACTTTTTGGATGTGCATGATACTGACATGGTAAATCATCAATGATTTTGTCACTTAGGATAGGCAAAATGTAACTTATCAACTTAATTCATCACTAGTCAGAATAGGCAAGCAACTGATATGGCTAAATAGTTTACTTAGATGAGCTTAAGCAATTGATATGTCTAAAGGTGATCAGCTCCTCGTTTAGTCAAACAAATGATGCAGACAATCTTTTTTCCCTTTTAGTTTGTAATATCCTCTCTTGTGTGACTTTGAATGTCCTCAAAAACTACTTTGAGTTATGAGCTAAATGTGATACCAACATTCAACTGCCCTGCAATTTTCTTGTAGAGAATCAGTTCAGATCTTCCAATGAACCTTCAAGCCTTGCCTTGCAGAGCTGAAAGTAGTTTCAAGAATAGCCAGGATTCATTGACTGACGAAGCTCCTTCAGTTACAACATTAGCAGACTCCCTTACTTCCACAAGTCCAGATGTCAGTGGTGTTACATCTGACGAGAGTTATATTGCCACTGGGCAATTAAAAGAAAAATTAGTCAAGGCTCCCTTGAGCCCCTCATCTCCAGCAACAAGCGAGTAAAACAGTAACTGGGGATTATCAGCGAGCTTGATAAGCCATGTATGGTAGATGAAGCTCATCTTCATTAGATTTGATGGCCTTTTGGTAACTGATAACTCTTCAGGAAACCTTGTATTTATATGTGAAAACCATCTCTGAGAAAGCTATCTAACCCACCATTTGGTCTTCTTGTGAAGGAAAATGGAGGTTTTCAGCATTGTGTCATTGCTAACATAACTGTAAAAGCTCCTATGTTAAAGTTCCAGTTCATGAAATTTGGAATATTTTGATCGAGTATGAGAGACTTCCTAAGTAAGTAACAAAGGGTTTCATTTCAGACCTCTGAATCCTGGAGAATAATAAGGAAAATATGCTTTGTGCTTATCATTGTCAGCAATCTGAAATTACTCTCCATGTTTCATTTGACCTTGAACCATCTATTATTGGATCATCTTGTTTTAAGTGACATTTTCTCTGTAAATGGAGTGCTACTCATTCTTGGAGATATTGAACTTATTGAAAGCTTCAGTTTTGCAATACATATAAGAATACTATGTCCAGTGAGGATAATAAGAATAATCTCCTTATGTTTCAAGGTCCCATAGCAGCCAGAACAAAAAATGCTAAACCTTTGGCAGGAGTAGAAATTTAGGCAATAGAAACTGCTGTTTTGAAAGAAATTATACTTTCTGCATTGCACGGTCTCTGGATTTAAAATTTTCTCTCTTGGTCATCTCTCTCCACCCTATACTAGAACAGAAGTTGAAACAAGATTGGTGTTCGGAAGAATATGATAATTTACAGTTTTAAGCACGGGCTACAGAAGTAGACCATCTAGAGAAATTTGTTAGCTTAAAAACTTCAAATTAGCAAGAGAAAATGAGATCTTCTGAATATTCTGCACGCTAGATGTTTTTGCAGATACGAATCTAGAAGGATATGGTTTCACTTGGATTGTTATTTAGCTTAATGACATCTGAAATGCTTAAAGCTGAAAGGAAGAATATAATTTTTTTCATGCTTGTTTTTGCTTTTTTGAGATCAAGGAGCCATAAAATGCATGGCTATCAATTATAATAGCTAAGACGAACTGAAAAAGTTCACATAGAGTTTGGATCGGTGAGCATGAGGACGTCTGCAAAGAGGTTGGATCATTCTGAGTTAGAGCACCAATGTGTTTTAGCTGGAACCATGATGCTTAGCCCCTGCAAATGATTATTCTGTATTTAATTACAAAACAACGGCCCTTGTTGCTTTTGAACACTTATCTCATTTAGCTATCAAACTAGAGTGGAAGAATGAGGAAATTCATGCGTCTGTGCATGTGGGGAGAGGGTAAGGGAGGGAGGGATGGAGGGAGAGAGAGAGAGAGAGAGAGAGAGAGAGAGAGAGATGTGTGTGTGTGTGTGTGTGTGTGTGTGTGTGTGTGTGTGTGTGTGACAGTAGTACAAATGGAATAAAGATTGGCATATTACAGGATAATAAAAAGAGGGGAATTTTTATATGTCTCCTCTGAAAGACTTCGTCGTACACATTGTACATAAGAAAGGTTACACATTTTGGATACAGCAACAATAAAACTCTCTTTATTTTCTTTTAACTAGTGCAAGATAGTTCCGAATTTAGCTATCATCAAGATTCTGTCACGTGAGAACAATAATTTTCGCATTCTTCGGGTACAAACTGCTGTTCTCACACTAACAATTGATGGTGAGATATAAGCGACTAGAGTATTTGAGTTACATTTCTCTTTCAGAAATTTCCATGTTTGTCTCATATGAACAACCTTATTACTGTGCTTTTTCGGGAGGGATGCAAGGGTTTACTCTATATGGTACTTCATGCGCGTGTTGTACTTGATTTGTGTGAAGTACTTGAAGAAGAGATTAGCTTTGAGTACGTTGAAGGCAATTTCGATTCATTCAGAGGGAAATGGAGTCTAGAGCAATTAGGGAATCATCATACACTGTGGAGTAAGAAATGCGCAAGAATTCATTCTTTCTGAAGCTATCATGGAAGAGGTTTGTTTCCATCACTGTTTATTACAAGAATATATTTTTGTCCTTATCGAATTACATCACTTTAGTGTACACTGAGGTTTGTGTATACATATATGTGAGAGAATATCTGATGTTTTTGTTGAAAGTCCTTATCAGAAAAGAGGAAATTCTAGGAAATGATTCTGTTAGTCGTTGTACTCGTATCTTTTGTGACATTAAAATCCCATCAACTTGATTATGAATCATCCTTGCCAAAATTTTATGGACCTGTAGGTGATATATGAAGATCTCCCTTCAAATTTATGTGCAATTTGAGATTATATATAGACAAAGGTTGCTGAAAACACTTCTGAGGCATTTGACTAGATAACTTACACAAAGGAGCTTTTTGCTTCATCTTCCGATGAGAAATCTTCTGGTTATGATGAGCCAGCAAGTCGAAACTAGAGTTCCAGCACTTCAGATTCATCTAGACAGAGACCTAAAGTTCCAGGATTGCAAAGAGACATTGAAGTTCTCAAATCTGAACTCTTCACTTTTATTGCTGAACATGGACAAGAAGGCTTTATGCCCATGAGAAAGCAAATTTGTGGGCATGGAAGTGTGGACATTGAGAAGGCAATCACGCGCATGGGAAGATTCAGAAGAATTGCTGCCTTGATGAATCTCTCTCTTGCATACAAACAGCGCAAGCCAAAATGTTATCGGACTACCTTGAGATTTTGAAAGAAGAGTTTAGCTATGGATATCTGAGTCAATGAGAAAAATCATGCAACTAGTTACCTTGTAACAGTGTGCTTGACTTCTGTATGGGAATTTGTGTGCTGGATTAACGTCTAATTCTACGGATAAGTCAGTTCCAAAGGAGTCGGGGAAAGGACCCATCATTCATGCCCAGCAGAGAAGCTCTTGAGCAAGCAGGTGCTGAAAACACATCTCAGCTCATTTTCTTGTCATTTTAGTGATGAAATTTTAGGATTTACTAATAACCAGGAAAAGACTCAACTTCTGCACTAGCTTGCTCTAGCTTGTTCTTATGCATTAAAAAGTTTGGCAAAATCTTATTGGTAATCCTTTTATATGCACGAAATGAAGTCTATATTTGCTAGAGTGATTCTGATGTGGATGCATAATTTGAATTTAACACTATCAGAACATGTAAATGTCTAAATAGTTCTTCAGCAAGTAGGCGCTTTTAAATATCTTAATGAACACATGCTTTCTTGTAGGTCGCTACGATGTTGCGCTTGCATTGGAGAAATGGGGAAGTCTTCATGAAGTTTCACGTCTTCTTTCACTTAAGGTAAGGCATCCTAACAGACAGGCAAACTTAGCACAGGAAAGAAAAATGGAAGTTTTTGCACCAAATGAAGACCAGGCACCATATAAGCCTTATGTTTCGCAAAACACTCGGAATGGCTGACAGAAGTGAAGGAATTTGACATAAATTGGATGGAATGATATCTGTATCTGTTGTTCTCGATAATTATGTATTTGCTGTAATCAAAAATTTCAGTGGTATGGAAGAGTCAGATTACCTACCGACCCTGTCTCAATTATAATCAGAACATTGTTTTATATTTTGTGGCCATTCAAAAGAAGTGTTTAACTTCTTTTTTTTTTTTTTTCAATTATCATCAATGAACGTAAGATTCCAATCTCGTTCATTAGAAATTTGTCCAATCCTCTCTAAACAAGTTTTCTATGCCAAGTGCTGTTCCAAGAGAAGGCATTTTCAAGAGATCAATTTCCCTTTATCTATAATGAACAATGGTATCTGAGAATTTATAATGGGTCCAAGATCTTTATCAGCCCCACTAGATGTTACAGCATTAAAATCAGCTCTAATCACCCAACGTGTGGAACAACTTTTCTTTAAAACAAAAAAAATGTCAGAATTTCCTTCTTTCTTACTCAAGATTTTTGGCAAAAAACTGATAAAGAACTTTGGCAATGAGCAAAGTGGTTAAAGATCTTATTAATATGGCTGGATTTTTATGGAATATCGATGTTGGATATTTAATCTCTTAACAGAGACAAAAGAAACATGAAAGCTATGGATCCAGTTCAGGATGTGAAATAGATGCATAATTATGATATGATGCATAACATGGGAGCCAAAAAATCGATACTAGTATTTGAAAAACAAACCAAATAACTACCAAAAAAATCTCTCTCAAGATAATGCTAAAGCAATTGCCAGATTTAAATTACTTGCAAATCAACATGTTTGACAAGGTGCAGCATAGGCTCCTGAACTACAAGCATTTGTACCATATTATCTGTAAACACCTCTACGCGGCCTGACTCCCTTCGATGGGCCCTCACCCAAAATGGAGAAGTAAATGCAAAATCAGCATATACACTTTGCCACTCCATTGATAGAGGAAGAGAGTTCAACGAAGACGCACCACCGGCTTCCGATAGTTGGTTGTGGAAAGTAACCACCTCCTCTCACATCAAACACCTTCTATGGCTTATCTGCCAAAATAAACTGCCCACCAAAGCTGCTCTCTTCAAGAGAAATTTCCTCCCTGACGAATCCTGCCCTTTTTGCCTTTGCACCGAAGATACGGAACATGTAATTAGGGGCTGTATCAAAGTAAATAAATTTGTGGGAAAGCATTCTCAAGTCTCAACACTCTAACTCCTCTAGGTCTAGTATGCTCGAAAGGTTTAGAATGGAAAGAGTTCCCACCCACAATTCTTTTCCTGCCATAATGAATAGGAAAATATTTATCATTCCAATGTTTGGTAATCAAGTCAAAATGGAATGTTAATTTTTTTTCCTATAATCATATTGAGAAGTCAGAATAAAATGAAAAAAACTACTATATTGACTTAATTGCTCATATATATAATATTCTATACACATCTTGATTTAGAGACAAATAAATTATTAATTAATAAAAAACTTTTTAATAGTATAAAATCACAATAACTTATTAAGTAAGAACATAACTTTTTAATAGCGAACAATTACAATAGGTAAATATTAACTGTAATACAATTGCAATAGATGAAAACTAATTGTAACTAAATTAAAATTTTAAATTACATGTATGTTAAATCCCATGTATTTTTCATGCAGACTTGGGTTTCAACAAATGGTTGAAATTAGGTTGTCTAAACTCAAGCGCCTCCCCCTTTGCCTCGGTCCCTTGGGGAGCCATCTATGCTTAGTGTTATTGGGCCTTATGGTTTGATAGAAATAAGAATATATTTGATACATCTAGGCCGAATGCAGATTTGATCTCCCTGTGTGTCCAGAAAGCATCAGAATTTTATCAGATTGGGCCGGTGAAAAATTCTATCTCTACTCCCCGATGCCTATCTTCTGTATCCCCCTTCTTTTGGATGGTGTAAAAGGCTTAGCCTTACCTAGAATGAGTGTACTAGCTACCTCTTTACTCCTTTTGTGTGTGTGTGTGTGTGTTTTTTTTTTTTTAATTTAAGCCTTCCTTTTTCTAGCAAAAAAAAAATTGTAAATTAGCTTTCTAAGGCCAAGAGGTGGTGTTCAGTAATTTCAAAAAGGATCATTAAATATGCTTGGGTATTTCTAGTAATAGAAATGCAACGATGGCGGCTCTGTCCCAACTATTAGAGGTGTCAATCACAACCCATTTATATTGGTTCACCCAAACCCAACCCATTAATAATTTACCCAAATCAATCCATTAATTTTAAATGGGTACCATTTATACCCATTTAATTGATGGGTAATGGGTTGACTTGGCTCACCCATTTAACCCATTTAAAAATAAATACACATTTTATTCAAAATTTTAGTGAGTGATAAGGAGATAAATTTGAATTTTTTACCAATGTAATAACAATAAAATGCCATTATTTATTGTCAAACACTATGCGAAAAATCTTTAAAAAAATAAATAATATTTCAAACAAGTCCTAAATGGATAGTTGGGTTACTTGGGTATACCCATACCCATTTATTAAATGGGTATAAATGGGTACCCATTTATACCCATTTATTTTAAATGGGTATATGATGTGAGTTGATTTGGATCTAGACGAATATCAAGTTGGAGTTACGCAAGACACTCGACCCCTCTAATTCGCGGAACTACGAACCTTGAATTTAATCTCAACCCGTAGCACAATGAATTAGCGAACCAAGGCTTTAGGTAGAAGACGCCACAATCAAGTGCGGTTCTTGATTGATAAGTCACTTGAACACTCAAGCTCTCTCAAGTATTCAAAGAAGAATCTCTTGGAAAAGAGATGTGCTATTTTCACAAGAATAAATTGAAAATTTGATTGATAAACTTGTTGAATAATTCGGCTATATGATGTGACAGCCCCACCTTCCCCTAGGGCGAAACAAAGGGGTTCGGCGGACCGCCTGCCCAACTCTCACCGGGACTCACTACGAACTCCCAAATATCGATCGAAACATTCATTCGTAAAGTCATAATTAAAAGTTATTAAAATTACCAATAAATTCTCACAAAATACAAACCCCAAAATTTCATCAAAATTACATTGATAATAACTCCAAAATACCATAAACCATCAAATTCATCCATTAATTTCAATCTTATACAAAATGAGGAAATCCTACAAAAGTACTAACTTTCTCGATTCACGTGCCTCACCTCGAAACTTGTTAAGGAAAACAAATTGGGGTGAGCTAACGCTCAGTGAGGCCAAGAAAAGGCATGCAAGCACGTAATCAAACAAGTAGGAAAGCTAGTAAATTCAGATATAAAAGCGTGTAAATCAATCATTCACTTGTACTATTGCAATTTTCACCAGGAGACCGTATTCTCAAGGAATCACTACTCGAGGGCTCACATTAGACAAGAGTCTTGGAGCTGGGTTCGGAGAACCCTCTTCGAGCCTCTCTATCTACAGTGAATGTGCGCAAGAACAGTGAGTAGTGCTCATACAGGAAAAATACACAGAAGCAGGTAAGGATACGGGGCTCTCAGGAGCCAATTTCCACGATTAAGCAATTGAGTCCATTCCATTCCAAACGTTGACTCTCTGTCAACTTAGCAAAGGTAAAGTCAGTAGAATCTCCACTTGGTACAATCTCCGACCAACAGTTCACCCTCTCGGGCCCAAAACAAAACAAGCAGGTGAAAAGGGTAAAACTACAACGAGCAATACCGAGCAAGACCTCTGCAATAGATCAAGCTCAAAGAACAGTACCTAAGGTTCACCAAGCTTCCCGACAAAGCCCTTGCCGGCTCGGGTCCCAAGGATCCCCAAGAGGTTTGGGCGTCCCCGGTTATAACTTTTAAGTCGACGAATCACTCCAATCGACATTCAGTTCAAGTCAAGTCAAGTAACAAGTCATGTTCATGCGAGTCAAGTAGAGGAGGACGAGTGCGATAAAGTACACTCTCGCCTTAACAGTTCATATTCAAGCAAACATGTCAGGTAGTTCAACAATTCCTGCACTTGGCACTCACCAATAGTCGAGAGTAAGTGAGAGCAATTCACGAAATCAATCAAGGTTCTCGGAGTTCAAGTTTGGATCACTGTGTAATTCAGCACCACCTCCTAAAATATTTAAAAAATAATGAAAATAAGTTTCTAGTTTATCCACCAAATCTCATTCAAGAAAATCAAGTTCAATATCTTCCTCCTTGAGTAGAAATTTTTGAAAAATCGTAACTTGAGTTATATAAGTCCAAATTTTGAAAACTTGGTACCGTTAGGAACCTCTTTTAAAGTTCTAAAACTTTGTAGAAGGCACCCAGTTAAAATTCTGGACAGAAACTGCCCAAATTTTCGATTAACAAACTGCTACAGTACTGAAACAGAACATAACAGGTTGGCCGACCGGGCAACTTTGAAAATTCACCAAAAATTGTAGAAAATGAATTGGCCTCTGAAATTTATACAGTTTAAATTCTTATGTATTAAGTTTCAAACACCACCAACGTCACTCAATTCCAACTCTCGAGCAAGAAATTATAGCAGTTCAAACATGGCTGGTTCAAAAACCTGCATTTTCTGAAATCCAGTTTTACAGGGTAACATTTGGAGCTTCTTTTGAGTGACGAATTCTTACTCAAAAATTACCAAATTTGGTACACTAATACTTCCACATATAAGCTAGGTTCATACCAAAATTCATCCACAAAATCACACGGGAAGACTGTTTTATTAAAGTCCAAAGTTCACTCAGCGAATTGCCTCAAACCAGTGAAGTTTTGTCATCTTCATAAATGAGCTCCTAGGTTATTCAAATCTCCACCATTTGACCTAATTTTCATAACCAAACTAGTATTAACCTCCTAGGCCTAATGATGGTCAAAAATGATGGAAGCTTATATCAATGTTTAGCATTAAAACAGCCCAAAATTCGGACAGCATGCTTTCCTTAAAATTTCCAGATTTTGATCTCAACTTAATACTCATTCTTGCTATAACTTTTGAAGGGCTTTTTGGGGGGAAAAAATTAACAACTCAACACTCAATATTTAAGCATTAAATTCAGCCCTCAAACCAGCCAAAATGCAGCCATGAAAATTAAAAGAATAACTGAAATCTTAACCCTCATTTTTCCTTCCCTCTCTCACGGTTTTCCTTGAGGTTTTTCTACCAACATTCAAGCTAGCCATTTTCCATATAACCACACACAATACATCAACAGCCCCAAGTTGATACATAATGGGATTTCATAGAGCCCATTTTTCCATCTCAAATCAACACAATAACAATAATAAACTTATCCAAGTTCAAAACTACATAAACGGAGTCAAATGAACAAGATGGTGAAGAAGTGTACTACCTCTTCCTTCTCAAGTGAAACCCTAAATTGAATGTGATATGGGATGCACCAAGAACCCCTCTGCCTCTCTTCCAAAGCTCAGCTCTCCCTCAAAGTAGGATAGCCTTCAATCTCCAAGGGAAATGGTGAAAGATCTTCTCAAGCTTCTTAGTTGCAACAATGGAGGTTTTGTGTTGGTGATTTGTAGAAAACAAGAAGGAGAAGAAGATGAAGGGTCGGCTGTTTTGAGGAAGAAATGAAGGGGAAGAAATGGAAAACAAGAACCGGTTCTATGGAGAAGAAAGAAAGAAATGAGTGGTTGAGGTTAATTCTTGAGTTTTGGGTTCTTGTGGAAAATGAAAGAAATGAGGGATAGTTGGGTAATTTGACGTAAAACCACTTTTATCGTATCGGATCAATTCACATGACACGACACTACGATCTCAGTTTCTCTCATTTATATATCCCGAATACATAACGTAACATTCGAAACTTATGTCTAGTAGTCGATCCTAGACCCGAATACGAAATTTAAACATTCAAATAGTTTAAATCGAAAACGTAGTTTAAACGTGCAAAAATGCATTTTTAAAACTTTTCGTGCTGTTACAATTGATATACAACAATCAAATAATTCAGCCTAATTTAATGAAGTAATTTTATGAAAATATGGAATTTAACAATTTTATAAACTAAATTGGTGGTTAAACATGGTTTTAAAATAAAAGGAAGTAACTTATGATACAATTGTAATTAAAATGATCTAAATTAATTATTTAGAAAAATAAATAATTAAACAATTAGGTCAGATGAAAATAAATTTTTGAGTCCTCACATATGAGGCTGAATTTATAGCCTTACAAGTAATCCTAATACTACTAGGAATCAACTAATGCTAATTTAAGAAAACTAATCCTAGTCAAACTAGGCTTTGACCATTAATCCATTAGACATTTGGCCATAAGCTTTTATTCACTAAACAGATATTAAACTTACTTACTAATAGCAATTGGACTTGAATTAACCAAGCCAAAATCAGCAAGGCAATTCGGCCCAACATACTAAGTACACAAACGGAATTTAAACATAACCCTAGACGGTTGAACTTGAAACCCTAAATCGGAATGTGATTTTTTAAGCCAAAACTAGGGTTTCAATCCTTCAAATGCATCTTCTTGAACTTCAATCACTTGGACCCCTTTGAATGATGAATTCTTTTAGACAGCTTTTAGCCCCTTCATCATTCCCCTCCTCTTGAAGGCGATTTGTCCCAAATCGAAGGATCGTTTGTGATGGAGAACATCAGGGAACGTTTGAATGAAGGCGAGCCATGAAACATGCCTTTTAGTCAATCTGAACGTGAACCAACATGCACGCTTCAACTCATACGAACTTTGCCAATTGCCCATCACATGTATACCTGGATCAAATACAAAGGATGGTGAATGAATAGAAATGAAAGAAATGTAATCTCCACATTCCCCTAATTGATAACATGACGGAAAAATGTGAATTCCATGTACCCATCTAGGTCTTCGAATTTGTCCTAAACACAGATTAGAATCACTAAGCAAAGTAGATGCAAACTCCCATAACAAGGATGTTAAATGCAATCTAACTTTATGAACTATGATGAAACTAGGACAAAGACTCTTAGGCAAATCAATTATACCCATTACCCAATTATGACTTACCCAAATATACTCAAATCACCCATTTTGACACCTACCCAATGAAGGAAATAACAAATTTTTACAAATTCTAGCTTAGTCTTTCAATTTACTATTGCCTCGTATATCAACCTTTGCTTTTGAGATTTGCAAATTCAGTTGTGGTTTTCTTGATAAGTTTCCAAAAGTACCTAAATCCATAAATGCGCTAAACGCCCCCATTAGGGGGGTAATTTACAGTTCGCCCCTCAAAATTATTGTATTATCACAAACCCCCACGATAACATTCAACTATTGTTGGTTGGCATTGTCTTTTTTTTTTTTAATTTGGATAAAAAGCATCATCATTTCATTAAATCTGCACTAATAAGAAATTACATCAACCATACATAGATGTAAATAGATCTAAAGAACAAATACTTGATACTACAAATCTAGAAAATCAATAAAATATTACATTGAATCTCAAAAAAAAAATCAAAAGATAAAAACCTTATAGCTCCAATTTTATCTATGCATCCTTTCACTCATACTGCTTGTTTTTATCTGTGCATGCTTTCACTCATACTGCTTGCTTCCTTCCAAACCGATAGACGAACCAATTCAACTCCTGATGTTAATGTGAGATTAGATAAGATAAATTTAAGAAATCCCAAATCTAATGACCAAATCAGAAAAACTTAAATCTAATATAAGAAATATACTAACAATTAAAAAGTCTCACTAGAAATTCATAAGAGAGGGAAAACTCTCATTAGAAATATCTAAAAGAGAAGAAATTCTTACTAGGAAACCACTAGAAGGGGAGAAAACTTTCACTAAGAATTCCTATAAGAGAAGAAACTCCCACTATGAAACCCTAAGGGAGATTTCATTGTGAATACAAAAAACAAAAGAAAAGAAAGACATGGAAACCCTAGGCTGGCATTGGCATATGAAATGTGATTAAATGTCTCCTAAGCCGTTGCTCTGAGAGTATGATCTGATTTGCCCATTAGCTTTTAATTAACATTTTAATGATACAAATATGTACTCATTTTATTCATTATTGACCATATTTTTAACTTTTACGCAGCAATGTAAGTTAGAGGATCCCCTTCCCCCCCCCCCCCCAAAAAAAAATTTTGGTGTTAGTATTCAGGATGCGATCCTATATTTATTAAGGCAGCAATCCACCTCTTTAATTAATTTAGGTTCATAACATGTTAATGCATTTATTGGTGTATGTATGATGCATGTTACAATACGTATGCTCTTTTTTTTTTTTCTCTTTTCTTTTCTTTTATTGACAATAACTGAAATCATGTTGTAAATAATTTGGACAAGAATGCACGTCAAACTTGCAACCAATTATTACCAAGTCTGGGGAAATGCTTTAGGCTACCACCTCCACCTACTTGCAAAGATTTAAATCTTGAACTCGGCTACTTAAAAGAGATGCAGAATTAATGAACATTGGGTGGCAAGTGAGCGGGTTGATAGTAGGTTTTCATTTATTTGGATTATACCCAACCCGCTTAAGTATATATTGAGTTGATATTAGGTTGGGTCATATTAGGTCAACTCAAACCCATAATCCAAATATAACCCAACATATTATTTCATATATTTTAATACATAATATCCTCTCACACACATTCATACACATAAAATGATTTTTCCTAACACATAAATGCAGTTTCACATACAAAAACATATTTTCACACACTAAAACACATCTATACATACAATCACACATTCACTTATTAAACTACTTAGATGGAAAATTGAATGCGAAAAATCCTTTTTCAAAGATAAATCAAATCATATAAAATGTCAACAAATTGAACTAAAGAATTGTAAAATTTACGTAAATAGAGTCATCTAAATAGATATTTTTTCTTTCATGATTCACAAGGGACAATCAATCTTGCAAAATATGCTAAATATTATGCTATGAAATCTCTAACTACTATAAAAAATGTTGTTAGTGGCAATGACACCCACTTGGGGACACTATAAATGCAGATGATTAAAAAGTAGTTCAAGCAGTAACAAAATTCTTAATAAAGGTTAAAACTTTAAACTTGGATCAAACTTGAAGCAAGCTGCTCAAAATGTTCATTTTTTAGTTTAGAATTTTTTTGATAGGAAAAAATGACTTGGTAAAGAATAAGAAGAAAAAGTAGTGAGATTTAATTGGGAGGATGCAAAATTTTGGGAAAATTAATTTTGTTTTCCTGGGATAAAATAGAGATTTAAATAATTAAAAAATTGAATTTTTTTTGTTTGATGAATGACGGAAAAATGGAAAATTGAGGGCAAAAAGCTAATTTGTGTTCCTAACCTTTCTTAGTTTTATCTAAATTCAAATTAAGGAAAAATTGAACAAAGAAAAAGAAAATGCACATGTACCACAATGCATTTATTTAGTGTTATGTGGACAAAAGTTGGATTAATGGTTACCCAACTTAAAAATCCAAACTGCACGAAACTTATTTGGATCTTATTCACCCAACACCCGACTAACCCAACTCAACTTTTCAAATTACTTGGCGTGTTGTGAGGTTTTGGGTATTTTTGCCAGCCATAAACATTGTAGTTGGTTGGTTCTATTGTGATTCTTTAGAACTTGGGGGACCTTTCGGTCATTTGGCAATGAGTGGGAGTGGTATTACTGGTAATCAACTCCTGGCCGCACGTTCACCAGGGACACCCTGTCAGCACCAAGTTTGGCAGTGCCTGTGAACAAACAAATTTGGGAGGCAGGTCGTTGCATCCGTTGGATTGTATGCATTTGAATTTTGGCCGTCCATTTTATTTGAAAAGAAATTACCCTCACAGACCTTTCGCGTCAAATTCCTTTGAATAATGGTGAAATAGAAAATCAACCTCAAATTGTGGCTCAATTTCTCTTTTCTCAATCTAGTGGTGTGTAGTGGGATTTTGCATTTTCTTTTTCACGTTGTGTTTAAGAAATGAAGAGACCTTTGGTTGCAAATATTGGAAATAATTTATTACTAGTGTCACATATGGGATGTTCGACAATGGTAAGAATGCAAATAATACGTCCGTCACCATACATCTCGTGTGCGACACCGGACCAATAATTTAAAAAAAAAATTTACGAAATCCAGTTAAGGGTTAGGGCTATGGTTAGGGTTAGTGTTAGCATTAGGGTTTTGGGTTTTGGGTTTAGGGTTAGGGTTTAAAAAATATTTTATACTAATATATCCATGTCCAAATGAAATAAAGAAAACACTTTATACTAATAAATCAAACTAAAATGGGAAAATTTTTATTGAATTGATAAACTCAAAAAACTGAATATGTTTGAAACTCTTGTAAAAAATTTTTTGGATATATTAGAGAAAAAGTTTTGTGTAAGTGGAGTATAAAAGTTATGATATATCTAGGTCAACTTCGAGTGTTTAATAAATTAGTGGTGGTGAGTATATTTGCAATAACGTAACATAGCTATAAACCCTAAGTATTGGTCCATAATTAGTTAGTCCATAACAAGAAGTGTACATAAACCCCAAGTAATATATATATACCATAAAGAGTTTGCACAAATCCTAATTCTGAAGGAGTCTACATAAGAAATGAAATTTATGCATAACTGGTACATTAGAATTTAACTAAAGGCAACTATATAAATACCTAATATATAATCTCCATATACTTTCTACTGGTCATCTCTAAATTCTAATACAAGATAATAATGCAATATACTAAATAACTTGACTTCAAATTTTCTATCAAATGTAACATGGAATTGCAATTATATATACAACAATTATTATACGTATTTGTAAATTTGCTACATGTAATTTGCCAAATCTAATCTGAGATCGACCAGATTTGGCGCGACCAGATCTGGGATGGGGGGAGGGAGGGTGGCGGGGGGAGGGAGGGGGAGGAGGCTGGAGGGGGAGGTGGTGAGGGAAGAGAAGAAAAAGGAAAAAAAGAAATAGAAAAAAATTATTGTGGTTGTTTTTGGAGTTGTTTTTAGGGTTATTTTTACTGTAGCATTTGGGGTGTGAAAAACAGTATACGAAAAACAAGTGCCAAAAACAACAATCCAAACGAACCCAATAAGAAAATAGACTAATCACACGGTTTCGGACTTGTATCTAACTACCTAGAACTTTAGGAAACTAAGGCCCCGTTTAATAACCCAATTCAGCAGTTAAACTTAATAGATTCAGATCTTAATACGTTCAGACCGTTTGATAATGGAAAATAGAACATCTGAATGAATTAAGTGGCACTGAATTTTTTAGGCAAAAGTTGCTCCCAAAAATAAGTGATGAGCTATTCACTTATCACTGAATGTGATATACATTCAAATGCATTAGATTTAGTACTTAACAATTGAATCACTTAATTAATTCAGACTTCAGATTTCAAATTTCAAACTTCAGTTTTCAGTTTATCAAACGCACCCTAAGTATCACATGCAATTGCAAACTAGAAACTATAAACCCGCCACATATCATTTTGGTAATAATTAAACCAAGAAAGCTTGGATTAATTTCCGTCATTTGCTAGTTAATGTTCAAACAATTAAGCGATAATAGTAGATTAAACTTTGGCTTTTCTTCTCAATTTAGTGCAAGTATTAGATGTAGTCAATTTAAGCACTGAGTTGAATTTAGCTTTAAATTGCCAGATAAGCAAAATTGCTCACCCATAAAGAATGACAACTAGAAAGTCTTTACAAGAATAGACTCTTTACAAATTACAACCAACGCCTTGGAATTCATTCTACAATCCCTAAAGTGGAAGGGGCAAAAAAAATCAAACTTGAAAATCTAGAATACATGATGAAAATTGGAGTTCAAAAATTGTATTCCTCATATGCTCAAATGTTCATCTCTGGGCAAACTTTGAACAGTATCTGACCATCTGCCTGGTGAATGGTCACTACTATTAGAAGACACTTGAGCTTCTGCCCTTGCTTCCCTGATCATCCTTAAAACATCCCTCATTGTGGGCCTATTCTCTGGTGCAAGTGCAACACACGCCATGGCAATATTCAAGAGAGCTCCGAGTTTCTCCTCCGAGGCCTCGTTGCTAGAGGCAGGCTCATCACCAGATTCAGTCTCTTCTTCTCTGACTGATCGTACCCACCTCGGGATGTCTGAACCATGTTCTTGGACAAGATCCTGAAAAGGAGTCTTTCCAGTGAGGAGCTCCAAAAGAAGAACTCCAAAGCTGTAGACATCAGCTTGTTGAGTTAGAGGCCTTCGAATGTCACGGCATTCAGGAGCTCTGTAGAAGAGGGAAGAAGCACTTGATTCCTCGATGGAATCTGGGTTTCTAAATGTAGTGAGCCCATAATCAGTCAGGCAGGACTCGAAATCAGAACCCAAGAGTACATTGGATGACTTCAAGTTGCCATGGGTTAAGCCAGGATTCTGATGAATGTAGAGCAGTCCTGTAGCCAAGTCCTCGGCTATTTTAAGGCAGGATGTCCAGTGAAGAGGTTTGGAACCACCAGAAGCTCTTGATCCTGTCAAAGAAGTACAAAAAAGATTAGTCAGGAAAGCAAAACTGGTGGCACGTGCAGAAACATGTCCCAACTTCAACTGAATTTAGTTTTGAAGTTATAAGGCAGAAAGTTCATCTATTTGTCTTTCTTCCAGTCTCCCACGCTTTAAGCGACTCATTGACCAATCATTGCTGTCAGATTTCTCCTGTGCGTCCAGCCAGTAGATATTTACATCTCACAGGGTTGAACTTTTTGTACTCCACTACAGGAGTTTCACTTGACACTACCAAGAAATTCCTTTGTAATGCAAAGAAAGCTACCTCAGAATTCAATTATTTTCAGTTTAAAATGGTTTTTATTGTCAAGCATAGCCAAAGATGAAATGATATACTTAATTTACACGAATGCAATAAGAACTTTAATAAATAATGCATAGTTTTGTCACATGGAGACAATGTAAAGGTTACTTACTCAACCATTTTAAGAGTAATTTTGCTGAAGACGTTCTATCTAGCAGCTTCATAGAAGCAAGCTCATCATATTTATCATGAATAACAGAGTTCAATCAGTGATGCAGCAAAAGCATTTTAGTGGCATCCTTCACCAGTCACTAATTTAATATAATGAGTGACAAGAACCAAACCCATGATTTCATGTCTTGTAATTGTTTCCTGCTCTCAGCAGGTAATGTGCCCTGAACTCATTTTGCTCTTTCCAGAGAAATACTGTTATGACCATTTTGCAGAGACCTTTCCAGAAGCTTCAAAAGAAGCCATCCCCGCACAAGGAATAAAAAATTGTGTCAAGGTAGGATGTCATGGAAAATCAATCCACATAGAAAATGTCATAAGAACAAACTTTTAAGATTGAAAGTGACCGAGTGTAAATACTATTTCTGCCAGTCTCCTACTTATCAAAAAAAAACTATAGGTGAATCAACAATTGTTTAACCCAATTTTCCAGTCAACATTAGAAAATTTAAAAACCTAAGGAACGCTAACTTTAACCAAGTTTAAAACAGAATCATACAATGGAAACCATTTAAACATTCAGGATGTATCCTAACTCAGTTTTGCATAATGAATTTGATGGAAACTGTCACATAAAACATATTAAACAATAACATGACATTACCATTCTACAAAATTTGATGGCTTCAATTTATACAAGTGGTATGGCTTTCTGCCTTCTTGATATAAGGTCAATAACTTGCAAAAGTGAAAAAAAAATATGACAAACATCAAAAACATTTGAAAGTTGGACAGGGAACCAAACTTTACATAATATTTCCACATGGCAATAACGGATTCATAATGGATTTCTCATCAGGATCAGAGGAATATTCATTTAACATACAAAACCTGAATGGTTGAACTAAGTCATATCTAGTACAGGTCTAACAGCAATTTTTCTTTGTTAATAGCAAAAATATTAATTTACCATTAAGTTCTTTAACATATTTCTATATGAGGACGACTCTCACAGAAATTAGTTTATGGGCTCTGCAAAAACATACAACGGATAGCCCTTAGATTATCAGGCAACCTTCCTTTGTGTTAACTTAACCTTCTCTTCTTACAATTCAACCAATGACAAAGTGTACAAAAAAAAACACAAGCACCGTGTATCCATTACTTCCACCATAGATATAGTGATTATCCTATAATTTGCTCCATTTATCAGAATGCTTAATCACAAGAATCAGGTTAAAACCACATTCAAGGAGCTCATCATTGTACTGTTTCCTTTTAAGTGTTTCCCACTTCTTAACCAAAATCAATTAATGCAGAAATCCATCTTGAAATCTTGGAATGCTTAGTAATTCATAATTAAGAAATAACAGCAGCTATACAGAATGTTGGAACAACATGATATATTTCTTCAAGTAAAGTCATGAAGTGGATGAACTAAGAACCAATTGAACCTTATCATCAATTTCAAGTTTCAATTGTGACATATTGCTGATTAGTGGGATTTTTCAATTTTATCATTTTCTTTCAAAAAGTAGCTCTCATTGTAGTTCCTTCATGAGCAGCTCAAAATCAAACTTTAATTAAAATTAAGGCTGTTCATTTTATTCATGCTTCTAAACTAAAGCAGGGAAATATCCACCTTTTAAGTAGACTCCAACACACTTGGCACAGAGGCATCATAGACTGATATAGTTGTTGACTTCTCAAAATCAAAGTTCAAGTAAAACTATGGCTGTTCGTTGATTCATGCTTTTAAACTAAAGCAGAGTATTATCCACCTTTAAGTGGAGTGATAAGCACTTCACACAGAGGCATCATAGACAAATACTATTCTAATCAACTGTTTCTTAGCGAACACAAGGCAAAAAGTCTCACTACTTTTGTGCAGTACATTTTGTTATTGAGTATCTAGGTTTTAATGTTTAATTGATACAACTAATGAAGAGTTAAGAGAGATGCAAATTGATCAGACATTGGAACATGGATCAAAGTTAATTTTAAACATACCTTCAAATATCTATGGCCTGCTCAGGCCAACATCAAATTGATTTGAGAGTCCTTATTTGAGTGCACACAACTTCTTGAAGGAGTCAATTTAAACTTTTTTTTTTTTTTTGAAGTTTTGTTGGTTTCTCTTTTCAAGCAAAGCAACTAAGACTAGCTCAAGTTAACCAGAATTTGAATTGAATTTGACTGTTTAGTATGTCTTCTATGTTATCATAGACTATCCTTTTTTCATCTAGGTCAGTCTCAGCAGTAGACTGACCTAGATGAACAAAGCAAAGCAACTAAGACTAGCTCAAGTTGACTGGAATTTGAATTGAATTTGACTGTTTAGTACGTCTTCTGTGTTATCATAGACTATCCTTTGTTCATCTAGGTCAGTCTCAACAGTAGACTTTTTAACTTTAACTCTAAAAGTAATCCCAGTACGTATAAGAAAATATCTAATAGAAGTAACGCCCATCTCCTTTTTTAAAAAAGAGAGGATACAGTTAAACTTATATATAAATGAAAAATAAAAAAAGAACCCGCAGATTTTGAAGCATTCTTAAGACTGAGCTGTATCTAAACCTTGAGTAATGCCCAAAGGTAACTTAATACTGATTCCCAAAATTTTCTTCTTCTTCCTCTTCTTTCTTAGGGTACTTTATATATCTTTTGAACCTGAATTATTCCTACCTAGAGTTATCAAACAAGTCATTAATATACCAACAACTTGGTGCTGCGTAATCAACAAATTGGTGGCTGGTGCTGTATCAAAAGAAACTCTATCGTTCGTAACACAGAACTTTCTGTATCTAATCTAACTAACATTAGAAAATGCCCTATGTGGCTCAACTATATGTTTGACTTTCAGATCTTGAACCTGAATTTTTTTATTTCCTTCCCAATTAAAACTTCAGAAGCCTCCCAGAAACACTTAGGGTGTATATGTGGCATATTAGTTCGACACAAAAGTCCATACTTTAGCTTAGATGACATTTTGTGGAGATCATATTGGCCAAGAGTTAATCCATATTATCATTACTGTTTTGTAATAGAATCACTTCAGATTGTTGCTTTTGAATCACTATTATTCAGTTATTGCAGCTGCTTAAGTCACTGGTCACAGTCTACTTTTGATTAAAAAAATAAAGGCAGTAATTAAATCAAGTCTTCCTATCAATGTATGACACCTACGCACATAAGAATATTTTCTATTTTGACGATATATCATATGTGTTTTGGAAAAAAAAAGGCTAAGGAACTAAAATAGCTCAATTAAAAGATTAAAACCTGAAGAATTATAAAAATACAAGATGAAATTATGGACCAAGAAGATCCTTTTGTCAATGGCTAAGTTTCACTCTCCTACCAAATAGCTATCCATCTTGGGATACATCCGCAGAAAATCAGACCAAACTCCCCTCCATTTTATCAGAGAAAATGCTCTCAATTACACCCTAATGAATTTATTTTGAATCATATATAACTACCAAAAGTAATTCATAATGTGCTTGATTTCTTATAGAAGTTCTACAAAAAATTGAAATAAATTTGATTAAGTATTACCATTTACTGAATCATCATAAATTCATGATACTTATAGCCCCATATTTTTCACCATCAAAATCTTTCGTGCAAATTGAATGATAAATCATTCTCAATGGATATTATTTTAACTATGCTGATATACTCATTAAAATAAGAATATTGACATAATTGATTTTTTTTAATTTTTTAACTATTTACATATAAGTAAATGAATAGATCATCGAAGAGAATAGTAATGAGGAGCTCAACCCTCAAAACTCACCCTTGCAAATCCAAAATAGATAAGACCTCTATAGATCAAATATAGATGCTAAGATGGAAAAAGAAAATTCACAGTAATAGTCTATGTAATTTTAAAATATAAAGAGAAGTATTTATGATTTTGAGAGATATAAAAAATGTCATGGCCATGATTTATATCTTACACACAAAAATTACTGGGGATTTTTCCCTTTATTTTTCCATCCTTCTCTTCTTATTATTTGAATATACCTTCTAATTGATGTTCCTCACAGTGACAATGTGAAACATAATTTCTACACGAACAGGTCTAGATTCATGACACGTGCTCTGGCCAAAAAAACACCCCCTCTAAGGAACATTAATATGATTTATGGCAATTCTAAACCCCCGACAGAATATGAAATATTAATCCCATAATAGTGACTACCTAGTACTAATGTTTACAACGATAGACAGAACCTTGACATTGAAAGATCACCAAATGAAGAATCCATTTATCCTAAAAGCACTAAAATAAGGTAATATACTAACTTCAAGCCAATAATGACAAAATATTGCAATATAAACATGAAAGAGATCAATGCATCCACAAGATTCTCAAAAATAATTATCACAATGAGGAATAATTAATGAACCATAAATAAATTACTTATTAGTTAGTCAAATAATTAATGAACTAAGCCTTAAAAAAAATTAATGGACACTAATACTAGAAGTTTAGTGACAGACCGACAAAAGCCACATACCATGAATGAGCGAGAAGAGACTGCCGTTGGGGAAATAATCATATACAAGCAGACGTTCCTCTTTAGCCTGGAAATAAGCTCTAAGTGGGACCAGATTCGGATGCCTCAGCCGTCCAACGACTTCCACGTGTCCCCGGAACTCCTCAATCCTAGGATATCTAGCCTCCTTCAGCCTTTTAACGGTCACGATGTAACCGGACTCCATCACAGCTTTGTACGTGCTTCCTATCGTACCCCTCCCCAACGTCTCCGCCGAAGCCTTCAATAAATCCTCCAAGCTATAACTCATTTGCTGATCCCCTGGTCCGCAGAACACTAGAGTCCCTAGTCCTTCACCACCCTGATCCCATGAAAATCCACCTTGTTTTCCTCCTCCATGATCATCATGATGATCACCGCCCCTTCCTCCAGCCCCACTGCCCACTTCTTCTCCCTCTCCTCCTTCAATGCTTTTATTCTTGATCTCCTTTGTCTTCTTAGCTCTGCCCTTAGAACAAACAATCAAAGCTGCTACACCAATACAGACTAATAAAATCCCACCGAGAATGCTGGGAACAAGGATCAAAATAAGCTTCTTTTTCCTTCTATGATTTTCTTGATTTTCTGGGATTATTGGGTACGAAGGACTAATGGAGGGACCAGGAGTATTGGAAGGAGTGCATTGTTTATGAACTTGTTGGCCGCATAAATCAACATTGTTGAAAAATGAAGACTCATTGAAATAATCCAAGGAGGAATGAGCCGGGATTTCGCCGGAGAGATTGTTGTTCGAGACGTTAAAGAATTTCAAGCTAGTTTGATTGAATGGAGGGATTTCGCCGGTTAAGAGATTGTTTTCTAAATAAAGCACATATAATCTTGGAAGTCTGAGCAGTGATTCCGGGATGTTGCCGGATATTTTGTTGTTGGCCAGAACAACCACTTTCAGGCGGTGCAGAAGCGATAGGGAGGAGGGGAAGTTGCCGGAAAAGTTATTGTTGTTGAGGTACAAAGTTTTGAGGTTTGCTAGGCCGGAGAGATTTGGGATTTGGCCAGAAATGGAGTTGTCTTTGAAGCTTAAAACTCGAAGCTGATCTAATTTGTTTATGCTGCTTTCTTCTAATGTACCTGTTAAATTTAGTGCCTCCACCACCAGCTTCGTGACCCTTCCATTCTTGCATTCTTTGACTCCTTGCCAGTAGCATACATTAGGGACAAATTCCCTACCCCATTGAAGAATGTTGGTTGGGTCTATTGATGATTTTAAGGCCAAGAGCGCCTCGGCATCGCTTGATCTTGCTTGGAGAAAACTAAGGGAGAAGAATGAGAAGAAAACTAGCAACAGGTTAAAATCCGAGTACCTTGAGAAAATGGAGGCACATGAATACTTCATTTTGGCTGCTGCTACTGTTCTTGAACATCAGGTGAAGAGATTGTTCAGCAAATCTGAGAAGCTAAAAGATCCCAAAAGCATGACCCCTTTTAGGATTGCATTTAGATTTTGCATGATCAAGTGGGGAATCACCGATACCAAAAAGTTCAGATCTAGGGAAAGCAGATTCAAGAAACAGTAGTGCAGCAGAAGAAGCAGAAATGGAGCGTGCTGGACTGAGAATGTTTGGGGTTGGGGCTGGAGAAGGGGCCAAAAGAGTGAAGAGGAAGGCGCCAGTTAGTGTCATTATCAGGGGCTGAGTTTTGACCAAATTAACGTGACAAAAACAGTTGGTTTGGTGTTTCTTGCCCTTTTGTTGAAGGGAATTAAATTTGGGCCACGAGTTAAGCACTGGGGCAATTTATGGGAATGCATCTACTCACTGTGGAAGGAATTGAAAACACCATCAAATGAAGTAGCTAATGCTGCTGCTGCCAAACAAAAAAAAAAAAGTGTACAGGACAGAGTGTGACAGAAGCCGTGAGAGTGATGACTACTGTGATGGATTGAGAAACAGAGAGAGAGAGAGAGAACAATTGAACATTTGCTGCAGGAGGAGGGTGATGGCTTCAAGTGGAGTACTTAAATTTGTGGGATTTGAGGCTTACAAGTGAATATTTATTTGCTAAACTTGCTAAGGTAATACTCTATTAACTTGCTAAGGCACACAGGTACGTATTGAGCACTCGATAATAAATTTAAATATAAATACCAAATTTTCACTTGAATTGACAGATATGGATGCATGTCACATTATTTAAATTTAAATTTAAATATCAAATTTTGCATGTGTAGCATGCATTTGAACTCATAGATATTGTATATAAGCAAATTTACTTATTTATAATTAATCGTTTCTACACTGTTAGTTAGTGTATACACTAATAGATATGAATAAATGCAATGTCATCTAAATTTAAATTTAAATACCAAATTTTGCATGTGTGGCATGGGTCAAAATCCATATTTGCCTATAAATTTAACGTATATCAAATTGGTTTTTGAATATATAGTATATATTTACAATTAGAGTCCATTTATAGACAACAATTGAAAATTAATACATGACAAAATGTTATATACAGAAATGGAAATCCCTAAAATAAAGGGGGTGGATCATCTTTTATTTTGTTTCTATCACGTAAGCCGTATGCCGTGTAATATAATATTTTCTTTACAATTATTGCTCACTTTGTATAGTATAATTTTTTCTTTATAATTACTGGTCACTGGAATCTAAGAACTTTTTTGTTTTATTTCATTCTTTTTTTATTAAGAAGTTAACACCTGACAGCGAAAAGTCTTCTAATGAATGTCTATTAGGTACATATTAGATAAATCATAGAATGTTCTAGTTGCAACACAACATATGTTATGATATACGGGCAGTTAGGCAAGCGATAAATTCACTTTCATTTTAGCCATTCGTTCATTTTTCCATTTTTATGTTATTAAAATAACTCAAAATTCTAAAATAATGTCCAAATTTTTAGATTGCTGCATTACTCTTTAATTTCAAAAGATATTCCATTAGGCATTTTTGTGAATTAATAAATAAAAAGAGAGGGGATAAGTGTTTTATGTGTAGCACCATATTTAGGAAAAATATTAATTGTAGGAGAAAGCTCAAATTGTAGGATTTTTTGATGAATTTATCTTACTTGAGTCAACTGGGCATGGCTCAACCTTGACATTTCACAAATTTTTTTGGCCTTTATGTAATTTTATTTTTGGTCTTTTTGCAAAATCAACTATAGAAAGTTGATAACGTTCAGACATTCCTTTCTCCCTTTTTTCCTGTTATAGGATTATAGAAGTTTTAAAAGCAACAGGTGTTAACTATTTCACAAAATTATCTTACTCGTGATGACCATAATTCAATTTAATTTTTACTTCTAAGCTCGTACTTCATCAGCAAGATAGTCAATTAATACAAGACAACGTTAATATGAAACAAACACAATTTGATTGATAAATCCAAAAAACAGTTGGCACTCATAAAAGAGTGAATAATAGTAATAATCTCATTGGCTAAGAATTGGAATTTTCTTATTTTTGGTACTGCCTAAATATTTATCCTAGTAGGAGTGGAGTGGAATTTGAAAAACAAAATGTGCTAAAGAAGATTTGAATTCAAAATTTCTAAATCTTAGAGTTTCAATCTTAATTTTAATATTAAAGGAAATTTAAATTCCAAATTTCTAGATTTTAAAGTCTCAATCTCAACTTTAATATTTTTATTCTAATAGGAGTGGAGTGAGATATAAGAAATGAAATGTAATAAAAAAAAATGTATATTCAAAACCTCTAAATTTAAGATACCAATCTTAATTACTAGACCAAAACCTGCTTGGCGAAGAATCTTGGGACTTGAACACACTTCAACATAAACTATTTGGCAGTTAAGTTTTTTGGGAGTTTGTATAAAACTCTACTGTAGAAGTTGTAGAAAAAATTTTTAGAAGTGAAGTTTTGTATGTGTTTTGGGGGTATTATATTAAAAACTTAGGGAATTTTTTGAGGATTCTTGCAGATAATATAGGAAGCAAACAAGTTTTATACAAATTTGCTAAAATTTTGCATTAAAACTTTGGAAGTTTTTTAAGATTCGTATAACAAAAGCAGCTAAAAAACTAGCAACATACAAATTTGGCAAAAAACTCAGCTGCCAAACAAGTCCGTTCTTATTTTATAGCTAGAAACTAAACTGAGTACTGAATCACTCGTTTTTTTTTTTTTTTCCTTCCTTCATTTATCTCTCGTTTTTCGAAATTTTGGGCTCCTCATAAAACTCACGGACACATGGCTTACAGAGTCACAGGCTACAGCTCACGTGAAGTCAGCTCAGAGTTCTGCAGACCCAAAAATACCTTTGTTTACTTTACCCAAAACTACTCTTCTTAATACTTGAAAGCCATGAGGACTTCTTTTTTTTTTTTTCTTTTAATACTCATATTTCATTGGGACTTACTTTTCAAAATAATTAATCGCCAATGTTACATCATAATTTACCCCACATTGTCCAACTACTTTCCTTTTTAGGATTTTCAACATTTTCAAATCCCATAAAAATTTTAGCAGATCAAATACACAGGTAGCACAATTAAATGCATCCTTCTTACAATCAATAATTTCTAACAAAAATATATATATGTAAATTTGTAATTTTGTTCAACTTGGAACTTGTTGTTTACTTGTTAAACACTTGAAGAATTTGAAGAGCCTAAATAGCGAATAGTTCTGGTTGAAGATAGTGAAATGATAAATTATTTTGAGGGGCCACAAAGTTTTTAATAAGTCGAAAATATTCATCTGTCATTGAAGTTCATGTTTTTCTAATCTCAAATTCCATTTAATTATTAAAAGAAAGTTTTACTTATTAAGAAGGAAATGATGTTGTGAGGAAAAAATATTGGAAAAGAAATATATGCACCACTCTTGAGCTAAAGAACACTTTTTTAGCTAAGATAATTTTTCTTTCAAATATAGAGGTTTAAAGCTAATCTTTTCAACATCTTTTAACAGTGACAAATTATATATCAATAATTGTATAGGTATGTGGTAACTAAACCATTTTTTTTCCATAAGCAAATTGTAGCTGAGTATACTTAGACAATATAGCAAAAATCAATTTTACAAGACTGTGCAGCTTTGCAAATAAAAGAGAACATTTATGCCAATATTGCAAATACTAGAGTAATGCAGCGTAATTTGCGGTTTCTTTTGTTTGTCTTTGACAATTATTGTGTATGGGTACTGATAGTTCATAATTGGAAGACCCTATAAAATATTTGTCCTCTGCTAAAAACATCTTGGATTGCTCAATATTTAAAAAAAAATCTATTAAAATTTGATCTCACTTGAGCTTTGAACTTGTAAAACATTGGATCCTGTTTGGGCAGCTAAAGAATCAAGAAGCATCTCCAATGAGATGTGCATTTCCACAATAAAATTCTGCAACCATCTTCTGAACGACATGGCAGACATTCATAGGTTGATTTGTTGGAGATGAGTTCTTCACTTTGGTAATTTCTACCAGAAAAATGTATTTTATAAACTCGAATAATTTTCTTCATTGGGACTGGGGTGAGTAGGAAAAGGGAATTGGGCAGGTACAATTGTGCCTCATCGGTGTCATTAATTCTTGTAAGGATTGCTATAGTTTTTTTATTTTTCGAAGTTTGGTGTAGTACCCTCTAATTTTGCATCCAAAAAAAAAAAAAAGATTACACCAAATATTGTAAAAGAAAATCTTATATTAAGCAATTTAAGTGTCAAAAATAAACTAACCCATTTGAAATTGCCGTAGCTTATTGACAAATATTTCATCAATAGAGTTTTAACAAAACACTTATTCTTGGATACATAGTTCAATAAGTACTTATTGTATTGGATAATATGTAATTCAAAAATTTTTAAATATGTTTATTTCTTTATTTAGTTCATAATATAGGATAAAATTAATATATTAATGTTTTATTTTTTAAAATATAAAGTTATTCTAAAAGTACCAAATTTGAGCTTTTGCTAAAGCACCAAAAGCTCTGCTCCTAATTTTATGGGGTTATATTTACGAAATGGCTCAAAAGTACTTTTTCTACCTAAAAGTGCTTTTTTTACCAAAAGCACCCAAACCCAAATAGGATCTTAATTTTAGGGATTCTTTTGTGCCCATTGCTTAAAAATATCGTGATTTTCAGTCATTTTTCATAATTTACTCTTTCGAAAGAAAACCAAATCAATAGGATCAATAAGGTTGCCCATGAAAACATCAAAAGGATCAATTTCCACCATTTGGTAGGAATAATACTAAAAAGGCTGCCCATCAATACATACGCAATTCTTGACGTGTTCATGATAGCGCTTTGCTAACTATTTTACCGTCTTTCTGAAGATAAATGATTAACTCTCTTTTTGTTTATTTTATTGAATACATTAGTTCAAGACGATAATTTTGGTCCTATTTCTGTGTCTTTTGCAAGATGGGCTAAAGTATGCCTTTTGGTACAGTGGAGAAAGTATAACTTATTTAGCAAGAATCGGGCGAGGGGAGGGAAATCGTAGTGGGGAGAGAAAAGCGTAGTAAATAGAAGGCCTATTCATGGTTAGATATTGGTTATGGAAAATCATTTTCCTTACTTCATCTACAATAATCAATCTAATAAAGCAATAGCCATTAA
Source organism: Gardenia jasminoides (assembly GCA_013103745.1). NCBI lineage: Eukaryota > Viridiplantae > Streptophyta > Magnoliopsida > Gentianales > Rubiaceae > Gardenia > Gardenia jasminoides. Next base: position 20,323,021 of record CM023105.1, read on the forward strand.
GGTACTCAATAATTATCACAACTAACTCTTGAGAACTTTTAGTGCTTCATGCTTTGTGAATTTAAACATAAAAAGCGGAAGTAAAAGTTAGAAAAAATTTGAAGTGTGGAGAGATTTACTGGGGAATAGTTTTTTTTTTTTAATATCACCACTTATGACTTTAGTGTATATATTTTTAATGTTTTGGTGTATGTAGAAAGCACATGCATATAAAATATCAGGGATGGATCCATTTCAAATTTTAAACATTACCATCTAGTGTCTATATTTAACAAGCTTTTTTTTTTTTAGAAAAGTCTAAATTTAAAATGCTTTAATGAAGAAATTCTAAATTTTTTGGGACAACTAATACTTAACCCCACTTCTTACCATGTATCCTAAGGGTACAAAATAGAAAAATCTTTAAAATATTTGACAAGAGAGGAAAAAGTGTAAAATCTTTAAAATATTTGACGAGGGAGGAGAGTGTACTAATGATTAAAGCAAGCAACAAGAGACAATATTAATTTTTTTATACCATGTGCGCTACTGCACCAAATACCACTATTTCTTTGTGATGCACTAAGCGGTTTAATCCCCTGAACTAATATATGGGATAGCTCTAATTCCTAGTAAATGACAAGATTAATTACTATACATGTAGTAGAGTATGAGATCTTCAAGTTGCAAAAGTCATAAAACGCATGCGCCAACGTGGCATCGCTGACCCAATGTGTGCTCCGTCTATGACGTGCCAACCGCAACCGTAATGTTTAATGTATACTTACTAACCATTGAAATCAGGTTTTAATTTTTTTTCTCGTTCGTGAAAAAATGAAACTAGATAAAAAAAAGATCAAATGTAAAGTGTGAGAATCATTGTAAATTTAAACAAGATTTAATCGGACAGTACATATATATCATCACTGGATATATGATAGGTAATCTAAATTTAGATTATATATATATATATATATATATCATATATCTAACCAAGCATGATAGTAGATACACAATTAATGCATATAAATCATTGCAAATTTAAAAAAGATTTAATTGGACATTATATGTGCCATTACCACTGGCAGTGGATACATGACAACTAATCTAAATTTAAATTTAGATTTCAAATTTTATATATATGTTATATATCCAATCAGGATAGTGTATACACTATCAACATATATAAAATTAACTTCTAAAAATTTTTTAAAAAACGTGGTAGAAATCCAAATGTGTAGAACTCCATGAACTTAGACGCATGAACTTGAACGTTAACAACACTTGACTAAACTTGTTTTGCAGAATAAGCACGTAAAGCATCGTCCCTACGCACAATAGTTTTAGCAAGAATGATCAAACAAAGGAAATTTTTGCAATTTGATCTAATAGTGTATTTTTTTTCCCATGGGCTTTGGTATCATCTAAACATGGCATGCAAGTCAGACAACAAAATAATCTCAACACAAGTTCAATTTATATGAAAAATTTCAGCCTAATAGGTCTATGTGTATAGTATGTTTGAATTAAATTTCACATATAAATTTGAAAGGTAGCCTAGGCTCTTAATTTTCATTACAAGTCTAGATTTGTTAAGTATACCAACCAATGTCCAATAAACACCTAATAGAAAAATGGGCCTATCTAACTGGTATCTATTGGTATACACTTCAAGTATTAAATTTTTGAAAAGGTAAGTTTAATTATGAAAAGCATATAAATGTAAAGAAGAATAGTAATTATTAGTGTGTATATATATATTGTAAATTGGATGGAATTTAAATGCGTTTACGAGTGCCAATTAGGCACTTGCTAGAAAAATCATAAAAAACTTAATGGATAAAGCATTAGAAAAGAACTAGATGTTGTCATTAATTACTTACTAAAATTAGTTAATTCAAACATAATAATTCCATAGTGGATGAACTATATATCCAAACCTTAAAATGAAAAAGGGAAACAGGAAAAAGAAAAAGAAAAAGAAAAAAAAGACATTCCAGGTTGCATTTGACGCAAAGGAAAAATGATAAAGTACTCGATTTCCCGTGTTTCTCTCATTTTCTGGTCAACCAAATTGGACGGAGAATTAAAGCGACTGACTTTACATGCATGACACGCCAAACTCAAGAGGTTTCTGGTCAGACAATAAACCGCCCGTGTGCGCATTTAAACCAAAGCACGTTTCTCTCAATTGCCGGCCTAAACTCTAATGAAGCATTTACTTTACCCTTTTGCCTTCAATTTCTTCACAAATTTGTTAAGGCCTCTGTATAATAGCCCTACCCTTATTATGGATCATGATGCCACCAAGAAATATTTGTGGTCCATATTTGTCACATTCATATTTAATTCTTAAAGGTTATGAGAGAAAAAAGGATGAAAATACAGATAATTGTTCTCGTTTGGATTGCTATTTTTTGAATTTTCTATATAGTAATGCCTTACTCTGATATTAAGAAACCCAAATTTTAAAATGAAATGGATGAAATCACTGGGTAAGACACACTTATAAACTATATGAAATTGCCTTAAAAAACTATTCTTATTTTTCACGAATACAGTGAACTCGAACTGGATTATGGAGTTTCAGTTGAAAGGTACTAGATTAATATGCAAGTTTACTCAAATCAATCTTTTGGACAAGTAATAGTAAAATATGATTTGTTCTAATTAAAATTTGAAATCACTTTACATTACAAAATAATTTTACCTTTGATACAGGGCTATGTTTATTTCTCTATTAAAATTAGACATTCTAATGGAAAATTGAACATTGCCTAAATTCACCAATAATATTTTCCAAAAAAAATATGGTAATAAATATGAAAATCAAGCTATTGCCCCCGGGATGGTACATCAAAATGCCCAAAATACAAAGATCTTTCCACCTAGAATGCCTTTCCAGTCACAATAATACATGAAATTTTTTTTTATTCCAATGTCTAATACGCATGTCAGAATGAAATGTCCAACCCGTTTCTCGTGTTTAGTACAATCAATTTGTAGATGTCAAAATAGAATAAAATATGTATAAAATTGACTTAATTATCGTGAAATCGACTATTGAGTATTAGATATTTTTATATATTTTTTTATTCTTGTTGTGCTCTTTGTTATCTTATATGAGAAACTTTGTACCCCTTTTTTTTTTGTACTTTATAAATAACTTATGTCCTTATTGAAATAATTGGTTTATAATATTTTATTATTTTTGAAACATGAAAATTCATTTTAACTTTTTTCTTTGTTTTAAATGATAGTGCAAATACTATCTTACAAAAAATTAAATCACATGAAGTTAAGCATTCATATTCTTTCTTTTTTTTTTCACTACTTATGTCAAGTGCCATGGAAAAATCCTTATATAGATGCACAAAAGTTTAAAGAAAAATATCTTAAAATTAACAAAGGAAAAATATTTTAAAATAAATACAATATTTTTTTGAAAATTATGGTCAATTATTGATTAAATTAACACAAAACCTACTAATTTATAATGGAACAAAGAGATGTATGAGGATAAATTTAATCCTAATAAATTTGCACATTATGAATGTGACAAAAAAAAAACTTTCCTTAGGATTTTGTATAGAATGGGTTTCCGGAAAGATTGGAATGAACTTTCCAAAGAAAAGACCTTTTCAACTCATAAGATTCATATCAAGCATAAAAATAGAATGAACAAGTTAGAAAGGCATTTCCATTCTAAATGATTTTTGCATACCAAATGAGGGGTTAAAAGTAAGTACGTAGGAAAATATTTTGCTCACTTACTGCCTTACAATCAAACTATAGTTTTGTTTTGGTTTATGGCAAGTTATGTATGGTCCAAAAACTTAATTATTGATTTTCCAACTTCATTTTTTCTATTTTCTTTTGTATTTTGGTCATAAGGTTTCAGTTCTTAAGGGAAAAATGAGTTGGGGATTCTTCTATTCTGCCTCAGATACACAAATGTGTGCGTAAATATTTGTGTTTTTTGTTTAATTAATTTAAGTATCTTGATTTAATTTCTTGAAGAATTTGTATAGAGTGCAGAGGTGCGTTATTTGCTAATTATGTAGTAATTTTTCCATGGTGATAGGAGATCGATCAGGCCTAGTGGACTCCTTAGCCCTCTCAACTGGGCTCACGGCTGAAGATTAAAACGTTACAAAGTTTCTTCATGATTTCAATTTGGCCTCATCAGTCAGGGAGAATTTAGTGCAACATTTTGACTGGAACTAAAGAAACAGTGTCTCTTTTTTTGTATTGGCCGTGACTTGTATTCTGAGGATTCCGTTCGGCCTTTATTGGAAATTTTGAGAATAAAATTGTGGGATGGAAAGGAAACTGCTCTCAGCTACTGGGCTACTCATTCTAATCAAGGTTGTCCACTTCTCAATGCTTAAGATTGACCATCACTGACGTTGCCTAAGATTGAAAAAACTATACAGTATAGATTAAGAGTTTAAGCATAGCATATTGAATTACGAGATATTAAAATTCCATTGCTGTGATATTACAGTGTCACTTTCTTGTTTGTCCTAACTTATTGGAGATTTTTCAGAAACCATGGAGTCAATTAAGCGAAAAGAGAGAGAGAGAGGATATAGATCCAATAGATTATACCCTCCATACTTGGTTGATTAGTTTTTTAGAGGGTTAAGATGGTCGGAGACTAATTGGTTAAGTTGTTGTGTTTTCATTGTTTCAGGTGACATCATGCGCTCATGTGTTTTGCAAGTCTTGTTTAATTGATTT